>MASP02000183.1:0-255764 GCA_001693025.2 Colletotrichum lindemuthianum | reverse complement strand
TATATACCTTTAACGTAAGGTATCACTTTACTGGATATAGGTCTCAACCCTACCTACCTCGTCACACTATATAATATATCGAGCAATAGTATTTATGCTAATACCAACTTATAACTAATTTAAACGGTAATAAAATTACCTATTACTATAGATGATTATACCTCCAGTTATAATATTTAACCTTATAGTAAAGGAAAACCTTATAGTAATAATTAGCAAAAGCCTCAGTGAGGCTAAAGCTTAATATATATAGCTGAAAGTAACTATCAAGATTATAAAGTTAAGAATCTTTAAACCTCTTAAAAATAGAATAAAATAAAAAGCCTGCAAAAGCTAAATATTCTATAATCTATTACTTTTTTATATTTTTATAATAAAATCAAACTTCCCTTAAAGTCTATATAGCCACCTATAACTAAAGAAGTGTAAAATAGATAAAGGAATATTTAGCTATAACTATTATATTCAAGATTATAAGTTTTTTAAATTAGGTTTTACTGAACTTTTTCTAAATTCTATTATTAACAGGCAGCCTATAGATATTTAAAAGAAAATTACATAGCTGTTTTATACTTTACTATACTAAATTAACTTTTTTGGAAACTAATTATAAATTAGATAGTATTCTAATATTAATATACTATAGTAATATTAGTTATTAAATACCTTACAGTATTATAGTAATATAATTATAGAGGTTTTAAAAGCTATCTAGCTACACTAGGGATATCTATATCTTTATAAATATTATTTGTATATTAGCTACACTTAATATATTAAGATTATTTGCTAAGAAAGGTAAACCAAAATCCACTATATTTATATAAAGCTTATAAGTTAGCTTATATTAATAGCGGAGAATATTTATATTAATAGCAGAAAGCTTTTATATTAGGGATATAAAGCTTTATCTAGGAGGTCTGGAGGATCTTAAGGTTACGGAGATTAAGAGTATAATAAGTATTTAAATAAAGTAGCTATAGTTAGTATTAATTAAATCTCTCGAGATATTTAAATTATATATAGTGTGGGGATATAAGAATATAAGGTTAATATGAAAGACGTAATTAGTTATTTATTATTAAAAAGGTTAATATAGTGGGGATATACTAGCTGCTATAGCTGTAAGGAGCTTAGCCTTAAATTAACTTAAGGCTGGCTATAGCAGTTAGCGGGGGTGAAAAGGCTGAAGTTAAATTTCAGGAGGCATTATATTTACTAATAGTCGCAATAGAAAGTAAGCTATTAGCCTCTCCTATCTATTAGCCTATAAAGTTTCTTCTAAACGTAACTTACCTAATTAAATTCTCTATTACTTATAGTAAAATATAATATTTTATAGAATCTATAATAGTAATTAAGAAATTATCAAAATATCCTTACTTTTTCTATATTTATCTTCTTTACTTTAGAGACCTTTCCTAGTTAATTTATAATAACCTAAAAGTAATAGCTACCTTGGTCTTTTATGGAGGATAAGTAAGTAATAAGATCTATTAGTAAATTGAAATATAATTAATTAAATACTAAAAGAAACTTTAGAAATCTCTTTCTAGGTTACCTCCAGATATAAATATCTCTATATATATTATAGTTATATATAAATTAGCGGCTATTTTATAATTATTCAAACTAGTAGAATTGTTAACCTATAATCCTCAGTATACTATTATATACTAGGTAACTTATAGGGAAAAAGATATATAACTTCTATATTAATTTAATTCTAAGTTTATTAAGAAGGCTATTACTATTTTTACTGCCTAGTACCTAACGTTTCTTCTTAAAAGTAAGTTATTTCAGTATATTAATAGTATACTTACTAATTTCAACCTGAATATAGATATTGGGGGGAAAGTTATACTTTTCCTACTAAATGACTATAAAGATCTATTAATATAAGAAGTTTCTTTTAGTAATATAATTTTTTATTTTTTATCGATTTAGGTTTGCCTTAGAATTCTAGATATTAGTAATATCTATATATTCTATCTAAAATCTTATAGGAATAGTAATATTCAGAATAATCTATATTATGTATTTATATTATTTTATTATTATTTTATTTCCTAGTAATATTCTATTTTCTTCTGGAGATAATATTAGAGGCTACTATCTAGATACTTAATTAATACTTAAGGTAAAGATTATATTAAAATAGCTGGGAGGGGCTAATAGCTTGCTCTCTATTGTGACTATTAGTGGATATATTACCCCCTAAAGTAAAACTTCAGCTCTCCCACTCCTCTGCTAACTACTGCAGCTAGTTCTAAGTTAATCTAGGCCTGAACCTCTCGCAGCTACAGTAGCTAGTATACCTACTCTATATTAACTTTTTTAATAATAAATAACTAATAACTCCTTCTATATTAACCTCACACCCTTACGCCCTCACGCTCTTACGCTATATATAATTTAAATATCTTAAGAGATTTAATTACTACTAACTATAGCTACTCTATTTAAATACTTATTATGATTTCTATATCTGTAACCTTGATGTCCTCACTATACTCTACTCACTCCTAAGATAAAACTTTACGCTCCTAATATGAAAGTTTTCTATTATTAATATAGAAATTCTCCGCTACTAATATAAACTAACTTATAATTTCTATATAAATATAGTGGGATTCAGTCTGCTCTTATTAGTAACTAATCTTAATATATTAAATAGATTAAATATAGTTAATATATAAATAATATTAATATAAATATATATTTTTTTAATATAGCTATATAGTATCTAAAACCTTAGTAATTATAATATTATAATACTCTAAAATATCTAGTAGTTTATATAGTATATTAATATTAGGATACTCTCTAATTAATAACTAGTCTCTGAAATTATTAGCTTAGTATAGTAGATTATAAGATAGTTAGACCATTTTCTTCTGAATATCTAGAGTCTACTTATTAATATTAATACTTATAATATTACTTAGGCTCTTTAGGAGATATTAATACTTCCTATTATAGAAGTTATAAAGAAATATTTAGAATCTACTATTATATTACCTTAGTTACAGGTAACTATATAGATTTAAGGGGAATTCTAATTTTATTATAAAGGATATAGAAGAGTGATAGATTAAAGAATCCTTAGCTTTCAGCTTTTTATTTTATCCTATCTTTAAGAGGTTTATAAAGGTTCTTAACCTTATAACCTTAGTAATTACTTTCAGTTATATATATTAAGCTCTAGCTTCACTGAGGCTCTTACTATACAGATTATTATTATAAGGTCTTCCTCTACTATAGGGTTAAATATTACAACTAGGGGTATAATTATCTATAATAATAGGTAATTTTATTACTATTTAAACTAGTTGTGAGCCAGTATTAATATAAATACTATTACTGAGTATATTTTACAGTTAGAACCACATATAGGGTGAAGAGCTAAGATACCACTATAGGTATAGAGTAAAAGTAACTAAATATTAAAATAACTTCTCTACCTATTAACTTTATCTTCCTGTAAGTTACTACTTCTATATAAAATACTTAAGATTCTTATAGTTAATAAGAATCTTAAACTTTCTGGTATTTTATACCTTTATTGTTTATATTTATAAATAAGCTAGAATTATAAGAAGATTCGTATTATAAATTAAATAGTTAATTCCTATAGAGATTAGTTATTAAAAGTAGAAAGCTACTAAATATCTTACTTCAGCCTTATTATTTTAAGTTAATATACCTCCCAAGGTAAATCCAGAATAATAAATCTCCACTATTATTATAATATTAAGGTTAAATATCTATAAAACTAATTCTATAGTAAAGAGATATTTTAATATAAGGAAGGTTTTCTATTACTTTAGTTTCCAGATGAAGAAAATAAACTTCTCAATTAAATAGTTAAGAAGCTTAATAATAATATTATATTAAAATATAAACATCTTATAATAATCTGCAAACCTAAGGAAACTATAGATATTCTTTAGTAAGCTGGGGGGAAGCTAATTAGTAATAGCCTCTAACTTCTCTAAATTATAAAAGGAATTCTTTCCAGCTAATATAATAAATCTAATATACTTAACTATAGTAATAGAGAACTTATATTTCTTAGAATCTAATCTTAGATTTATATTAGTAAAATAGCTAAATATTTAGTAAACCTCTTTATTATATTTCTTTTAAAAGCTACTAATATAAATAAGAGTATTATTAATATATATAATAATAGAATTATCTAGAACTTATTATAAAAAGCTATTTATATATTATTAGAATATAGTGGGAATATTAGTAGACCTGAAGACATATTCTCTCTAATTTAAGAAATTATAATATATTTAAAAAGCTATCTTTTTTTAGTTTAATTTATTAATTCTAATCTTGTAAATTATAGTAATAATATTAAACTTAGTATATTAGTAAGCTATAATAATCCTCCGGAGGATCTTAAATATAAGAGGAAGAGAATAATAACTCTTCTTTATAATTATATTAAGAACTTTATAATTTATATAAAAATATATTCCTTTATCTAACTTTCTTATAAAGAGAATTATAATATTAGTAAGGAAATTACTAACGTAAATAAACTCCTTATTAAGTAAGTTCTCTAGGGTTTTCTTAAATATTAGAAGCTTCTTTTATAAAATACTATAGAGAGATTTCGATAGAAAGTTTAGTTTCCACTTTTAATAATTATAAATTAATAAAATATAGTAATTTACTTCTAGTTAGCTGGAAGGTAGGTAGTATATTAAATTTAGATAAAAGAAGTTTGGAAATTCCTTGAGGATACTTGCGGAAATATAATTTCTTATGTTTACCTTTACCTTTAGAGTTAGTATTTTCCTAATATTTACTACATTAATAGATAGTTTTTAATAGAAACTTAATATCGTACTAGTATACTATATATTATACCGGAAAGTAAATATAAATAAGTTAGTATTAAGTAGGTAAACAAACTGGATTTCCTTAAATTATACTAACGTATTCTGATACTTTAGGTAGGTTATTATATTGTCTTTTCTGTAAGCTATTTACTAAACCCTAGTATTATTTAGTTACTTTTACTCTGTACCTGTGGTGGTACCTAAGCTCTTCACCCTATATGTAATTCTAACTGTAAAATTTACCTAATAACAGCATTTATACTAATACTAGCTTACAACTAGTTTAAATAGTAATAGAATTAACTATTATTATAGATAATTATACTTCTAGTTATAATATTTAACCTATAGCGGAGGGAGACCTTATAGTAATAATCTATATATTAAGAGCCTCAGTGAGGCTAAAGCTTAATATATATAGCTGAAAGTAACTACTAAGGTTATAAAATTAAGAACTTTTATAAACCTCTTAAAGATAGAATAAAATAAAAAGCCTGCGAAAGCTAAGTATTCTATAATCTATCACTCTTTTATATCTAAACTATTCTTAGTATTATCTTTATAATAGAATTAGAATTTCCCTTAAATTTATATAGCTATTTATACCTAAAGTAATATAATAGTGGATTCTAAATATTTCTTTATAACCTCTATAATAGGAAGTATTAATATTTCCTAAAAAGTCTAAGTAATATTATAAATATTAATATTAACAGACAGACTCTAGATATTCAGAAGAAAATCGTCCAGCTATCCTATAATCTACTATATTAAGCTAATAATTTTGGAGACTAATTATTAACTAGATAGTATTCTAATATTAATATATTATATTAGTTACTATATATTTTAGAATATTATAATATTATAATTACTAGAGTTTTAGATACTATATAGCTATATTAAAAATATCTATATTTATACTAATACTATTTATATATTAATATACTTAATATATTAAGATTATTTACTAATAAAAGTAGGCTAAATCCTATTATACTTATATAGAGATTATAAGTTAGCTTATATTAGTAGTAGAGAACTTTCATATTAGTAGCGGAAAACTTTCGTGTTAGGAGCGTGAAATTTCATCTTAGGAGTAAGTAAAGTATAGTCTAGAGGACGTTAAGGTTACAGATATGGAGGCTATAATAAGTATTCAAATAGAGTAGCTATAGTTAGCAGTAATTAAATCTCTTAAGATATTTAAATCGTATGTAAATAACGTAAGGGTGTGAACCCTAGTATTATAAATAATATAATTTCTTCCATTTATAGTTACCTAATATATAGAAGTAGCTAGAGGTTCTCTATAATATAACTATAGATTTTCTATATATAGCTATTAACTTCCAGTATTAAAATAGCTACCCCTAGGTATTATTATATAATAACCTAATAATATATTTCCTTATTTATCATTTTAACTTATTAACTAGCAGAAGGTAAAGTTTCTATTAGTAGCATAATAGCTATAAGGCTATTAGGGCTCCATAGTATACTAACTTCATAGTGTAGCTTAGTGGCAGAAATTACTACTATTAGTAATAACTAGCTACTAGTTATTACCAGCCGCTAAATAATTAGTAACTAATTACCTAGGGTATCTAGATCTAGCCTATATATAACCTATAGGCTATATACTATAAATATTAATATTTTTGAATTTATTAGTATATTATATATAATAATATATATAATATATCTTTCCCTAGTGAAATTAATATTAATTAGTAGTTAACTTTATTATTACTATTTACTGCAGATTAGTAAAGTTTATATAGGTAGAAATAGTAATAAAGAATTATTAAGTTTAACTTAAAGTAAAACTACTAATTTCTTAATCTATTTAGACGTTTTTGATAATAACGTCTTACTTAACTTAAGGTAAAATTATATCTTTTTAATAATTATATTAATATATTTTAATTTTAGTAACTAGATACCTACTTATATTTCAAATTCAATTATAGAAGTAATTCTAAATATATTTTATATAAGTATATTTATTAAATATCTTTATTATAAATCTTACTAGATTTCTATAATAAAAGAATTTATAGTATTTTAAGTTTCTCTAAATTTCCTTATATTCCTTTTTTTTTCTCTATATTCTTTTATCTTCTTTTCTTTTTTTCCTTACTTAACTAATAGATACTTTCCTCTCTAAAATTAAATTCTATCTATATAATACTAATAAATAGACATAGTAAATAGTAAAAATAGAATCTTCTGTCTTCCTCTTTCTTTCCTCCTTTGATTTACATTTCTTTATAATTTCCCTATACTTAGGAAATAATAAGTAAAATATTTAAGTTAGTAGAACTTCTCAGAAGATCTTTTAAAAACCTTAGTATATTGGGTAGTATAAGTAATATAATTTCTTTAGAAATAAGGATATTAATAAAACTGAAGCTTCTTCTTAATATTAAGATCTTTAGTAAATAAAAAAACCTTAATTTAAGTATTTAGTTACTTTTACTTTATACCTATAGTTGTATTTAAGCTTTTCACTCTATATATAGTTCTAACTGTAAATTATATTCTGGAATAGTATTTATACTAATAATAGCTTGTAACTAGTTTAAATAGTAGTGAAATTACCTATTATTATAGATAATTATATTTCTAGTTATAATATTCAACCTTATAGTAAAGGAAAACCTTATAGTAATAAGCTATATAGTAAGAGCTTTAGTAAAGTTAGAATTTAATATATATAGCTAAAAGTAACTATTAAGACTATAGAGTTAAGAATCTTTATAAACTTCTTAAAAATAGACTAAAATAGAGAACTAAAAGCTAAATATTCTATAATTTATTACTTTTCTATATTCTTTATAATAAAACTAAAATTCCTCTTAAATTTATAAGGTTATTAATAATTAAGGAAATATAATAATAGAAACTATATCTTTTATTATAACCTTTATAATTAGGAATATTAATATCTTCTAGAGGGTCTAAGTAATATTATAAGTATTAATATTAACAGATAGACTCTGGAAATTCAGAAGAAAATTATCTAGCTATTCTATAATATACTATATTAAGTTAATAATTTTGGAGACTAATTATTAATTAGATAGTATTTTAATATTAATATATTCTATCAGGTTCTAAATACTTTAGAATATTATAATATTATAATTAATAGGGTTTTAGATATTATATAGTTATTCTGAATATATTTATATTTATATTATTATTATTTATATAATAGCTATATTTAATTAAATTATTATAATTATTTACTAGTAAGAGTAGGCTAAGTTCTATTATACTTATATAGAGATTATAAGTTAGCTTATATTAATAGCGGAAAACTTTCGTTTTAGTAGCAGAAAACTTTTATATTAAAAGTATAAAATCTCATCTGGGAAGTAAGGATATTAAGATTATAGATATTAGAATTATAATAAGTTTTTAAATAGAGTAACTATAGTTAGTAGTAATTAAGTCTCTTAAGATATTAAAATTATATATAGATAGTATAAGGATATAAGATCGTAAGAGTGTAAGGTTAATATAAAAGAAGTTATTAGTTATGTATTATTAAAAAGGTTAATATAGGGTAAATATACTAACTACTGTAGCTATAAGGAATTGAGACTTAAATTAACTTAAGGCTGACTGTAGTAGTTAGCGGGAGGTAGAAGGACTAAAGTTATACTTCAGGGGGTAATATATCTACTAATAGTTACAATAGAGAGCAAACTATCAGCCCCTCTCTTTCATTTAAGTAACAAATATAGTTTTAACGAAATTAATAATTAAATTATATAAATTACAGAAATATATATTTATAATTATATGTTTAGCAGAAACTTTCTAAATGTCTTTAACAAAAACTTTAAAAACTAGCTAGAGAAAATATAGATTATTATAGATAAATAACTACCTTAATATTTACAGAATAGTCTTATTATCTATAGTATTAAGGTTAATATAAAAGGTAAATAGATTTACCACGTTCTTATAAACCTAACAAAGTAAGATAAGTTTATTCTATAAACTAAGAAAGAAGTTTAAAATATAGTAATAAAGTTACAAAGCTTCAGAATACTTATTAATAACTAATTAGGCATCCTTAAAGATATTACTTTTATCTAGTAGATATATTCTACTCTCCAGAAGTAGTAATAAAAGGTTACTTATTAAGATCTTATAAAATTTAATATTTATCTAGCTACTTTAAGAAATTAATCCTAAGGGGTATCTTAATAAGCTAAGAGATTTATAGTTTCCCCACTATTATTAGTAATAAAGATAATATCTTAATAATAAAGATAACGTAAATAACGAAACCTTTAAAATTAATAAAATTAATAACCTCCTTATAATTAGAATTAATAGTATAAACTTTCTACCCCACCTTTTATAGCTTCTCTTCTATATATTAATTTTATAAATAATTACTAAAAAACTAAATATGCTTCTATAAATATACTAATAGCTAAAAATATTACTAACTTTATAAGGATATATAACTTTAAGATAAAATATAGAGAAGGTTTCTATAGTATCTTTTAATTAAAGATTTATATCTTTAGAAATTATTATCTAAAGTTAAATATTCCTAACTATATATAAACTAAAGTCTTTTTAATTATATTAAAAAACTAGATTCTTAAGTATTACTTTAATAACTTTAGTAATCTCCTTAATTCTATCATATTTTATAATATAGCTTTCTATATGAAGAATTACTTTAAAAGTAATAAAAGTTAATAGATTTACCTTACTAATTAGTATAATATAATATTCAGAAGTATTATTATTAATAACTGTGAAGGGCTGGCCCCGACCGGGGGGCGTAGCGTTGCAGCCAATAACGTCTCAGCCTTCAGTACCCATATGCGCGGACGCACGCACACGAACAGTACTACTAATTAAGCTATATCATATAGCCTCGTCAAAAGGTACGTAACAACAAGTCGTCCTCTTGTTGTCTGGCTACACTTAAGTAGGGTGTTCTGTAGTGTGTTCCGTACGGGGCTGGCCCGTAATACTACCTTATCTCTCCCGCTCCCGCCACGCTGCGTTACCTGCCTGTTATAGCCTCACAGTAGGGGGGGCTTCCGAGCGCTTAAGTAACATACCCCCAGCGTCGCTATTAGCCAGGGAATATCCGTACGTAAATCGCCATACGTAACCCGGATCGAACCCTANNTGGCCCCGACCGGGGGGCGTAGCGTTGCAGCCAATAACGTCTCGGCCTTCAGTACCCATATATGCAGGCACACACACACAAACAGTACTACCAATTAAGCTATATCATATAGCCTCGTCAAAAGGTACGTAATAACAAGTCGTCCACTTGTTGTCTGGCTGCACTTAAGTAGGGTGTTCCGTAGTGTGTTCCGTACGGGGCTGGCCCGTAATAATAATAAAGAAAAAATAAAGAAGAAGATACTTAAGATCCTTTTTACTAAACTAATATATATTTAGAGAATCTTCCCTCTTAGTTAATATATTAATTTCAGCCTTTTAAATTACTTCTTAAGTATATACTAACAGATATTAGAATATTAATTAGCTTTCTTTAGCTTTATAATAATATATTAGGAAGTCTGTAATTAGTTATAATTTACTATCAATGCTATTATAAATATTCCTTTTATAATATTTTAATATATACTTAATAATACTAATAATTCTAAGAAATGTTTATTAATTAGTATAAATTAATATTAAACTAACTAAATATATAACTTACTTTAAAATATTTACTAAAAATATAAACATAGTAATTAAGAATACTTTTAAACTTTATTTAAAAGAAAGTATTACTTAATTTTAACTATCTTATATAGTTAATTTAATAAAAATATTATATATATAGTAAACTTAGTTACTAATTATTAAGATACTTTCTTAAAGAAAGAAGAAACTTCTATAATTAATATAAGTGTAACTTCTTTATAGTAAATATATTAATATCTACTTATAATTACTTTCTTATATAATATAGAAAAATAGAAAGCTTAAGTATTAACTATAGAAATACTTATAAAACTACTATTAAAAATAATATAGTAATATATTATCTTTAAAACTATTAGTTTACAACTTAACCTAAAATACTAAATTCTCTAAGTAACTTTTTAAATAACTTTATAACTTCTTACTTTAAAGAATAATTTATATATCTAGATAGTTAAAAGATTATAAGAATTCTCTAGAACTAAATACTAATCTATATTCTAACGAAAGAAAATAATATAACTAAGGAGATTATTATTTTAATATTTATATTTATTCTTAAACAATACTCTATAAATTTAGTTTTCTAAGGAACTTTATTTAACTTAAATACTATTAGCTACTTTACAGTTAGCTACCTTTAGTTTAATATTCTAAAATAAGCTATTCTTCTCTCTATTTTCTTAAAAACTTCCAGAGGAAAATTAATTTCTATTTATTTTAAAGAAAGTAAATCTATAAAAATAATAAGTATAATTAATATGTTTATATTACTTAATATAATACTATTTAATATAGTTTCTTATAAGATTCTCTTTCTATTATACTTTATTAATATAAATTACTTTAATATTGTTTTTAATAATATTTACAACTAGTTATATTAAAATAAGAAGATTATTCTAATTATATATAAATAGGAATATTTATAAATATTATCAAATAAGAAACAGATACTTACTTTCTTATATCCAATAGAAATTAAGATCCAAAAACTCTATTATTACTTTAGATATTTATTTATTATATATTGTTTAGATATTTTCTATAAAGCTAAATATCCAGTTAATTAAGAAGTTTTATAGCTTTAAAAAAATACTGCTACTAATACTAAGTATATAATGCTGCTTCCTCTTAATTTAGGTTTACTCTTTATAATAATATTAACTTTAACTTTAAAGTCATTATTAATATCTTATACCTTAAGAGTAATTATCCTATTCTCTATATCATTAATATAACTATAATCTTTAATACTACTTAATTTCTACTAAATACTTTAGTAAGATTAATATAGGAAATCCTTAAGGTATACTAGATGAATATTTATCTAGATTTACCTAATTTTATCTTTACTAATATTAGAATAAACTTCTAATCTGAAGATTTTCACTTAGAAGCTAAAATAATAAACTTAATTATTAGAATTATACCTATTAAGGTTTATAATAGTATTAGTAAGATAGAATATTACTATGTTCTTCTTTATTATATATATAAAATCTACTATTAAGAATATCTATTATTATTATAAGAATATTACTTTCAGGCTACTTATAAGGTAATAAATAATACTATTAGTCTAAATAGTTTTATATTTATATTTATTATTTTTGGAGCTTACCTCCAGCTTACTTAAAACTTTACTTTATTCCTAGAGATAGTTTTATAAATATAAATAGTCTAAAAAGTAACTAAAGTTATTTACTATAAGTATATAAAAAGAATTATTAATATTACTATAGCTATTTATAATAATTCTAATATTTCTTAAGTTATAAATTTCCTACTGTAATTTCTTATATATATATAGTAAGAAAAGGAAGGTTAGTAAAGTTCTTTCCGATTACTTACTACTTATAGTAAGATATATATTATTAACCTCTATTATAATTCTTAAGAATTTCATTTAACTACTATAAAAATATACTATAAAAGTAGTAATACTTCTCCTTAATTATGGTTTTCAGTAGAAGTATAAAAATACTTCTATTATAAATATAATAATAGTAATATTAATAAGGCTGGAGATTCCTCTTAAGAAACCTTATTTATCTTAATCTTATTCCCTATTATTCTTAAATTTCTAAATACTCTAAAAATACTAAAAGATAATAATATTCTTACCCCTTATATTAAAAGTAATATACCACTACTTTCTAATAAGAATAAATATACTAAATATTAGAGGATAATAATACTATTTCTTAAACGTCTATAAAATTTACTTTTATACCTTATTTAATTAGGTTACTTTTATGTAATAGGAAGGTAACTAAGAAGATTAATTTATAGCTTTCCTTACAGTAAAGGAAGAAGTTAACTTAACTCTTTCTAGATTCCTCTACTAAAAAGAAATCATTACTACTTCTAGTCTCCCTTTTAAAAAGTTAATAAAGAAGAAAGTAGGAAGTATTATTAATAATACTATAATTAAGAGTATTTAGTATAATTCCATTTTTCATAAAGATTATATTATTTTTATGTTTCAAATTATTTATAAAATTAAGAATAAGAATAGTAACTCAATATATAAGAAATCGAGGTTTATAATTTAAGATTTCGGAAATAATAGGAAGCTTATAATTCTTATTTAGTCTCTTATAATTTAGAAAAGTAGCTAAAGATTAATTATAGCTATTACCTCTATATTAATAAAAGAAGAAGATTTCTTCTTCTAACTAAGAGATATTATTTAGATTTATATTTAAGCTAAAATTAAACTTATAAGATATATTATAATTAAGTTATCTATTTACCTTAAAAACTAATATTCTCTAGAATTTGTAGTAATAATTATTAAATTACTTTACAGCTTAGCTGAAGGTAGTATCTAATAATAGGTAATATACTTAAAGTATTATAAAGAATAGTTATATATAGAGATGTCTATCTATAATTGTTAGGTTAACTGGGCACCGATATGGCAAAAGCTATAGTAGTGGGTGACACACTAGGTGCCTCACTTTTTAGACCAATTAAATAAGAGGGATTATCCTACAGATTAATCCCAACAGTATATAGTATATATATATATATACTGTAATATAGACTGAGATATAAATAATTAGAGACTACTAGTTATAACCTAGTTACGATAAATTAATTAATTATGATATTTACCAGTTATAAACTAATATTAATTAGTAGTTTAACTACTACTAGTATCTATTACTACTATTTAACTATATATTAGTAAGAAATACCTAAAGAGATAAGATTATAATACCTCCTAAGGAATTCTATAAATAGCTTCTAAGTAATAATAGGTAACTTAAAGCTATTATAACTATATACTACCCTAAGAATATTAATAATAAGCTTATAATAGAAATAGAAGTAANNGTAAAGATAAACTTATAATAACCTATTTACTTAATATTATATTATATCCACTATATAATAAAAGATAACTGAAATTAACGTTAAATTAAAATAGTAAATATTAAAATAAAGTAATAAGATTAATATAATTAGAAGGAAGGAATCTATAATGAAACTACTATTTCTTACTACTACTTTCTAATATCTTATATATATTTACCTATCGAGAGATAAGAAAGTATCTTAATAATAGTAAATATTATATATTAATAACTAAAAATAATATATTAAAAACTCCCCTTTCTAATATTACATAAAAAAAGCAAAATATCTTAGTTAATATATTTATATCTATAATGTAGCTTACCTAGCAGTTAGAACTTAGTAATAATAAAACTAATAATAAAAAAGAGGCCCTTATTTTATATAGTAAGGGAATTCTGAGAAACATTATAAAGGTATAATTAATAATATAAACTAATATATAAATATTCTAAATTTGAAACTAGGTAATAATACTAGCTTATAATTTCTTTCCTCTATATATTCTATATATAACTACAGTAGAGAAGTATTTTAATTAGAATTCCCTAAGAATAACAGATTATTAAAGATATTATAACTAATATTAAGATAGAAAATATTAAGAAACTATTATTTCTTATTTCTATCTATAGATATCTAATAAGTATTTAATAAAATGTTAATAATAATAAGGTAACTATAAGTTAAACTAATACATACCATAATTAGTATAAGAAGGAGGAATACTAAAACTAATAATATTACTATTTAATTAAAAAAACCCTATTAGGAGAGTTCTTTTGATAAACCACACTCTAAAAAAATAAAATAAAATATTTATACTAATAGTAGAACCAGAGGAATAAAAAGAGAAGGAAATAATAAGAAATAATATAAGAGGAGAATTATTTGAATAAATAGTAAAGTAATATATCCAACTGGCTAACTACTATAGCTTATTTTTGAAGTTGTTTTCTGTAGCACCAAAAGGCTAAAAAATAGTATACTAAATCAAATAAGTTAGTGTAACTAATAATATCCTTATACTATTACCTATTATTTCTATCTACTGCAGGCAGTATATTTATATAATAAAGCGTTAAGCTAAGTTAATAATAACCTTAATAATATTACTATTTAATAATAACCAGCCTTTATTTTTAAAGTAAGCCTCTATGAAAATACTACTAAAGTATATTAATTTACCGCTAGTATTATTAGTAAGAAATAGTATCTACTAAATTAATACAAATTAGAAATAGAAAGATATTTATAAGGTTTTTACTAGACGAAGATATTTACTTAATAGTTACAATTTATCTAATAAGTATATAAACCTTTAAAATTATAGCTTTTAGAGAAATACCCATAATTAAAATATAGTAAAGTTATACTAACTATAGATATTCTCTCAGCCTAATATCTTAAATATATCTTTCTCCCTAGATTTTATTAATAGTCTTTACAAGAATATAACTTATAATAATATTCCTATAACTAAAATTAATAAATATAAAAGACTATTCTAATATATAGAAGTAAAAATACTAGTGGGAATATACTAAAAAGCTATATCTTAATAATAAGGTAAGAATATTAAACTTTAGATAAATATTAGTAGCAGTATTCTTGATAATATCTTTATTTACTATTATATTTACCTATAGAAAAAATAAAGTATTTATATGATAAAATATAGAAAGCCTAATATATTAACTTTAAGAAATAAACTATAGAATATCTCACTAATGTAGAAAGAATATTAATATAAGCCCTTAAGAATTACCTTATAGAGAAAGATATATATTTCTCTATAAATAAGAATATAATAAAGGAAAAGTTAGTTAAGATTCTTAAGGAGGAGATACTAATTAAATAGATAGTAGAGAGTATTGAAACTAAATAGTAAGAATATCTTACCCTCAGATAAAAGATTATAAAAGATTCCAGCTTTATTAATAACCTCCTAGGGGTAGGAGGATATATTCCTATTAATTAATTACTATTTATACTAAAAAGCTTAATAATAAAGTTACCCTATCTATAATTAATATTATTAATATTAATAAAAAGGGTAATACTAATACTAAGCTTATAACTAATAAAGCTAGATTTTTAAATAGATATTAACTTACTAAAAACTAAAAGAATAATAATTAATAAGGAAGAGAAATACCTAAAGTTAACCAGACCCCTAAGACTCCATATCTACCTTAGAGGAAAGTATTAGTTAATATTAAAATACTATATTCTATTTAACTAACATTATAAGAAGGTTAAGCTATTATTTAGCAGAATATATAGAATAAATAATAAATATATCAGAGAGAAGTATAATATTTTTAAGAATAAGATACAGATATTTATTACTAAATATATTAACTATAATATTAGCTGAAATAAAGCAGAAGGAGTATTTAATAATATACTAGTAGGATAAATATACTTATACTATAAGATATTAATTTTGCTAATCCAAAATAACCTCTTAATTACTTAAATAGCTATAATAGTTAAAAATAAGTTTAAAATATCCATAGTTTACTTTAACTATCGTAGGAAATAGAAGAATATAAACTTTAAGACTTTTGCTGAAAACTATAAATATATTAATATAGTTAAGATATTTAAGATACTAATAGTATAAATTAACTTTCTTTAATATATCTATCTGAATTTATAAAATCTACAGAAGAAAATTAATAAAAAGATA
This sequence comes from Colletotrichum lindemuthianum, assembly GCA_001693025.2. Lineage (NCBI taxonomy): Eukaryota > Fungi > Ascomycota > Sordariomycetes > Glomerellales > Glomerellaceae > Colletotrichum > Colletotrichum lindemuthianum. Next base: position 239,138 of record MASP02000183.1, on the reverse strand, counting down.
TATATAACTATATATTAAGTATATAATATAATTAATATACTTTATAACGTTATTAATCAAGCTAAACTTACTATCGACAAACTATATAAATAAATAATAGAAATACTTAAAAGTTAAAAAAGATAGTTAAAATAAAAAGCTAATTATATTATAGATTATAATTAGTTTCTTACAGACTATATATATAATAACTAAGGGTGAAACTAATATTTTAACTACCTTTAACTACCTTATCTATAATATATATAGAATAATAATACTACCTTAGGATAGCCTCGCAAGAAGGCATAAAGTGGAGATATATATGGTAAGTATTAGGTATACTTAAAATTAGTAAATGAATGCTAATTAATAAGATATACTTTAGAGGAATATAACACTGCTACTCTATAATTTAAGAAGATATTTATTATTAATATTATATTAATAGAGGAGATTATATTATACCTTAATAATATTAATTCTATAGAGAAAATAATAGAGAAAGTAAGAAACAATATAAATAAGATATTAGAGGATAACTTTACAGCTATCCACTTTACTATAATAAGTAGCCAGAAGGAAACAATTAATTCTTTATAACTTATAGAAATTCTTTAAAGTTATATTTTTTACTACTTAATAACTACTAATAAATTACAAACCTTCTTAACTTTATAATATTTAGAAGTTATTTTTAAAGATATTCTTCTAGATACTGAAGTAAGTAGACTTTTTACTAAAAGTATATAATAACTTAAAATTCTCTAGAGAATTCTTCCTAATATCTTACTAGATAAGTGTAAGAATAGCTACAGCATCTATTCTGCTATATAGCTATTCTAACCTATATAAGGCCTAACCAGCCTATTTATACGTATTTAAGCATTCTATTCTAGGTTAAATAGATCGTACCTTTTAACAACCTACATTCAGACTATATACTATACTATTTATTTATTATAATTATAAACTCAGTTTTATTTAATTATCCCCTGAACTCCTATTAATTATTTTAACATAAAGAAATAAATACTTTTTCAGATCTATCATAACTATTCTAATATAGTATTTTTAACTACTAATAATCTTAACACTAAAATTAAGCTATCTAATAATACTAATTTCAACTAGTAGTATATTACTCTTTAATTTTATATAACTAGCTAAGATATTTAGAAATATCTTAATCTAGATATTATACTAACTATTAATATTATAAAACTATTTAATCTACTAAGTTTCGACACTTAGCTATCTATAGAAAATACTACTTAAGAAACGAAAAATTTAGATCTATATATAGTTAAGATTATAGGTATTTTTAACTACTACTCTACAGATCTTAAATTTTAAACAATTCATAAATCTAACTGTAAGGATATTAAGAAATACTATAACGTAATTCAGATATAGATAAATATAACTATTAATAATAGTTTTCTTATGCTAACTTAAATAAAACTTCTTAATAATAATAATATATCTCTTTAAGTACTCCTTAAAATTTTAAAACGTTAATATACTTAAAATAAGTTAGTTATATAATAGAGAGTCTAAATCGAATATAAAAAAATCCTAGAAAAAACTAATTTAAATATCTCTACTTCAGCTTAATATAATAAATAATATATAATCTACCTTTAAGCAGTTATATTTAATATCCCTGAGATTAAGAGTATACTTATAGTTAAAAAGTAGCTTTAAATATTCAGCTACTATATTACACCTAATTAAGTATCTAAATATTACCAGAAAGTAATTGAGAATAAGATTCTTAACTTACTAATTATCAGTCTAACTTAATATAGAGAAATTTTCACCTCTTTAATATATATTAATAAACATTCAGCTAAAAACTAAGCTAAAATATTACTTATATTAGCTACTCTCACAGAGAAATTAGATAATATAACTTAATTAAAACTAAAATATCTATATAACTAGAGATAGTATTTATACTTACCTAAAGATTATAAATATATTAAATATATTATTAATAAGTTTTATAGTTAATTTCCTAATATTTATATATTACTTACCACTTGAAATATAGTAATTAATAAAATTAATAACTCTAAACTATATAAACTCCACTAAAAACTAATTAAAAAAGGAATAACTTAATAATAGAAATTACACAGCTAAATCCTAAAAACCATCCTCAGACAATTCCAAAACTAAAGTAACTCCCTTAAATAGTAACTCCAGTAGAAATAGTCAGTATCCTTCAAACTTAATATATATTAATATTAATCCCTCTCTTCTTAAACAGTTAAATACGAATATACCTCTAGATATTTTTTCCACTACTTAAAAACCTTATTTACTTTCAGTAAATACAGTCTTTAATAATTATAAAGTAATTCATAATACTAATTCCATAATATTATTCAAAAAAGAATCTTTTAAATTAAGTTAGGAGATAAATATAATTTAATATAGTTTAGTTAACTTTCTAATTATCAGATAAAATAAATATATAATTCAGAATATTCTCAATAATCTAAAAAGAAAAATACACTCAATTTAATATTAGATAATATTATCTATATTCAAGATTTTTATACTAATATTATTTTAGAAACTCTACTCCTCAAGAAAACTAAAATCTAATATATAAAACTTAACTATATACTTAAATATAAACTACTTAACTACTCTATCATAATAAAATAGCTACTTGGAAACTATAACCTTATCTTTCTCAAATATAAACTACTTTCTAACTACTTAACAGTCTATTTAAATACTTCTAATATAATCTTAAAGTTACCTTATATTCTACTATTATAACTTTAACTCTCAGTATCTTTACTAGATAAAAAATCTAATAATATCCTAACTTAGTATTTTGATATAAACTACTTTAGTCTTAATACTCTTAAGTATCTAATTCTTAATACTCAGAAAGTAAAAATTACAAACCTAAAGTAATTAAATTATTTATATTATATAGAAGCTTATTCTTAATAAGTTATTTCTAGATAACTATCTAAATTATATTCAGTTTACCTATTTTACAGAATCTCCTGGAACTTATTTAACTTTCCCAAAATATACACAAGGAATTTATAAATACTTATTATTAAAAATGAATTCTCAAACCTACTCTTTATATTTACTCTTATAGATAAAACCCACAACTTAATTTATTAAATAATTATAATATTCAAAAAATAGATTAAGCACTAGAAAGATCTCTTAATTTACTAAATTCACTAGAATATTAAGTAAACTATAACAGTAATTAACAGAAAAACAGATTATTAAACCTAAGTAGAAAAGTAAAATATTAATCTTAAGCTATCTCCCTCACATATAAAAAAACTAATTAGAGTAAAGAAGTATATAAGAAAAAAACTAATTATCTAAAATATTAAAATATAAGAAACTATAGAACTATTATCTAAACTATAAATAGAAGTAATTTAAATAGTAGCAGTATTATATAATATATCTCTAAACACTCAAAATAACTGAAAGTTACTATATAAAGTTAAGAAAGCTTAATTCAGACAGTATTTTCATTAATAAGTTCCAGAATACACTCTAAGTCTATATTAACATTTACATCCCTATTAAAGATAAATCTATATTTATAAATATTAAGTATACTTACTTAAGAAATATTATAAATAAAATATTTTTAAAAGGTTATTTAAAATTAAACTAAGAGAATATATTAGATACTTAGTAGGATATATTCTAAATACCCATAATCTCTATAGAATCTAGATTCTCTACCTTCACAAAATTATTTTCACCTAAAATATTAAATTTAATAAGAAAAGATTCTACTTAAAATAAAACTTACATAAAATATTTACTAGAGAAATTATAAAACCTCTAGTTAAACTAATTACTAAAGAAGAAGAAAATTCTATTCTTAAGATACTTAAAAAATTTAAACTAGAAGGAATACCTACTAAAAAATCCTCTCTTCTATTAGTAATCCCTATAATACTAAAAGTAACTTAGTATTTTAATTTAAACTCTAGCTTAATCTTAAAAACTAATAAGAGAAGTTTAATAATATCTAAACTAACCTCTAAACTAATAGAATCAGTATAGACACCTAAAAATCAGAATTTAGAAAATATACTAATAGCTAGAAAACTAGATATTATACTTAAAATATAGAGTCTAACTAACTAAAAAGGTAAACCTACTTTAAACTAGGAAGTTAAAAGTAATTATATTAAAATCCCAATTCAGCTAATTTAGAGTAAACTAAAATATAACTTTTAACCTCAGAATCCTAAAACGTTAACAGTCTAGAAGTTAGGCTAATAATATAGAAGTAAATAATAATAGTAATTGAAACTTAAAATTAATATTAATAACTATATAACATTCTTAAAAAAATATAATAGTAATATCTTATACTTTATAGAGCGTAAATAAGATAGTTTCGCTAGTATCTATCTACCTAATTAGTAATAGAAACTTAATAGTAATAATCTTAACTTTTTAATAGTTTTCCTTATTATTTAAAATATAACCCTGAAAAAGAAGGATCTAGCTACACAGATTCAAATATATCTCAACTAACTAGTAGCACCTCCCAAAACCTAGAAAGATATTACTAACCTACCAGAACCCCTCCAAATATCCTTTATTAAAGCAGTAAAAACTAAAATCATAAATTTAAAAGAAAAAAACACCTAATAAGAAATTGATTACTAGAATATAAAGTTAAAACCCCTACTTTTAAAATAAGTTTTTACCTATAAGATAGATACTAATAGTTTCCTAGAATAATATAAAGTAAGAATTTATATATATCGAGATATATAACCAGTTAATCTACTATAAACTATATACATAGCAACATTAGCCACTCAAACCTTTTAAGTAGTTATAATAATTATAATATAATTTAATCTTAAAATCCTTCAGTTTAATATTATTAATATATTTCTTAATATTATAAGAAATCTATATAACCCTCTAATAATAATTAAACTACCTAATAGATTTAAAGTAGTAGGGAAGTATATAAAGTTTAAATAAATTCTTTACAAACTTTAAGATATACCCCTCCTGTAATATAAAGTTTTCTATATTACACTAAAATCTCTGGATCTTATTCTTTACCTAGAGGAACCTTATCTATTTAAAAACTAGAGTTTAACTATTTATATCCTCTTCTATATAAATAATATTCTTCTCTTATATTATAAAGTAGCTAAAAAAGAAGTATTCAATATTATTACTAATATAAAGTAAGTATATAAACTAAAAAACTAAGATTCAGTAAAATACTTTCTAGAAGTTTAAATAGTTAGAAATTATGAATATTAAAAAATTTACTTAATTTATAATATATATACATTATTAAAATTGCTAAATATTTTAATCTCAAATATAAACTAATATTAATAATATTACTTCTAATAATATCTTTTATTATAGATCTAAATTAAATAATACTAAAAAAGATTTATATATATTAGACTAAAGTCAGTTTAATTCTCTATATATTAATTATAATAAAACTAGATATCTTATATACCTACTCTCTCCTATTAAAATATTTTATAAACTTTTCTTAGACATACTAAAACACTATAAACTATATAATTCAGTATCTCTATAAAATAAAATTCCTAATATTTTAATTCAGAAACTTAAAAAATATAAATAAGATACTTCAGACACTCTTAATTACTAGAGACACTTTTTTTACAGATAATAAAAACACTCAAAGATTAGGTTATAACTATATTATTACTTTATTTAGAAAACTAATCTAATAGAAAGCTACTTAATAAAATACTATTATAATATTAACTACTAAAGTAAAACTTCTTAATCTTAAATATACTTTAAAAGAAGCTATAACTCTAAAGAGACTATTTTAAAATATAAAATTAAACTTTAGAGATATTTAGAGAGTCTATTATAATAACCACTAAACTATCAAACTAATAATCTTAAATAGTAAGTATCTATCTACCAGACTTTAATATATAAATATTCATTAAATATGACTATATTAAGAATACTCAAAAAAAAGTTTCAAAATTATCTATATACTTATAAATATAATATTAGTAGACAGACTTATAAAAACCTTAACTTAAATAAAATTAAAATAATTCAGAATATTTCTCAACCTAATAGATTTTTAATTAATACTATTAAAACTATCTACACTAGACTACCTAATCCCCTAAAAGCTAGAACTTAAATAATAATAAATAAAACCTTAATTCTCAGAAGCAAATCTTAGCAGTATTAATATAAAATACAAATAAATAGCAGAATTTATCTACTCTCTCACAGGAAACAAAAATCTCCAGTTAAACTTATATCTAACTTAAGAGAGACTATTCAAACTTATTACCCTAAGATAAAACCTAAACTCTAACTACTAATATATAGAAATCAGACTAAAAAGATATTAAAAACATATTAAACTCTACTAGAACTAAAGTTAGTATCTAATAGCCTTAGTTTAAAACAGAAGAATATTTAATAGAACTAAAAGTTAAACTACTAAAATAACCTTTAAAACTACTAATAACCAGCTAAGAGATAAAATTCCAGCTAAAATGTAACCTAGTTATACTTATAGTTAAGCTAGAAATCTAATTAACTATAAATAGTTAAATAGACAGTAAGAATAATAACATTTTAGTAATAATATTCTTTAGAGTAACTAATATCTAAATAGTAGAACTAGGAATATTTCTATTCTTAATAAAAATTAATTTAAATTCTTTCTATTAGTTTAAATATAACTTAAGTTAGACTATAACTTTCATATTACTAACCTACTTACCCTTTATCTATAAGAATTAACTTTAAATTAGTAATTTATAATAAGCTACCTATAAGATTATTATTAAATATCTTAACAACTTTAATATAGTATTTAAATATATTATAAATCTTTTAGAATATAGAGATATAAGCTTTTTAGAACCTATTCACACAGTAGAAATAATATTCAGTAGATATATTACTACTCCTAACTTTAATTAAGTAGAAATAGAAACTATAATTAAGAATAAAACTTAAAATATAAATAATATAGAAAATAATTTAGAGAAGCTAAACTCCTCTAATTATCTTATTTTCAACTAAGTAACTTTCATATTCCTCTAAAATCTCAACTTTTAACTTACTCTTCTTAATAAGTATAAACTTATTAGAATTAACAGATTTAATAGAATTAGCTAATTAATATTATATACTCTCAAGCTAGTATTTTAAATCCTTAATCTCAGAGAATACTTCTTAATTCTTAATATAAATAAACTTTCTAATAAATATTAATATATTCTTATAATATTTCTTCAGATATTTAATAACCTCTTTAACTTTATCCTCTTTCTTTTTATTATTTTATTTAACCTTATTATTATCCTCTTTAATAAATTCAGACTCCTTATTCTTATCCTTAACTAACAGATTACCTATAAGATTATCTTCCTTATTACCAGTAGGAGGAATAATAATCTATACTTTCTTAGGATAACTATAGTAACACTTAATAATAGTAGAAATAGCTAACTTCTTAACAGAAATAGCTGTTTTCTAAATAATAATATCCTTAATACTACTAAACTTAAATATACTAAGTAACTTAAATATAGAAAAACCAGATACAAATTCTCAGAAATCAGGAAACTCAGTAAAATATACTTCAACAAAAACTTTCAGTTAGAAAACCTTAATCTTAAACTACTACTTAATAGTCAAATACACTTTAAAAAATATAAATACTCTATATTACTAACCTACTTTCAAATTATATAAATAAACTAAATCCTAATAAGATTTATAAATTTAATAATTTAATTTACTATTATATCTATAAGAAACAAAAAATTAATATTAGTAAAATAAATAAATAAACTAAATAGTCACTAAATATAATATACTTCCTCAAGAAAATAAAAAATAAATTCTCGAATTCCAGATATATTATTAAAAGTAAGGAAATAATAAAAACAACAAAAAACGCCTATTATAAAGTCAAGTTCTATTTATTAAAAAGACTTAAGGTTAGTATTAGAGAGTATCTCTTTTAATAAAAAAATTTACTAAGTAAAAACAAAAACAGACTAATTAAAAACTATAGTATCCAGAATAAAGTATAATAGAATCACACTATTAACCTCAGTAATAAGATTATAAATTACTTCAGTCTAAATTAAATATTAGTAATAATTATAATAATTCATATAAAACAATAAACAAAATCTATAGTAGTAATATTTATAGCTAATAAATATAGTAACAGTCAAGATTATTAATTAAGAAAATAAGAAAACTTAATAAGTATAAATAAAACCGAAATTCGTAACACCTATAAAGCTAAAATCACACAATCTTAGAGAAAACTAATAGGTTACTCCTACTAAATATTAATAATAACTATTTCAAAAATAAATATTATAATAAGTTAGTCAAAAAATATTATTTCTTTTATTTTAATATTCAAAAAATAACTTTCAATATCTATTTATAATATTTTATTTATTAAATATACTATTCAGAGCTTAAAACATCAAATTTCATCCAGCAGTTATTCTACTGGGGAAGTATAGAAAAATAGCTATAGTATCTATTCTGCCATATAGCTATTCTAATTTATATAAAACCTAACCAGCCTATTTATACGCATTCAAGCGTTCCATTCTAGGTTAAATAAATTATACCTTTCAATAACCTATATTCAGACTATATACCATACCATTTATTCATCACAATAAGATAACTTTAAAAATAAATATTAAATTTAAAAATAGGTAAGATTTTATAAATTTTAGTATCACTAGAGTATTTATATTTTTTAGAGATATTAACTTTAATATTATACTTATAACTATATTATTTCTACTAAATCTTCCTAATATAAACTATTTCTAAATATATCTTAATAATCTTAATAATAAGATTAAGTAGAAGGGAATATGATTATCTATAGAGAGATATAATAGATACTTATAGTTTTTAATTTAGAAGGATTTCTATAATAAAGCTATTAACTTTCTTATAGAGATAGAGATATAGTAACTTTATAAGATATTTAGCGACCTTAGTATCTATAAGTTAAATAATATACTTAAGAAAGTAAGTAAAACTATAATAACTAATAAGATTATAGTAATTACTAAGAACTACTATTAATACTAAATAAATAGTAAAACACTATACCAGTTTAGGTTTAGCCTTAAGAATAACTATAAGTTTAATATAGAAATTATTATTAATATTATATATCTTAACAGTAATAAGTTTATACTATATATAGTTAATATCTCTATAGTATTTATAGCCGTACGGTTTATAAAATGTATCTCTATAGAAAATATATAGTATAATCTGAAAGTATATTAAATTAATATATATTAGAAACCTCCAGACAGAATTATTACTAATACGAAATATAACTTTATAGCTAAAAGCTTTAAGAAGGAAGCTAATAGTATAGATAGTAAGGTTAACGTTATATTAGTTAAAGCTTATAATAGTATTAGTAAGGTAGAATATTACTATATCCCCCTATAGAGAATATATAAAATTATCTAAAATAAGATACTGGAAATTAGTAGAGAGAAGATACTATAAAGTATAGTTAAGGCAGTTAATAATATTAGTAACCTAAATAACTTTATACTAACTCTACTGGTTTTTGGAGTATATCTATATCTTAATTTAATATTACTATTATCCCCAGATATTATAAAATAAGTAGTTACTATTTAGAAGGTAATAAAAGAGGTATATAAGATCTATATTTAATAATAAGTTTCTAACACCCTAAATATTTATAATAATCTCTCTACTGCTTCAGTCTACTACTTACCTTTTTTATTAGAAATATATATTTATTATAAATACTAAAGTTAGATAGAATCCTTTAAATTTATCTCTATTAATAGTAAGATATATATTATAGAAATAGATAGTAAACCCAGTACTTTTAGATTAATAATAGTTAAGCTATACTATTAACTGTATACTAAAGAAATAGAAACCTAACATTTATATAATAAGCAGCTACTGGATGAATATCTAAAAGAAAGTATATTAATAGCGGTATTAAATAAGAATAAACTAAGGTAATGAAAATAATTATATCAAAATATAACCTTTATTATAGAGGCTAAACTTATAAATAAAATTTACTATAATATCTATCTAATAATAAAAAAGATAACGATATTTACTAAAGCTATTAAACTTTAATAATATAGCCTTATTTAAATACTAAGGAAGCTATTTTGGAAATTATATACTATAGAGTGGGAGACTCTATTAGCGAAAGATATACTCTACTTTAAGTATTTTAACGTCCGGAAATATAATAGTATAAGGATCTTCAGCTTCTACTTTATTAATAAAGTTAAGGATATAGATAATATACTATATAAGAAGTTACAGTTAGTTATTAAGGGCTTTAATAATTAGAGAAAAACTGATATTCGTATATAATTACTAATAATCCAATAGGTTAACTATTACCTAATATTAATATTATTAGTAATACTTAAAGAAGTAACTTCTATGGAGGTTTACCTCTAAAATATTAATTAAATGTATATACAGGCAGAAATGATACTAAATTACCTTATACTGACGAAGCTGCCTGTAAGTCTATATAACCTATATCCAGAGGATATTATTATTATTATAGTTTAACTATTATATAGCTTTGCGGAGTTAGGTATCTATTAGTATATAATATAGTTTAGTCACTAAAAAAATTAACTACAAATAGAAATGTTATTATATAATCTATATTTTATAATCTCCAGACCTAATAACCTGCATTTTAGTATTATAGATATATAAATAGATACTATCCTTAGACTCTACTTACTTAAGTTTAATAATAAAGAAGAGGAGAAGCTTCAGTAAGTAGAATTTGCAGCTAAACTGAAGTTAATACTTATATAATATAAACTCCTTATATTTAATAAAGATATAATTACCCTAAAGAATAATAGTAATATTATCCTTACCCAAAAAGGATAAGGTAAGAAGATTAAGCTTATTAATTATATATCTAAGACTGTAAAGTTAATATATCTTAAATAATAGGTATAAGAAGTATATATTACCTTTATATACTAACTGGAGGTATACTTTAACCTCTCTATTACAGTCTAATATTAAAAACTAATAGAGAAAGATATAAAGAAACTTAATAAATATCTAATATAGCAGATAAATAACTTTAAAAAAGGCCTCATATTTATTCCTACTAATATTAAAATAATAAAGTTTCATATTTTTATTAATAAAATCTTTACTAATAATAGTAATATAATATTTTAGCTGGAGTTTATTATTATTCTAGAGATAAAAGAGATTAGTAAGAATAATAATATCTTCAAACGTAGAGGTAATATTATCTACTTTTCCTCTATTAAGTTAAAGAAAGTTATATATAGTATATAAGTATCTAAAGTCTATAGTATAACTATAGAAGTTAATATGGAATATATAATATCCACTATCTTTAGGTAAGTAACTAAATATATTAAAATACTAATAATATTAATAATGGTATATACTAACTTCTACTTCCTCTATAAATATCTTATTAAGTTCGATATTACTAAAGAGAAGTATCTTATAATTAATATTATAACGTTATAATAATTATATAAGAAAAGAAAGATCTTTAAGATTTAACAAATTAACGGTAAAGATTATCTTACTAATAGTATAACTAAGGTATCTAATAACTAAATTTTTAAAGTATTTATTACTATAAATAAAGTAATTATAAGGATAGAAAGATAAGTTATAAGGGCTATAGAGGATAATAAAAGGAGAATATAAGGATAAAGAAGGTAAATAGAGAATATTACTATAGGAGGGCCTTAAGGTATCTAAGTAGTAATAATCAAAAGATACATTTTTATAAGTAAACGCTATTTACAGTATTTAATTAGTTTTTAGCATACCTAAAAAAATATATATGACTAGTGGCTGGTCTTTTGCATTTTATACTGTTTTTACATTTTACACTATTTTTGCATTTTATATTATTTTTATATTTTACGCTATTTTTGCATTTTATACTATTTTTATATTTTTCGCTGTTTTTTATATTCTACGCTATTTTGGCGTTTTACGCTATTTTTATATTTAATACTATTTTACGTTTTTGCTATAAAAGAAAGTATTACCGATATTAGGTTAACTAGGCATTATTATAGTAAAAGCTATAGTAGTGGGTGACACACTAGGTGCCCCACTCTTGAAACTAATTAGATAAGAGGCATTATCCTACGGATTAATCCTAATAGTATATAGCGTATATATATACGCTATAATGTAGACTGAGATATAAATAATTAGAGACTACTAGTTATAACCCAGTTATAATAAATCGATCGATTACGATATTTACTAATTATAAACTAACAATAATTATTACCTCCTTATATTTTAACCTAATAATAAGGTATTTAGTATAATTAATATATAAACTAATAGGAGAGGCTAATAGCTTGCTTTCTATTATAACTATTAGTGGATATATTACCTCCTAAAGTATAATATTAGCCCTCCTATCCCTCTGCTAACTACTGCAGCTAGCTTTAAGTTAATTTGAAGCTAAACCCCTCGCGGCTATAGTAGCTAGTATATCCACTCTATATTATCCTTTTCAATAATAAATAACCGATAACTTCTTCTATATTAGCCTTACGTCCTCTCCTTATATCCTTACGTCCTCACGCTATATATAATTTAAATATCTTGAGAGATTTAATTACTACTAACTATAGCTACTTTATTTAAAAACTTATTATAACCTTAATATCTATAATCTTAATATCCTTTAGATCCTCCAGATAAACCTTTACGTTCCTAATATAAAGGTTTTCTGCTACTAAAACGAAAGTTTTCCGCTACTAATATAAGCTAACTTATAGTCTCTATATAAATATAGTAAGATTTAACTTACTCTTATTAGTAAATAATCTTAATATTTTAATTAAATATAGCTAATATATAAATAAGAATAATATAAATATAAATATATTAAATATAACTATATAGTATTAAAACCCCTATTAATTATAATATTACAATACTCTAAAGTATCTAGTAACTAATATAGTATATTAATATTAGAATATTATCTAATTAATAACTAATCTCTAAAATTATTAACTTAATATCATATATTATAAAATACCTAGATAATTGTCTTCTAAATTTCTAAAGTCTATCTATTAATATTAGTATCTATAATATTATTTAGACTCTCTAGAAGATATTAATATTTTTAGTTATAGGGATTATAATAGAATATATAATTTCCGCTATTATATTTCCCTAGTTATAAATAGCTATATAAATTTAAGGGAAATTTCAGTTTTATTATAAAGAATATAGAAGAATGATAAATTATAGAATACTTAACTTTCAGTTTTCTATTCTATCCTATTTTTAAGAGGTTTATAAAAGTTCTTAACCTTATAACCTTAGTAGTTACTTTTAGCTATATATATTAAGCTCTAGCTTTACTGAAGCTTTTGCTATATAGATTATTATGATAAGGTCTTCCTCTACTATAAGGTTAGATATTATAACTAGAGGTATAATTATCTATAATAATAGGTAATTTTATTACTATTTAAACTAGTTATAAGTTAGTATTAGCATAAATACTATTACTAGGTAAATATTATAGTTAGAACTATATATAGGGTGAAGAACTTAGATACCACTATAGGTATAAAGTAAAAGTAACTAAATTAAACCTTAAGTAAGTACTGGAGAAGAAATCTAATACTTTTAAGATATTAATATTAGTATCTAATATAATTTAAAAGACCACTCTAGTAATATAACTACTTAATATAATAATATATATGATATTAATATAGATAACTATAATAGCTTTTAGTTTAATATTATAAAAGATAATATAATCTAATATTAAGATTTTAAAGCTTATATATACTAAAGCTTTCTTATATTTCTACTACTATTATTAACCTTCTTATCTAGATCTGTAAAGTATTTATTAAAACAAGATATTTTAGTCTATATTAATGATATATTCTAAAGCCTTAACATAATAAGAATATTTCAAATCTATAAGATAAATATTAGGAAATAGAAATACTTATATATTAGTATTCTCCCCCGGATTTTAATTAAGATATACTTAAATAGAATTATATTATCGTATTATGTATCTTTTATATTATATATAAGTATTATAAATTCTCTATTAGGTTACTTAAAATATTACTATATAGAGAATATTAATTTCATACAGTTAAGAGAAAGTCTTAGATAATAAATTAGATCTTTATTTCTAATAATGTATTGTAAACTTTCTTATATTTTAGTATCTATTTTACTATAAGAGTTATCTTTCTAGGAATCTTTAAACTTAATATAAACTATAGAATCTTTCTTGTAAATAATAGTACTATCTTCTTATAATAAATATCTCTTTATAGAATTTGATTATTTAAAGATTTATAATATCTTTTACTTCTTATAGCTAGGTTAAGATATATATTTAATATAGCTATATAAGATCCAAATTCAAGTAATTATAAATCTATAATACTCTAAAGTATCTAGTAACTAGTATAGTATATTAATATTAAGATACTATCTAACTAATAACTGGTTTCCAAAACTATTAGCTTAATATAGTATATCATAAAATAGCTAGATAATTGCTTCTGAATATCCAAAGTTTATCTATTAATATTAATATTTATAATATTACTTAGGCTCTCTAGAAGATATTAATACCCCCAGTTATAGAGGTCATAATAGAATATTTAGCTTCAAGTATTATATTCTCCTAGTTGCAGATAGCTATATAGATTTAAGGAGAATTGCAGTTTTATTATATAGATAGTATTAAGAATAGTTTCGATATAGAAGAATAATAAATTATAAAATACTTAACTTTTATAAACTTTCTATTTTATTCTATCTTTAAGAGGTTTATAAAGATTCTCAATTCTATAACTTTAATAGTTACTTTCAGCTATATATATTAAGCTTTAGCTTTACTAAAGCTTTCACTATATAGATTATTACTATAAGGTCTTCCTTCAGTATAAGGCTTAATATTATAACCGGGCGTATAATTATCTATAATAATAGGTAATCTTATTACTATTTAAACTAGGTATAAGTGAATATTAATATAAATGCTATTCTAAAGTATAATTTACAGTTGAAATTATATATAAAGTAAAGAGCTTAAATGCCACTATAGATATAAAGCAAAAGTAACTAAATATTCTTTACCAATACAAAGCTAACTACTATAATATCCATAATTATATAAATATCTTCTATTTAGCTTTTTTCTTTTTTCTAATACTAGCCGGCTTTTCTGTAGGATTTTTATAGAGGTAGATATTATTAACTAAGTTTAAGTAGTCTGGCTTTTATTCTGAAATTTAATACTAGCAACCTGCTACTATACCTTACTTTAATAATATTATTATAGTAGGCTCTGGAAGTTAGCATACTAGATTTACCTATAGAATAATGCTAATAAGGCTACTGGAAACTACTAAGGTTTCTAAGTAATAAAGAGAAAAGCTATTTTGCAGTTAGGCTAGTTGCTAGCTTATTTATTAAAAGTATTATTATATTTAATTCTTTATTAAATTCTGGTGGATCTATTTAACATAATAGTAATAATTTAGTATATTAGAGCAGTAAATACCTTTAGAGATATATTATAATAGCTGCCAGTATCTAAGTCTCTGGTAGCTTTTTATTTTATATTAGTAATATAGTGAGGAAGTAGTTAATATAAATTAATTCTGATATTTATAATTCTGAAAACTAAATTAATTCTAAAATCTACCTCCTTCCCTCCTAAAAGGCTAACTTCTATAGATACTACTATACTAAAGTATTAAATATATAGTGTAAATTATATAACTATTATAATTACTTAGCTTAATAGTATATAATTCTGCTATTAAGGTCTAGATATTTCTAAAGCTATCTATAAGTTTCTATAAGTTAGCTTTTATTTTAGTAATAGTTATTTAGTTAAAACTTAAGTTTTTAAATTAGCTTAAAAGCTACTTGCTATTAAGATTCAGCTTATATATAATTATATTAAACTTCTTAGTAGCTTTTATAACCTTTAACTAGAAGGTTATATTTATAGAAGCTATTAAGGTTTCCATAGAAGTTAGCTAAATAGTTAATCACTTAAAGAAGGTTTAGTTACCTGCCTATTAGGCTAGTAAATACTTAAAAGAATACCAGAATACTTTAGCTAATTAAGGAATTTTATAGTAAAGACGTTTAGTAATTTTCTTAAGAAATTAAAGTAGAAGTTACTAAAGGAAGATATAGATAAAATTAGTATTAGGTAATATAATATCCACATGGACTTTTACTTTCTTATAAAGTTTATATATAGTAGTTAGATAGTTAACTATTTTAGATAAGTTATTAAATTATTACTATAACTTATAGTATAAAGTCTCTTATTAGAACTATAGCTAGCTATAGGATTTATAATATTATAAATACCCATTAGGATATATCTGGCTGCCTATTAAGTATATTTATTGGCTACTATAATTCTAATAGTATATTTATATTATATACTATACTAAAAGAAGGTTTTAGTAATTATTCTATATTCTAGCTTACTTATTATCTTAAATACAGCTTTATTATTATCCAGAAAGTTATAAATATTATTATCTGTAACCTTAGGTATATTTTCAGACTAAGAGACTATCTTTACTATTATTAGGTGGATAAATTAAAGCTTAAAGAATATTATAAAGTTTCCTATAGTTATTAAATAGTTAAGTAAAACATTAAAGATCTTAAAAGTAGATACTTAATAATCTTAGTTTCTTTTATAGTTAGCTAAAAAGATATTATCCAATTTCTCTAACGTATTTATTATATAAAGTTAAATTTTCTTAAAGGCTAAATTATTAAAGGAGAAATTAATAATAGTCAGTTAGGAAAGCTTGGAAATTATCCCCTTACTAGTATTTAACTACTTAACAGTTACTATAGTAATGATTATATTTTTGGAATTTCTTTATTAGTAGTATATAGTAATAAAGTAAATCTTAATATTATATAAAATGGTAGCTATTCTAATTAAAATTAATTTCTTTAGTATTTTCTTTCTAGACTTTCCTTAATATTCTTTCCTGATTTTTATATAAAGTTAGATCTGTAAATGTATTTTGTCTTATAAATGTTAATATTAGCAGTATAAAGTTATATTTTCTATAGCCTTTTTTATTTTCCTACTTCTTAGTTATAATATATTGAATAATATTTCTATTATCTTTCTATAAATCTTTCTACTTAATAAGTAACCTATTTCCTTACCTCTTTTTATATTATTCTACTACTTCTTAATAAAAGTCAAGTAGGTTAAGATTATTAAATCTATCGATCTTGCAAAATTTCCTTCAGCTTAATGAGCTATTCTAGAGTTTCTAGTTTGATATATAGTTTTTCCTTAATTTCTTTATTATATTATTATAAATTAAATACTACTTTCTAAACTAAATTAGAAGTTTTACTTTACTTTATAAGAAGAATAAATAGATTTTTAAGTTTCCTATATTACTTTCAGAATCCCTTATATTTCCACTAATATATAGTTTAAATATAGCTATTATCCTTTAATATTTAGTAATATTAAATTTATAAATATGTTTTATATAGCTATATAGAATTTAAAAAGCTTTATTTATAGATCTTAAGACTTTTAATATTATCCAGCTGGTTAAAATAATATATTATATTATAAGTTTTAACTTTAACTTATCTAAGATAATATAAAAATACCTCCTAATTGTAATTTATAAAAGACTAAAAAGAGATGTATCCACCTCTAGATACTATTAAAATAGATAGCAGCCACTTAGGTTGAAATCACTAAATATATAAATAAAATAACCTTCCGTAAGTTTAATTCTTCAGTAATGGAAAATAGAAGGAACACTCTAGACAAATATATTAAATAAAAAGTATTATATTTATAGATTTATAATATAAATAGCATCTTAATTATAAAGGTAATACTCCATATTATAAAGGATAGTATAATATATAAATTCTGTATCTCCTACTACTATTCCCAAATCTAATACTATAAATATAGACTTATAGCCTGTATATATATCCTACTTATATGATAACTAAGACTTACAGCTAAGGCCCAAGCCTATTACACTTCTAAATATTATAAAGTTAAGAAGATCTCTGGTTTAATAAATATTATAAGGTAGTGAAAAGAATAAGTCTAGAGAATTTCTAGAAGTTTTATAAAATTAATAGCTTTCTCTTTAATACTTATAATAGTAAAATAGATTATTTTAAGTTGATTTCTAATATCTTACGTATATTACTATAAAGTATTTCTATGATTTCCTCTTTCAAGATTATATTGTTAAGGTATGTTATAATCGTTTCTGCTAATATTATATTAGTAATAAATACATTTTTAAACTATAATACTACTACCATATATTTCTCTAAAGTATATTTTATTCATTAGCTTTCTACTGCTAGTTTAAAATATACTTAGTATTTACTATATATATCTCTATATTATATCTTTCCGTAGAATACTTTCAATATGGTGATACTATTTTATTATTATAGAGGTTAATTAAGCTGAGAGTAGTTAAACTATTAGTTTTACTGTTAAAAATATTATATTTATAGTTTATTAGAAATTAATTGTAAATTGTAATATAGTTACTTTTTTATTTTTACTATCTCTTCTAGCTTCTAAGTATCTCTATTATTTACATATATAGTTTTAAATAGTTAGGCTTACTTTATTAATAGTATTATGGAGGATATTAAGTGTATTATATCTTTAATAGATAGTTATATATATATGTATATATATATATATATATATATATATGTATATATGTATTATTAATTTTCGTCTATAGATATGAAGAATTTAGATAGATATATTAGAGGAGGTTAATTTATATTATTATTACTCTAAATACCTTGATTATATTAGTATATCTGTAGGTTCAAGTAAATATCTGAAAGCTTATATTTTTCCACTTTCTGTGGTAATTAAAGTGGATTGTGGGAATCTTAAATTTAATTCTAACTATTATTGCTATTCAAGTAATTAGGAAGTTACTTTTTATAAGTAAGATCAATATCTTACAGTATAAATATGCTTATCTTACTAGTATACTATTAAATATTTCTCCTGCTACATTCTATTAAATATTATAGCTAATATATTTAGTAGAAAATACTTATATTCCATATTTGAAGATATTATATTTATTTTGGGTATATTGATTATGAAGTTTATATATGTTGGTGAATAATAATCTAACCTTTTTATAATATTAACTAACGAGAACATAAAACTTCAGTATTAATTAATATATGCTTCTAAGGTATATCTAGAGTTTTGGGGGTTCACTTATTTTTGGATATTTCTTTTTTATCAATACTGCTTTTTGTTTATTTGGTTTTTAGTAAGTTAATATCTAAATCAGTATCTAGCCTTATATATTAGAAACTAAATAATAATATTAGTTTTATAATTAACGTTAATAATATTAATTATAAAGTAATAGTTTATATTCTTAAGCTCCTAAATATAGAAGAGCATTATTAGATTTGGATAAATCCTTCTACTTTCAAGAAGCTATTAACTTAGATATAGTTATTAATAATTACTTATCTGAGGGTTAAGTAGTATTATTAATACTATTTAATATTTTTCTTCATTTATATAATTAGTATCGTTCTATAAAGACAATTTATAAGTTTTGTTTTTATTACTTTCTTATTTATAGAAATACATATACTTCTTTCTACAAGGTAGTTCTTTAAAGCCTTTATTACTTCTTTCTCTATTATATTAAAGTGACTAATGTTTTATTTCTCAAAGTTATTATAGTATAACTTTGAATTCATTTGAAGTAGAAGCTTTGTTTTCTCTATATGTAAATACAGTAGTAGATAAATATATTATTAAGTTAAATATTATCAATATTACTTTAGGATTTAATATTTCTACCTTTATATTAGAATATAATCTTTTAGTATAATTCTACTGGTATCTTAATATCTATATAGTAGAATACTTTCTTAGAACTATCAGTATTGGTTAAAGTAGTATTATTATTAGTTTTATCTTTATAAAAGCCATTAATAGAATTTAGGAACGAAAATATAGTTGAGGATAATAAATTAGAAGAATATCTATAGTTAATACAGCTTTACCATATCTTCATTATAGATATTTCTCTCAACACTATAGCTTTAAAGGTATATATACTTATTAGATATATTATAACTATTAGATAGAAATCTTCTTTTAGTAAAGTTCTATAATTATCTTTCAACTGAAGGTTTTTATTAATTCTATATCTTAATAATTATACTGGTAATATAAGTATCTATATTGATATACTTGACTGGTAACCATAAAGACGCTTACTTGTAAGCAGAGTATTAAGAGATAATACATAATACATTTCTAATACATAATACATTACATATTACATATTATAAATACAAATACATTACATATATTTATAGTATATTAGGTTTACTTTCGTAATATATATATTTATAATATAATATAAATATATAGATTAGTATTAGTATTATTCAAAATATAATACATATTACAAATCTATTAGAGTTAAATATTATATTCTATTCTATTTGTCTATACTATTAATATTATTGAAAAACTAGTAAATATGCTAGATAAGTATATATATATATTAAAATATAAGTTTAAACCTAAATAGGAATAGATAAAATAATTAGTGTTTGAAAGTTAAATCGTCTATTATCTAATATATAATATATATAAAACCATAACTGAACGATATAAATTATATACTATTTAGTTTTGAGAAATCAATAAGTATAATACTATAGATACTTATATTAATTAGTATATAGATATTAAAAGATACTAAGCTGGAAGAAATAGCTTTAGTATTTTAATTATCTATATACTTAATAATTAGTAAGACCTAGCTTATTATATAAATATGAAGATACTGAATATTAAAAGTTGAAATTACTAAAATCTAGTTAATTCTATATTAAAGTAATAAGAAAGGTTATATAAAATATAATTGTACTTTATTTCATTTTATATAGCTATCTAATTTTGCCTTTTCGTTTAAAATAGTTATATTAACTATTAGATATATAATAAACTAAATAACTACTTTAAAATGTCATTACAAGGAGATAAAGTAAGTTAAAATTACTTCTATATACTTTAGAAATAGTTAAAACTAACTAAATAATAGGTATAATCTACTAAATAGTGGAAGGAAAATAAAGTTTAATTCTCTATTTTAAGTATTTCAGCTAGAAAGTATCTATTTAATCCACTAACCTCAGCAGCTATAGAATCTAACTCTACATAATTAGGTAATATGATTACTAAGAGAAGAACTGGTTGCAAATATGAAAATCAAAAGCAGTTAATATTACTAAAAGATTTGTTTAATTATAATAATAAACTAAATAGTAATTCTAAGTTATTCCTTCCAAGATTATATATAGATTGATTTTAAGTATGCAGGTATTTCAGGGGATAAATTAGACTTTACTATTAAAGGGAATACTAGTAGTAGTAAAAGTTATATAGAGGAAATTAATATAGAAATAGATATAAAAAGTAATTAATATATTAGGTTAGATATTTTCTTTTTACTGTTACTAAATATTAATACTTTATTTTATATTAACATCTAATTAATTATTACTTAATAGCTTACAATTACTTTCCTAAAATTAATAATACTTTGAAATTAAGTTTCTGTATTATAAAGTAATATATATCTGTAACTATAACGGTTTTAGATTAGTTAGATTTTACTCTATTAATATTACTATCTACTTTGCTTATTACTATAACCTTGATTTAGTATATTATATTACAAATAATATAAGTACAAATCGATGTAATATATTTGTAGAATATTAGATTTTGAAATATTACAAATGCAAATATATATATTAGCTATTACATGTAATATATTACAAATATATGTATTTGTATTTGTATTAGATGTATTTATATTATTGTAATACTCTGCTTATAAGACTTATATAAACTATATTTGTTGAATATTATTGCTATAAGTATTCTTAATTTAATTTAAGTATGTAGATGTATAAATATACGACTAGTAGTAGGTGGAAATTATACAAGATAGATTAAAGTTATTGTAAGTAATATAGATATATTAACTTATATATTAATGATTATTTTATGCTTAGGTATTTACAGAGGAAAACTTTAAGAATAAACTATAATCGTTAGCTAGCTAGTAATATTATTATTTTTGCTCTAGATATTATAAGTAGTTTATTTCTTATATTATTTGTTATTATTTTCCTCCTCTTTCTTATTTCTCTAATCTAGATGTTAATATAGAAACTTCCTCTCCTTTACTTTCTTTAGAATATAGTATTATTAGAAAGATTCTTCTAATAAGAATGTTTCAAGTAAGTATATAGTATTGCTATAAATATTAATATTCTTAATTCTAGGTATGTATTACATATAATTACTTAATAGGTTAATATTTTAGTTTTACTAATATTCTATTTAAAACTTAGAAAATACTTAAAGGTAGAAATAAGAAATAGTCATTTTATAATATCTTTAGCTTTAATATTAGTTATAATATTACAAATTTACTAGTCTCTAAAGTACTCTAATAGACATCCTTCTCTACTATAATGATATATAAAATATAGAATAGAAAGGATATATATAAATATAATAATCTAATTTTAAAGTTTAGTATATTTATAAACTGCATTTTATATTACTAGTTATATTAAGTTCGTCGTATATATTACCAGGGTTCTCTATTTTATAACATAAATACTTCTTTTTCTTCTTTTTATTTCTCTATTAGTTAAATTCTAACTTCCAGATAAGTTATTTAAGTAGTTATAAATATATTGATTATAGTTTTATAATCTTTCCTTATGATATTCTATAGGGAGAATTAGTATCTTATTTTATAGTTACTAAGGTGGTTTTTTTATCTTCTTATAATCTAAATATATATAAGATATTAGAAGGTGATAGTAAGGAATAATAGTTTAATTACATATTTCTTTCTTCCGCGTTTATTAATCTTATTACTTTATTATAGTATTCTATTTTTATAGTTTAATATTAATCTAAAGTATTAGTTTTCTTATAGAATAAACATAATTAATACTACGTGAATATATTATTATAAGGTTATCTTTATTTCTATTTCTACTATTGATATATTATTAACCTAATTAGAATTATATGAAGTTATAAAAGCTTTAAGTTATATATTTCTTTGTATATACTTTCTAAAACTATCTTAAACAATACTGTAGTTATATTTCTTTAGATTATCTGTCGGTAGCGTAATAGCTATAAGGCTATTAGGATCCTATAGTATACTAACTTTATAGCGTAACCTAGTGGCAGAGACTACCGCCACTAGTGATAACTAGCTACTAGTTATTACTAGCTTCCAGATAATTAGTAACTAATTACCTAGGGTATTTAGATTTAGCTTATATATAGCCTATAGGCTATATACTATAAATATTAATATCTTTATTTTTATTAGCATATTATATATAATAATATATATATTATATTCTCCCCTAGTGGAACTAATACTAATTAGTAGTCAATTTTACTATTACTATTTACTGCAAATTAGTAAGGTTTATTTAGGCAGAAATAGTAATAGAAGATTATTAAACTTAACTTGAGGTAAGATTACTAATTTCTTAATTTATTTAGATATTTCTAATAATAACCTTTCACCTAACTTAAAGTAAAGTAATATTATATTAATAATTATATTAATATATTTTAATTTCAGTAGCTTGATATCTATCTTTATTTAAGATTAACTTATAGAAGAAGTTTTAAATATACCTTATATAAGTATATCTATTTAATATCTTTATTATAAGATTTACTAAACTTCTATAGTAAAGGAATTTATAGTATTCTAAGTTTTGCAATTTCCTTATATTTCTCTTTTTCTTCTCTATATTCCTTTATTTTCTTACCTTTCTTTTCTTCTTTAACTAGTAGATACTTTTCCTCTCTAAAATTAAATATTACCTATATAATACTAATAAATAGAAATAGTGAATAGTAAAAAAAGAATTTCCTATCTTTTCCTATCTTCCGTCTTTTAATTTATATCTTTTTATAATTTCCCTATAGTTAGGGAATAATAAGTAAAATATCTAAGTTAGTAGAATTTCTTAAAGAATCTTTTAAAAACCTTAGTATATTAAGTAATATAAGTAATATAATTTCTTTAGAAGTAAGAATATCAATTAAACTAAAGCTTCTTCTTAATATTAAAATCTTCAATAAATAAAAAAACTTTAATTTTAGTATAAAATATAACTTTAACTAAATTAATAACCAGATTATATAAATTATAGAAATATATATATATAATTACATTTTTAGTAGAAACTTTCTGAATTTCTTTAAAAATAAGTTTAAAAACTGGCTAGAAGAATTATAAACTATTATAAATAAATAACCACCTTGATATATATAGAATATTCTTATTATTTCTAATGTTAAGATTAATATAAAAGGTAAATAAATTTACTAAATTCTTATAAATTTAATAAAATAAGATAAGTTTATTCTATAAACTAAGAAAGAAGTTTAAGATATAATAATAGAGTTATAAAGTTTTAAAATACTTATTAATAACTAACTAGACTTCCTTAAAGATATTTTCTTTACTTAGTAAATATATTTTACTTTCTAGAAATAGTAATAAAAAGTAACTTATTAAGATCGTATATAATTTAATATTTTTCCAGCTAGCTTAAGAAACTAATTTTAAGAGGTATTTGAATAAATTAGGAGATTTATAATTTCCCTACTATTATTAGTAATAAATATAATATCTTAATAATAAGAATAACTTAAGTAATAGAAGTTTCAAAATTAATAAAATTAATAACCTCCTTATAACTAAAATTAATAGTATAAACCTTCTACCTTACTTTCTATAGTTTCTCTTTTATAAATTAATCTTATAAATAATTATGAAGAAACTAAATTCCTCCCTATAAATATACTAAAAGCTAAAAATATAACTAACTTTATAAAAATATATATCTTTAAGATAAAATATAGAGAAGCTCTCAATAATAACTTTAAATTAAAAATCTATATTTTTAGAAACTATTGTTTCAAGGTTAATATATCTAATTATATATATACTAAAGTTTTCTTACTTATACTGAAAAACCAGATTCTTCAATACTATTTTAACTATCTTAGTAATTTCCTCAAGTTTATAATATTTTATAATATAGCTTTCTATATTAAAAACTACTTTAAAAATAATAAAAGTTAATAAATCTACCTTACTAATTAGTATAATATAATATTCAGAAATATTATTACTAATAATTAAGATAAACTAAAAACAAAAGTATTTTATAAGAATATAGCTAAAAACCTAA
Organism: Colletotrichum lindemuthianum; assembly: GCA_001693025.2. NCBI lineage: Eukaryota > Fungi > Ascomycota > Sordariomycetes > Glomerellales > Glomerellaceae > Colletotrichum > Colletotrichum lindemuthianum. The sequence goes on along the minus strand of MASP02000183.1, from coordinate 213,647 downwards.
GTAAGAGAAAGGTAAATAGTAAAAAGTAGATCTCTATAAGTTATAAAGATTTCAACTTAGTAGGCTAACTAATAGTAGCTATAAGAGAGTTTTATCCTATAGAAACCCTATAACCCTAAGCCTCTATTAATTACATAATCCTAGCTATCCCAGCTCCCTATATAGACTATAGGGGACTATATCCTTATAATTATCCCCCCCTTTGGAAACCGTAGCCCCCAAAGCCTATAAATACCATATAGCCGCATATTTCAATATATAACTTTACTAACTATTTACTAGTAACTTAGAATTTAGAGATAAAATAACAGATAAATAACAATTAAAATAATAGTTAAGATAACAGTTAAAAAAATAGTTAAAAAAATAGTTAAAATAATAGTTAAAATAATAGGCTTTTAAGTAATTAAAAATAGATATTTAAAGCTATAGATATATTAACCTATAATATTCCCACAGATATATTAACCTATAAAATTAGCAACCTCTTAGCAAAACCTCCCTATAAGTATATTAACCTAGAGGCTTCAGTATATTAACTAAATATCTTAAGGTAATTACTAAAGTATCTAACCCCTTCAGTATATTAACGAGATATCTTTTTAGGTAAAATCCTAAAGTGTCTAACTGCTTCCTATATACTATAAAGTATCCTATAGTAGATTAGGTATATGAAACTTCCTATAGTTAATTAGACTACTAAAATATTAATATATATTCACTAGTCATTTAGCTTCCATAAGGGGACCACTACTGCTATATATTACCCTAAAACCCTTTAGTAGTAAGCCCTCAGCTTTAGCAGCCAGATAGTTATAGTAGACCCTCATAGAGTAACTAGGTTTCTAGCAGAATATACAGAACTTATTTTAGTAACAAATAACTATCAAATAACCTAACTTATTACAGACCTTATATATTTAAGCCTTAAGATAGAGCCTCTTAGCTAAAGTTAACTTATTAACTATTTCGTAATATATATACGCTAAGCTAGCAGCAGCATTATAGCTAATAGCCCTTCTAATAACACTACTTAAAACCTCCTTATAAAACTATAATATCTCCCAGAGATACTTAGCTACTAGAGTTATAGCTCTCAATAATTAGTTATCAAACTTCAGATACTATAAATATCTCTATATCTTAGTCTCAAAATAGTAGAAGAAAGTAAATATATAAACCCTCAAAGCCTTAACAGAAGTACCTAAAATATAGTAAATTACTAACTATTCAGTATAGAACTTCAGTAGCAATTAGCCTATATACTAAAATATATAGAATATACTATAAAAACATAACTCTTATAAAGTAAAGTTAGTTAATAAGTAGTAAGTAAATACTATAAAATTGACCTATAAATGATAGTAATATATAATAGTAGTTATACTACTAAATCTATAAACTATATAATAATTTAGTTATAACCTACTAAATCTTCTATACCTCCAAAACTTCTAGCTATAAAATATAGCTATCCTAAATTACTATTAGCTAATTCTTAATTTTATATAAAATAGTATTTTTTAAAAAAGAACTATAAAAGTAATTAAGAGGTTTTAAGTAGTCCTAATATTTATAAGCTACTAAGGAAGCTATTAATAATATTAAACTTACTAATAGTATACTATTAAATATCCAGTCTATTATAGCCTCTATAAATAAAGCCTATTATTTAAGAAAGTATATAAATACTATAGTAGTTACTATTACTATACTAATAACTATATTACTTATATTACTAGCAGCTAGATTACTTACTTCAGCTACTTATATTAATGCAGCCAGTATAGAGATTACTATCTACTCGCCAGAAAGTATATTTTTAGAAAGTATATCTTCAGAAAACGTATTTTCAGAAACTATATTTTCAGAAGCTAAATTTTCAGAAATTATAATTTAGAATATTATTATTCTTAATATAGTCACTAAATAGTCAGTAAATATAGTTATTCTTTATATAGATACTAATCAGTCAGTAGATATTTATTATAAAGCTATTACTGAAACCCCAGTTTTACCTCCTCAGAGAGATAGAAATTAAAAAATCATAAGAATATAGCTAAAAACCTAGGTAAGGGAAAAGTAAACAGTAAAAAATAAGTTTCTATAGATTATAAAATTTCAACTTAGTAAGCTAACTAATAGTAACTATAAGAGAGTTTTATCCTATAGAAACTCTATAACTCTAAATCTCTATTAATTATATAATCCTAGCTATCCCAGCTCTCTATGCAGACTATAGGGGACCATATCCTTACATATTTAAAGTTCTTTTTACTAAGTTAATACATATTTAGAAAACTTTCCCTCTTAAATAATATATTAGTATTAGCTTCTAAAACTACCTTTTTAATATATATTAAGGAATATTAAAATATTAGTTAGTTTTCTTTAGCTTGATAATAATATACTAAAAAGTCTATGATTCATTATAATTTACTAGAAATACTACTATACGTATTCCTTCTATAATATCTTAATATATACTTGAAGATACTAATAAGTTTAAGGAATTTATATTAATGAGTATAAATTAATACTAAACTAACTGAATATATAACTTACTTTAAACCTTTTACTAAAAATATAGATATAGTAATTAAGAATACTTTTAAACTTTATTTAAAAGAGAATATTACTTAGCTTTAACTATCTTATATAGCTAATTTAATAAAAAGATTATATATATAGTAAATATAGTTACTAATTAATAAGATATTCTCTTAAGGAGAGAAGAAACTTCTATAATTAATATACGTTTAACTTCCATATAGTAAATATATTAATATCTACTTATTACTATTTTCTTACTTAATATTAAAAAATAGAAAGTTTAAATAATAACTTTAGAAATATTTATAAACTTACTATTAAAAATAATATAATAGTATAGTATTTTGAAGATTACTAGCTTAAACATTAATTTAAAATATCTAATTCTCTAAGTAACTTTTTGAATAACTTTATAACTTCTTAGTTGAAAGAATAATTTATATTTCTAGATAGTTAAAAGATTATAAGAATCCTCCAGAATTAAGTAGTAACTTATACTTTAATAAAAGAATATAAAATAATTAAGAAGAATATTATTTTAGTATTTATTTTTATTTTTGAAACATACTATTTAGATACAGTTTTTTAAGGAAGTTTACCTTACTTAGATATTACTAACTACTTTATAGCTAGCTACTTCCAGTTTAATATTCTAAAATAAATTATCCTTCTCTCTAATTTCTTAAAAACTTTAAGAGGAGAATTAATTTTTATTTATTTTAGAGAAGGTAGATTTATAAAAATAATAAGTATAATTAATATATTTATACTACTTAGTATAATAATATTCTATATAGTTTCTTATAAGATTTTATTTCTAGTATACTTTACTAATATAAATTACCTTAATATTACTTTTAATAATATTTATAACTAGTTATATTAAAATAAGAAGGTTATTTTAGTTATATATAAATAGAAATATCTATAAATATTATTAGATAAAGAGGAGATACTTACTTCCTTATATCTAATAGAGATTAAGATCTAGAAACTTTATTATTCCTTTAGATATCTATTTATTATATACTTTTAAGAAGTTCTCTATAAAGCTAGATATTTAGTTAATTAAGAGGCGTTTATAATTTTTGAAGAATATTACTATTAATATTAAATATATAATATTATTTTCTCTTAATTCAGATTTCCCTTTTATAATAATGCTAACTTGAACTTTAAAAGTATTATTAATATTTTTTACCTTAAGGATAACTACTTTATTCTCTATATTATTAATATAGCTATAACTTTTCATATTACTTAATTTCTATCTAATATTTCAGTAAAGTTAGTATAGAAAGCTCTTAAAGAATACTAAATTAATATTTACCTAGATTTACCTAAATCTATCTTTACTAATCCTGGAATAAACCATTGATTTAAAGATTCTTATTTAGAAGCTAAAATAATAAGCTTAACTGTTAGAATTATACTTATTAAGGCTTATAATAATATGAGTAAAGTAGAATTTTACTATATTCTCTTTTATTATATATATAAGATCCACTATTAGGAATATTTATTACTATTATAAAACTATTACCTTTAGGTTACTTATAAGTTAATAAATAACACTGCCAGTCTGAATAGTCTTATATTTATACTTATTATCTTGAAAATCTACTTTCAGCTTACCAAGAATTCTACCTTATTTTTAGAGATAGTCTTATAGATATAAATAAAGTAAAAAGTAACTAAAGCTATCTACTATACGTATATAAAAGGAATTATTAATATTACTATAGCTACTTATAATAATTCTAATATATTATAAGTTATAAACCTTCTATTATAGTTTCTTATATATATATAGTGAGAAAAAAAAGATAAGTAAAGTTTCTTCCACCTACTTACTATTTATAGTAAAACATATATTATTAACTTTCCTTATAATTCTCAGGACTTTTACTTAATTACTATAAAAGTATATTATAAAGGTAAGGATATTTCCTCTCTACTAGATATTTCAGTAGAAGTATAAAAATACTTCTACTATAGGTATAATAATAATAATACTAATAAAGCTAGAGATTCTGCTTAAGAAGTTTTACCTACCTTAATTTTATTTTCTATTATGTTAAATTTCTAAATACTCTAAAAATACCAGAAGATAATGATATTCTTCCTTCTTATATTAAAAATAATATACTGCCGCCCTTTAATAAAAGTAAATATATTAAATATTAGAGAAATATAGAGTTATTTCTTAAATTCTTAAAAACTATATTCGACTAGAAAAATCTCTCTTAATAAGAAAATAACTAAAAAGACTAATTTATAGCCTTCCTTATAGCTAAGGAAAAAGTTAACCTAACTTTTTCTACATTTACGTATTAAAAAAGAATTATTATTACTTCTAGCTTTTCCTTTAAAAGTTAATAAAGAAGGAAATAGAAAATATTATTAATAATAATATAGCTAAGATTATTTAGTATAATTCTATTTTCTATAAAGACTATACTATCTTTAAACTTTTAATTATTAATATAATTAAGACTAAGAATAGTAACTAAGTATATAAGAAATTAAAATTTATAATTTGAAGTTTTAGAGATAATATAAAGTTTATAATTTTTACTTAATTTTCTATAATTTAGAGAAGTAGCTAAAAGTTAATCATTACTATTACCTTAATATTAATAAAAGAAGAAAATCTCCTCCTCTAGTTAAGAAATATTATTTAGATTTATATTTAGGCTAAATCTAAACTTATATAATATATTATAGTTAAGTTATTTACTTACTTTAAAGATTCATATTCTCTAGAATTAATAATAATAATTATTAAGTTATTTTATAACTTAGCTGAAGCTAGTATTTACTAATAGGTAATATACTTAAAATATTATAAAGAATAATTATATATAGAGATATTTATTTATAACTTTTACTTTCTTATATTTTAACCTAATAATAAGGTATTTAATATAATTAGTATATAAATTCATAATATCCTCAGTCTTTCCAATATTATTTTTACTTAATAAGAGAATAAAGAATGAGTAAAAGTTTTCCTTATAGTAAAGTCTAAGATTTTTCTTATAGAATTAATATTACTAATATTTAATAGTAGTATATTTTTCCTCTATAGTGAAAATCTTCTTCTTAAGTAAAAAAACTAGGATTATAAGCTTACTATTATTAATATTCTGATACATTCTAATATACTTAAGAAAAGCTATATTAAATAATATATATATAAAGTATATATTATTTTAATCTGCTAGCCTAAAGTATTTTATAACCTCTTATATATATTATAATAATAATAACCCTCCAGTAATAATATTACTACTCTTGATGAATATATTGAATAGTAAATAGAATACTTAAATTAAAAATTAATTTTTATTTTTCTCAATCTCTCTAAAGTATATATCTATATTTTTATAGATAGCTTCTTTATTAATAATATTAATTTATTATCTTAACTGGAATTTACGATAACTTTAAGCTAAGGGATAACTATTAGTAAAGGTAAGTTTATAATTTAAGGTAACTTAGTTTATTACTTTTTTAACTAGAAGCTGAAAAGAAATTAGAAATATATTTACTTCAGAGATTTATATTATAGTTACTAGTATAAACTTTATATATATAATTACTATATATTTATAAAGATTATAGCTTATTATAAGTTTCCTTCTATTTCTATAATTATTTATATTAACTTATACTTATTATATAAATACTTTATAAAGTTTAATATTATAGAAGAGAAGAAGCTTATAATTAATATTATAGCCTTAAGGTAATTATATAAATATTAAGAGTTCTATAAAATATAGTAAATTAATAGTAAGAATAATCTTACTAATATGTTTATTAAATAATTCCTAAACTATACTTTAGAGAGATTTATTAATATAAATAATACAATAGTTTATATAGAGAAATAAATTACTTATTTAGAATAAAAGAAGGAAATTTAGAAGGTTATTTAGTTAAAGAAATATAAGTTATTTAATTAATCTTTTCTTATATCTAAAAATATAGTATACTATAGTTAAAAGGTAAAAAGAAAGTTTGCTAGTATTAGTAATATAATAGCTCTTAAGCTATTAAAGTTCGTAATATATTAACTATATAATATAGTCTAATGATGGTAATTACTACTATTAGTAATAACTAACCACTAGTTATTACTAGCTGCTAGGTAATTAGTAACTAATTACCTAGAATATCTAAATCTAGCCTATATATAGCCTATAGGCTATACACCATAAATATTAACACTTTTAACTCTATCGGTATACCGTACGTAATAACATATACAATATACCCTCTCCTAGTAAAACCAGCATTATTTTTTATTAATTTATAAAAAAGTATTAATAATAGATATATATAGTAGTAAGGCTACTCATTAGTATTAGGTTAGAGCTCGTAAATCCTATAATTCAATAGTTTACATAATTAGTTTATAATTAGTAGCTTCTATTTTAAAATATATAATCTATACTTCATAATATATATATATATATATATACATATATTATATACCGTTAGGATTAATCTATGGATAATCCCTCTAATCTAATTAGTTCAAATAAGTGGAGCAACTGGTAAGTTATCTACTGCTATAGCTTTTACTATATTAGTCTCTAGTTAATCTAATACTTGTTATATTCTTAAATTTCTATCAAATAAACGTTTCTTTATTAGGTCAATAAGTATAAAATAGCGTATATATATCTACTACCTATATAAACCTTTATACTATTAGCTATAGGGTAACCTCTAAGTTAATATACAATATAAATACTTAAGAGTTACTAAATTACTATAAGTTACTTTTTAAAGTTACTTCTAAATATCTAAAAGAGTTTGAAATTAGAAACACTTATATAAATATAGAAAGCTATTTGGTATATTATATAAATAGAGATTATTATATAGTTTCTATCTATAATAATATTATGGTGAATATTAAAGATTCAGCTAAATAATACTAGATCTACATAGTAATAGACTTTTACTAATACCTAAATATCTATAAGTAAACTTATTGTAGATATAGAGATACCTAAAGTAAGTATCCTATCTAAAGAGGTCAATTTAGATATTATTATAGAGGCTAGCGAGATATAGAATAAGGTAAAAGTATCAACTTCACTAAGTTTATATAGAGACAAATAGGGAGAAAAGTCTTTAAGAAGCTATCTAGATCTCTTCAGAAGTTGAAGCTAGAGATATTATAAATATCTTATACGAAAGAAATCTAGTAAGATTTGAAAGAGGTTATTATATTTACTAAATATACTTTAGTTAGTAATATATACAATTACAGATTCATACTTCGACATAGAATTATAGGAAATAGATATTAATATATAATCTAGAAATATCTATCAACATAAAAGTATTCTAAATAATAACCTTATAATGTTTTACCTTACGTAAATCTTTGATATACGATTTTATAATTACTTCTCCTAGTATAGTTTATTTGATTACTCTTGCCCTAGACTTCTAGTAATACCTAAGCTCTTTACGCTTTATATAGTTCTAACTGTAAATTATACCTCACAATAGCATTAATACTAATACTGGCCTGCACCTAGGGTGTTAGGAAATAATATATAATATCTTTCAAATATATAATATATTATAAATTATAAATTACAGATATAAATATATTATATATATTTGTAATATATAAGACTTTCTATCTAATATACATACTTGTCTTTGTAATATAATAGATAAGAGGGGCCGATAGCTTACTCTCTATTGCAACTATTAGTGAATATATTATCCCCTAAAATATAACTCTAACCGTCTCACCCCCCGCTAATTACTATAGCTGATTCTAAATTAATTTAAGCCTGAACTCCTTACAGCTACAGCTAGCATATCCACTTGATACTAATATTTTCAATAATAAAAAACTAATAACGTCTTCCACGTTAACCTTATAACCTTCCGCCTTTATATTCTTACGCTATATATAATTTAAATATTGTAAGAGATTTAATTACTGCTAACTATAGCTACTTTATTCGAATATTAATTATAATCTTAATATCTGTAACCTTAATATTCTTCAGACTATATTCTTCTTATCTCCAAGATACAACTTTATATTCCCAATATAAAAGCTTTCTGCTACTAACATAAATATTTTTTACTATTAATATAGGCTAATCTATAATGTTTCTAGAAATATAACAGAATTTAATCTACTTTTATTAGTAGATAATCTTAATATATTACTTAAAGATAGCTAATATATAAGTAATATTAATATAAATATAGATACTTTTAATATAATTATATATTATATAAGACTCCAGTAATTATAATATTATAATACCTTCAGGTATTTAGTAACTAATATAGTATATTAATATTCAAGTATTAGCTAATTAGTAACTAGTTTCTAAAATTATTAACTTAATATAGGAAATTACAAGATACTCAAATAATCTTCTTCTGAATATCTAAAATCTATTCATTAATATTAATACTTATAAACCTATATACGCCCTTTAGAAAATATTAATATCCCTAGTAATAAAGATTATAACAGAATATTTGGAATCTACTATTATATTTCCCTAGTTACAGGTAGCTATTTAAGTTTAGGGAAAATCCCAACTTTATTATATAATACTACGAATAGTTTGGATATAGAAAAGTAATAAATTATAAAATATTTAGCTTTTATAGGCTTTTTATTTTATTCTTTTTTAAGAGATTGATAAAACTCCTTAGCCCTATAACCTTAGTGGTTACTTTTAGCTATATATATTAAATTCTAGCTTTACTAAGGCTTTTACTATATAGATTATTATTATAAGGTTTTTCTCTACTATAAGGTTAAATATTATAGCTGGAGGTATAATTATCTATAATGATAAGTAATTCTATTACTATTTAAACCAGTTATAAGCCAGTATTAGCATAAATACTATTGCCGAATTAACTATATAGTTAGAACCACATATAGGGTAAAAAACTTAAATACTACTATAAATATAGAGCAGAAGTAACCAAGAAAATATAATAAACTTAACTATTTTGCAATTATATCATAATATAAATATATGGAATTATATCTATATTACTTGTAATATATTATATTGTAATAAAATATAAGCTAACGAAATTGAGGATTTTGTCTATTAAGTTAATATATTTAGCTTTAATCCTCAACCTAAATACTAGTATATAGAAGTTTTGTTTAACATCTTTCTACTATAGTCTTATATAGTTATATGAAAGTGTAATAGATATTATATTACAAATAACACAAAAGTAATACATATATTTGTATGTGTTATATATTAGGTTTTGAAAGATGGCAAATACAAATATATATATTAGCTATAACAAATATTATATTACAGATATATATTTGTGTTTATAAGAGATATATATATACTATTATAATACTCTACTTGCAACTGGTTTATATAGTAATAAAACTACCTATTGTCGTGGATAAATATTCTTCTGGTATAGTAAATCTTACTGATCTACAGAATAGTAATAATAGTTAAGTTAACTACTAATTGGTGTTAGTTTTATCATTAGAGTTATTATATACTATCTATAATCTTACTATATAGATATAAACTAATATTCTAGTTTTTAGTTACTATTATTATTATATGTATATAGTATATAGACTATATAAGGCTCTAGATCTATTATATAGTATTTACTTACTAATTCCTATACTATTAGACTACGGCTGGCACCAGATACCTAGTATCTATAGCTAGTGGAATGCAAAAAGCATACCACTATATATATAGTAGTATATATAGTTATAGTATAGTCTACAGTATAGCGTAACCAATACGAATAACATATTCTTAAAGAAATAGGTTCCGCTATCTGCATTTATACTATTATTATTTTTTTATTAGCTGCATTCAATTAAAGTGTTAAGATTATTTACTATTAAAAGTAAGTTAACTTTTATTATACTTATATGGAAATTATAAGTTAGCTTGTATTAGTGGCAGAAAACCTTTATATTAATAGTAGAAAACGTTTATATTGGGGGTATAAAGTTTCATTTGAGAGGTAAGTAGGATATAGTAAGAAGATTAAAGTTGCAGATATTAAGATTATAATAAGTATTTAAATAAAGTAGCTATAGTAAGCAGTAATTAATTGTCTTAAAATATTCAAATTATATATAGATATCTACGATAATAGGTAATTTTATTACCGTTTAAAATAGCTGTAAGCCAGTATTAGCATAAATACTGTTGCCGGGTATATTATATAGCTAGAACTATATATAGGATAAAGAGCTTAGATACTACCACTAATATAAAGTAAAATTAACTAAATTATATATAGATAGTATAAGAATATAAGGATATAAGATTAATATGGAAGAAGTTATTAGTAATTTATTATTAAAAAGATTAATATAGGGTGGGTATACTAGCTGCTATAACTGTAAGGAATTTAACCTCAGATTAACTTAAAGTTAGCTGCAGCAGTTAGTGGAAGTAGGAAGACTAAAGTTATACTTTAGGGGGTAATATATCTACTAATAGTTACAATAGAGAGCAAGCTATCAGCTCTACTTTTAGTAAAGAATATTAATATAGTTTTAGAAAATATTTAGGGGAAAGTAGCTTCCAAGGAGATTAAAGTAATAGAGACGATAAAGCTAACTAATAACTATTATTTACTATATAACTTACGTAAGCTAAAAACTACTATATTTACAAACCTAATTACTATAAACTATAGATTTATAACTATATAGATATTTAAAAGCATAAAGATAATAAAGCTTATACTTATTACAACCTGTTAGAACTATAGGTCCAGGGAACGCCCAGTAGGGTATCCGGGCAGCTACAGAACCTTTATATATAAGATAATATAGGGATATAGACAACTCTACTTAGTATAGAAGAACTATAGTATAAGTTATATAATAATAAGAAGAACTAATTAGTAATAAGTAGTTTATATACTAAAACTAATATACTAAGAGTGGTCTACACTAGAAATTAACTTTAGAATATTAATTCCTAAGAATTAGAATTTATATATAAAATAAACTTAAATATACTTAAAATTAAACTTCTATAGCTTTTTAGAAATTAACTTTATAACTATCCTTAAATACTTCTAGCTTTATCCCTCAATCCTCTTATTAAACTTATATCTAATTACTATAAGTTCTAAAAACCTAATTTTATTAGTATTATAATAATATTATTACTTATATATTATAATCTTAACTTACTATTAATAAACCTACCTCTACTAAACCTAAAGCTAACTATAATATTTTAATTACTTCTATTTAGTAAGTTAGTCTTATAATACCTACTTACTTGTATCTAAGAAAAAATATTATTATATCTACTAAATATTAAACCTCTTTCACTTCTTCTATATCTCAGGAAATACCCCCTAAGAATAAATAACCTATTAAGCTTCTAAATTAGGAAATAAAAAACATTAAGCCCTCTAGTAATAAAGAGAATAATACTACTAAACGTATATAATAACTTTGAAAAACTAATAGAAATATAGCTAAAATACAGAAGATTATTAATAGTAATACTATAGAAATTACCTAACTTCAGTAGAATTTCTATAATAACCTAAAGTAGTAGTAACTTTTCACTTTTCAGTAGGAAATTAATATTCTTTATATTACTATTAATATTATCCAGACTCCAGTTAAGTTATATAAGAAACTTTGACTTAACTTACTATAAGCTTTAAATAAAACTTCTAAATACTTTAAGGAATTCCTTATTTAAGTTTAAGCTTATTGTTAATTTTATAACTTCAGTTTCAAGAATAAAACAAAATATATTATTTATACTATCTTATTCCTTAAGGAAAAAGCTTTTATATAATTTAAACCTTATCTTACTAACTTTCTTACTTATAAATAAAATCATCTTAAGTTAGAAACTTAGACTATTTTTATAAACTACTATAACTTTAAAAATACTCTAATCTTACTATTCTAAAAACTAAATAAATAATAATAATATAAATAAAACCTAGTAGTTTTTAAGTAGAAAGATATAGCTATATACTATATAGCTAAATTTAGATATATCTATACTAAATTTAACTATATTAATAATATTAAGATCTTAATATTTTATAAAGAACTAAACGAAGATACTAAAGATAAACTTATTAAATAAGATAAACCTAGTAACCTTATTATATATATAAAACTTACTATTAAGATTGATAACTAACTTTTTAAGTATTGCCGTAAAAAAGTAAATAGTAATAATCTTAATTACCTAATAGTGGATATAAGTATGAAGGACTATTATATAACTACTAAAACTAATATAATAATTAGGAAACTAAATAATAATTTACTTTCTCAATAAGTATATCTTATAGTTACTATAGTAAATTTATAAACCTTACTACTAAAGTTACCACTAAAAATAATAAATAATAAAACTTTAAATACTATAATGATAATAAACTAAAATATATAGCTAAAGACTGCTACTTACCTAAATATTACTAATAAAGATAATAATTTCAGCTAATATCTAAACAAATCTAATAAATTAATATCGCTAAGAAGAAAATAATTCATATCTCTCCAACTTAGACAGCCTAGTACTACACTAAGAAAATATTAGTAATAGTTAATATTAAGAAAAAAGAAAATTTCATACTAATCCCTAAATAAAACTGGATACAAAAAAATAAAATAGTAATTCTATAGCTACAGATAACTAAGAGAGAACTTCACTATAAAATTAATCAAATACCTAATAGATAACTTCTATAGAGAATTTAGTATTAGATTTAATAGAAAACTAACGCCAGAGGAAACCTACTTCTTACTTAAACTTTTATATAACTACTTAAAGTAAATAATAAGATACTAATAAAAACCCTAACTATAGTTAAATATAATAAGCTGGAATATAAAGTTAAGAAATAACTTGATAACCTCTACCAGTAAAAATATATTAAAGTTAGCTTAAAAATCTATATTAATTTAGGTAATCTATTCAAGTTAATTAATAATAATATCAAGCTAGATAATAATACCATCGAAAACCCAGTATCCTCTTTTTTACTATAATTATATAGTAATAAAAATAAGTAACTTAAAATTAAGAATATTTACTTAACTTAAGATAAGTAATGTATTATATTCTATAAAGTTTCAGATAACTAAACCCTAAACTACCCTAAAATAATCCTCTATAATATAAACTATAAATTTCTATAAACTAATTACCTAACTTACTAAACTATTTTTTAAATATATCATATATAAGATAATTATATACTACATCTTAGTAGTAAATTCGACAGACAATTCTTCCTATAATACTTGAAGGATAATCTAAATCCAAATATATATCTTAATATAGCGCTACTATTTTGGAAACTTTAGTATTTTTATAAAAACTATTTCGTAATACTCACATCCAGTAAAAACTACCTTATAGTATATATAAATAATATTATTAGTAAGTAAATAAACTATAGCTCAGACTACTATATAATCTATTATATCAATAAAGTAAGAGAATAATATTATTAATATAATAAATTTCGAAAATAAGATACTAAGAACAGACTTATATTATTAATATTAGAATATAAAAAATTAATATTTAGTAATATACTTTAAGAAGAAACATTTAAAACCTATTATTATAAAAATAGAATAATATTAGAATTAAGATACTATAAGTAGTTAAAAAACTAGACTTACCTACCAAACAAGAATAAAGATAAGTATTTTAGATAAAATCCTTATATTTAGTAATAGCAGAATATAATAATAAATATCTACACCCTAATATTATAGTAAATAGATATAAGATATAAACTCTAATTAACTATAATATTTAAGGAAGCTTTATATTACTATAAGTAGTAAATAAATAACAGATTCTATAAATAATGAAAACGAAACTATATTAGCTATATACTATTAGAAGAGAAAATATTAAATATAGCGGCAGTATTATTACTTTAGAAACTATATATCTTTCTTTATATTACTATGACTAGAAGGAAAACTATATCTATAATCTAATAGAGATAGGTAATTAAGATATTATCTTAGGAATCGTATAGTTACAAAAGAGTAACCTATAGATAAATTAGAAAACTAGCTAACTTTAATGAAAAAACTTAGTTTCTGGGGATTCTCCAGATAATAGAATTCTATATAAATTAAATATAACTTTAAGAGTATAAAGATTTATTACCTACCTTAAGATTAAAAATATAGCAGTCTGGATATTAAATATTATAGTAGTAGTAAGAGTTAATAATAAGATAGATTAACTTTAGACTATTCCTAATGAATACTAAATTTACAAAATACTTTTCACAGAAGAACTTAAATCCAAACTGCTAAAGTATATAAGCTATAATTATAAAATCCTTTTAAAGAAAGAAAAGAAGCTTAAATTTAGTAAAATCTATAAACTTAATCAAATAGGAATAAAAATACTTAATAAGTATATTAATAAATATCTTAAGAAAGAATACATTAAATATTTAATATTACTAACAGGAAGCCTATTTCTATTTATACCTAAGATAAACAGCTAACTATAACTTTTTATTAATTATTAATAACTTCATAATATAATAATTAAAAACTGATACTTATTACTACTTATATTAAAACTATAAGACTAACTTTATAAAGCTAATTAGTTTATAGTTCTTAACCTTAAAGAAGCTTATAATCTTATTTAAATTAAAAAAGGTCAAGAATAGAAAATTACTTTCAGAATAAAAAAAGAATTTTATAAATATCTTATAATATCTTTTAGACTGACTAATATATCTATAATATTCTAATCTATAATTAACTATATACTATATAAATACTTAAATATCTTTTGTATAGTATATCTTAATAATATTCTTATTTACTTAGGAATATTTAAAGAATATAAGAAATATATTTATAAAGTATTTTAGAAACTTTAGTAAGCTAAACTACTAGTTAGATTAGAGAAAAGGAAATTATATATATAATAAGTAGAATATTCAGAATTTACTATTATATTAAGTATAATTAAAATATTAACTAAGAAGATCCAGATAGTTAAGAACTAGTTTAGGCTGATAAATATAAAGGAAATCTAAACTTTCTTTAGATTTACTAACCTTTACTAAAAATTCCTTAAGAATTATATAAAGAAAATAATTCCGCTTACTAAACTTATATAAAAAGACACTAAGTTAAATTAGACTAATAGATAAGAAGAAATATTTCAGAATATTAAGAACTAGATTATCTTAGAATCTATCTTTATAATTCTAAATTTTAATAAACTATTTAAAGTTAAGATTAATATTTTAGACTATATGATAGGAGGATAATAAGAATAATAAAATATAAAAAGAATATTATATTCTTATATTTTCTATTTATTTAAGTTTAGTAAATTAGAATTTAACTATTAATATATAATAAGGAATTTATAGCTATTATTAAAATATTTTAAGAATAGAAACTATAACTTTTAGAAACTAAATATAAAGTTTAGATTTATACTAATTATAAAAATCTTATATTTATTATAATATCTAAGAATCTTAATAAGTAATAAATTAGGTAGTTAGAATTTCTTTCAGAATTTAACTTATATATTATCTACTATAAAGAAACAGAAAATAGAAAGACTAATATATTTAGTTAAAAACTAGATTATAATATCTTAGTATTAGAGGAAATATAGATTATTCTAAAAATATATATAGATCGAAACCTTATATCTATATAGAAGTTACTTTTACTTACTAAATATATTAATATTAGTATAACTAGAAGAATAATATCTAAGATAATCAGAAATACTTATAGTATACTAATATATAAATACTAAGAAGTTACTAAAATATTCGAAAGAATTTAATAATATTATAATAAAAGGGTTATAAGATAAGATATAATTAATATAATTAAGAATTATAAAACTTACCTTAAAGGTAAGTCTAGCTAATATAAACTTTATAGTGAATTATAACTTCTATTAATATCTTAAAGGCTCTGGGAATTAATTTCCTTAGACTTTATTATTAAGCTACTAAACTTATAAGACCTATTTACTAAAGTATATTATAATAATATTCTTATTATAGTAAGATAACTTACTAAATATATCTACTGTATTTTCTATAAGAAATTGAATATAGTAGAGGACTTTATAAATATTTTCCTTAGAATTATTATTAATTAATATAAGCTACCTTAGGAAACTATATCTAATAGAGATAAACTCTTTATTTCTAAGTTTTAGAAATTTTGAATTTTACAACTTAAAGTAAAATACTATCTATCTACTATTTTCTATTTATAGACTAATAGCTAAATTAAATATATTAACTAGATTCTGAAAATCTACCTTAGATACTATATTAACTACTAATAAAATAATTAGATTATTTTACTACTAATAGCTTAATTTACCTATAATAATATAGTAGAAGGAAATATTAAAGAATTATTTTTCTACCTTAATTATAGATTTAACCTTACTATATATAGAGAACCTTAATAGGAAAAATTAAAAGTAAAAATAATAGTAAATATCTTAAAGTTTTATATTCTCTAGAATAAGCTATTAAAAGAACTTAAATTTATCAGATAATAAATATATAAGTATACTAATATTTTAAGAATTAGAGAACTAATTTTTAAGGAGGAAGATAGTATCTACCTTAGTAAATAAAATCTTAAAATTAAATAACTAAATAATAAATTAAACTTTAAGAAACTTAAATTATTTGAAATTATTTATAAAATCTTCAATATTAATCATAAACTATTACTACTAGATATTATAAGATATTATTTAGTTTTTGATATTTTACTTCTTAAATTCATATTAAAAGAATTCTATACGATAGATTATATTCACGTTAACCTAAAATAAGAATGTAAAGTAAAATATATTATTAACTATATTAATTAATAAGATAATATAGAAATATAATATCTTATTAAATAGAAAGAATATAGCTATAAAGAAAATATGTAGAAATTAGTATCTAATATTTAATATCTTAAAGAACTTTAAGAATACTAAAAATAATAAGCTAATAAATAAACTATAATATCTATAATTTAGGTTAATAAACTAATTTATATTTAATATTTTCAACCTAAATATCAACTAACTAAAAAACCTTAAAAAGATAAAATATTTCTATATCTTGAAATACTATATCTTAAAAACTAAAAATTACTAAAATTATCTACTAGGAAACTTAAACTAATAAAATTCTCTCTAATTCTAAATAAACTCTAATTAGCCCTATTAGGTATATCTAATAACTAGAGATTATTTACTACTTAATAGTTATAAGCACCTAATATTTATTCTAGAACATTTTCCAGTATAACGTTAATATTATTCTCTATATTTACTTTTTATATTTCTCTCTAGAAAGCCTCTAACTATCTCTCACAAACTTTTCTTTATATTATATAAATTTATAATAAATAACTAGCAGCCTCAGCTATCTGAGACTATAACTATATAAATTAAGTATAAAGCTACAGAAGCTTTTCACTAGCTTTCTCTTCTTTCTTATTCTACTCCTTCTACTAAGAATTTAACTTTTATATTATACTAAATTAGTAAACTAAAAAGATAAAAATCTAGAGAATCTATAAATAGAAACTATAAATATCCTATCATAAAGCTTCTTAGCCTTAATATATAAATAATACCTTAATAAACCCTCACTAAAATAATAAGTAACTTTTATATAACAATACTGAATATAAGATATATTAGAATTAATTAAATAATTTAATATAAACTTTAGTAAGGTAGTATATTTATAATTCTTAACCTAGATCTTAATAGATTTCTATTTAAAAATACAACCTAATATAGTATCAATAATAAAAAGCAGAAAATAAGAAGAATCTATATCTAGATAAGAATAAGCTACCTACTTATATTAGTCTTAAGGATAAAACCTTTAGAGAGAAATTTAATATTATAACCTATTAAAACTATAAATTGAGGAAATATCCTACAGAATATCCAGGCAGCTATAGAATCTTTATATATAAAATAATATAAGAATATAGAGAATTTCACTTAATATAGAAAAACTATAACTAATATAAGTTATAAAATAATAAGAAAAACTAACTAATAATAAGTAGTCTACATATTAAAACTAATATACTAAAAATAGTCCACACTAGAAACTAACTTTAGAATATTAATTCCTAAGAATTAGAATTTATATATAGAATAAACTTAAGTATATTTAAGGTTAACCTTTTATAGCTTTTCAGTAATTAACTTTATAACTATTCTCAGATACTTCTAACCTTATCCCTCAATCCTATTATCAAACTTACACCTAATTATTATAAGCCCTAAAGACCTAATCTTATTAGTATAATAATAATATTATTACCTATATATTATAGTCTTTACTTACTACTAATAGACTTACCTCTACTAAACTTAAAGTTAGCCGTAGTAATATTTAATAATAAGAAAATACTATCTAATAGAGAGAAGCTACCTTACTAATAATCTAATTTAAAGGGGAGTAAAAGTAAAATCTCTATATTTATAATTCCAACCAGTAAGAAAAGCTAAACCTTAATATACTATATTTATTATAAGAAAGTAGATAGGTAAATTTTAGTTTCCAAAAGGCTACTTTACTATAACTAACTTATATATATTTAGGTTAGCTATAAGTATATAAAGATAGTTATAAATAACTACTTTAATAATAAAGAAAATTAGGATATTTTTCTTTCTATAAATAATAATTTTATAAAACTTTATAATAAAGTTAGAAAGTAAAATCAGATAATCTATAAATAAAAGAAGTACTAAAATTACAAATACACTAAGCTTTAGATAATAACAGCCTCTCTACCTTCCGGAATATCTAGCAAAATAGAAAACGTATATTTATAAACCTAACCTAGTAATATTTTTTAAAGTTATAATATAGATATTAAAATAGTAGACTTTACAGTTAAGGTTATCTCTGTAGTGAACTAGATAATAATAACTTAAGCGATAATATATAACTTTATTATAATATATTTCTAGATTAAAATTTAATTTCCAGATTCAGTAAACCTCAAAATCTATAAAGATATTAATATAGGCTCTGTAATAAATATTATCTCTAATATATATTTATAGGTAGCTAATACATAGTTCTATATAACTTTAACAAAACTGAATCTCTATAATATTACTTATATTAGTTATATAACTAATCTTACCGAAGTAATAATAGAGAATATTTAGTTAAGTAACTATTATATCTCTAATATAGAATTTCTCGTTACACCTAAGAATTATATTATAAGATATTTGATTTTAGATATTCTATTTGTTATTAAAACCAAAATAATACTAAACTATCCTCCAAACTAAATTATAAATATATTTTAGTTTGGAAATAATAGGCTAAATATTCCATTATTATTCTATATACTTAACTTAATAGTGAAGTTTTATAATATTATTATAGATAGAGGCAGTTTCAACTAAATTCAAAAGATATATAGCCTTTCTCTTCCTACAGAAAAGGAAAACTAATAGTCTCCACTAATAGCCTTATATTAATAGATAGCTATTCTTTTATAGAAAGAGATAGTTAATATAAGAAAGGAAATAATAGAAAGTTAAATATACTACCACCTAACTTTAATTTAGATTTTGTAAATTCTATTTTATAGCTACAGAATGAAATACTAAAAGAAATCTAGATATATCTTAATAGTAATAAAGAAGTTATTACAGTAATTAATAACTTAAAGAAGAAGTTTCAAAAGATCTTAGAGGTTTCAGTTTACTAAACTATAAAGTTAAAAGTTCAGGAAATGTACTATATTATTATATCTCTTAGAAAGTATAATCTAAACTACCTAATCTGTAACAGTAAATATTCCTATAGCTTCTATAAACCTAAACTATCAGTATAGTAAACTTTAGAAACAACAAGGAAAAGTTAAGAAAACCTATATTATAAAAGCTAGACGATAATAGTAACACTAAATACTATATTTAATAAATAGAAGGAAAGCTTTCTAATTACAACTAAATATATAGTAGCAGCAGATATATAAAATAAATTAGTTAAAAACATTAATATAATACATAAAAAGGAAAATAAGAAAGTCAACCTAGTTAATAATATACTATTTAATAAAGTAAGTCCAGAGGGTAATTTTAGGTAGAAACTAAAAGTATAGATAGAAGTAGAGAAACCTATTCAAAGTAATCCCAAGAGGTAATTTACAGATATAGTTACGCTAAAATTTTCAAAAGTTAACACTTGGAAATATCTAATTTCAGAATATTTAAATAAAATTTTATATTCAGTAAATTACTTATATAAGCTAGAGAAAAAACTTCTAGCGGAAATTCTAACTATGTAAACGTAAGAGTTAACTTATAGCTTTAGCTATTATAGTAAGCTAATTAATTAGTAACGTTACTGTGGATAATTAAGATTATTTTATATAATATATAGTAAGTAAGATTTATTCTAATTTCTAAGGAATCAATTAAAGATATTATTAAAATCCTTACAGTTTATATCTAAAATAGAATTCTCAAATATAGCTATATTATATACTGAAATTCTTTCTTTCTTATTAGAAATAGTAATATAAGATTTATTAACTTAGCTATAAAAACTAATAATATTATAATTTAAGATATAAAGTTACCACCTAAGGTAGATAGGTTATCAGAAGATTTAAGTATATATAACTTTTTATTCCTATTAATATTTTCTTAAGTTACAATTAAATTCCTCTTAATCAAGAAATTAGAAACTAAACTATATTTATAACCCTATTAGCGTTACTAAGATACTATATTTTACCTATAGAAGGTACTAACTTTATTATTTAGTTTATAAAAATTATAATAAGCATCCTTAATAACTTAACTTCTAACCATTATGAAACTTTCCTAGATAATATTATAATCAAAAAGCTAATAATAATATATAATAGAGAAGATAATCTATATTATCTAGATATTTGCAGATATATTCTAAAGTATATTTAGAATATTAACAAGACTTTAGTAGATATTAAGCTTACTGGCTGTATTATTATAGTAGCTAAATTATAATAGATATAGAAAACTATCACTATTATAGGCTATATCTATAGAATATATAGCTAACAGCCTGAGAAGTTTAAATTTACTAAAATTAAGAAGTGAAAGATATATTATAATATCTCTAAAATCTATTCATTTCTAGATATTACTACCTTTTATAACTTTAAATAAAGAATTACTTCACTATTACTTAGCTACTTAATAACTTACTTAAAAAAAATATTTCTTTTTGATAACTTAACTTTTAGAAGATAGCAATAAGTTAGCTATAGGATAAGCTTTATAGTATTTCTATACTTATTCCTATTAACTATAGCTAAAAGAGAGGCTAAATTTACTTAGTAGTAAATATTAGTAGAATTAGCTATAATGTAGCTTTTAGATAATTTATTAAATAGAAGAAAGTTATTACTTACTATAAAAGTAATTTATTTATAAACCTAAAGCTTAATTATAATATAGAAGAGAAAACAATTTAGAATATATTTAAACCCTTGAAGTGAATTTGCAACTATCTATATAACTAGTATTTCTTACTAAAGATAAATATAAAGACACTAGTAACTTAATTTAACAGTAAAATTATAGATTTTCCAGAAACTCATATTATTTACTGGATATTTTAGATATAGATATTTCACTTCAAAGTTCGTTATATTAGTAGAATAGTAAACTTAGTGTAAAGGGCTAGCCCCGACCGGGGGGCGTAGCGTTACAGCCAATAACATCTCAGCCTTCAGTACCTATATACGCGGGCGCGCGCATACGAACAGTACTACCAATTAAGCCATACATGGCCTCGTCAAAAGGTACGTAACAATAAGTTACCACTTGTTGTCTGGCTGCACTTAAGTAGGGTGTTCCGTAGCGTGTTCCGTACGGAGCTAGCCCGTAACACTTAGCAGCTAATAGATTATCTTAGAAACCTTTCAGATCCTCCAATAAAGTTAATAACGTGGAAGAGGGGAATATTAATAACTAAATTAATAAGCAAATCTTCTTTACAGATATAGATACTTAAGTTTTCTTTAAAAAACCTTATTTCCTTAGTAATATATAATATATTAAGAAAGTCTTTAATATAAATATTACTCTAGCTATCAGTAGTAATATAAACCTCAAACTAATACTTTCCGGTGCTATACTAAGTAATTTGCAAACTTAATTATATAAATTTTAAAAAATCACTTACTATTTAGTAACTTTAAAAAAGCTGTATAATACTAACTTAACCTATTTTAGAATTTTCAAATGTAAGATATTAACTTTTTAATTATATAATAAACTACCTTTTACTAAAGCTACCTTATATAAGCTAATATTTTAGTAAGTAAAAGGTAATTCTATAATTTATCAGAAGCTTACTACTATAGAATATAATAAAGATAGATATTATAGCTAAGAAGTAATTTTTTACAGACTAGCTAACTATTATTACTAAACGAATATATATAGAAAGGTTTATAAGATAGTAAAGTATTATCTAGACTGTTAATTATATTAAGCCTAATATACTGATAATCCTTATAGCTTTATTATTCTATAAGAATATCTATTTAGTTATATTAATATAAATATCCAAAAAGTAGGTAAGTAATATCTTACAATCGTTAGAGATATATTAATAAAATAGCTAACAATATAATAACTAAATAGGGTAATATTAAAAGCTTTTATAAAGTTTCTATAGAAAGACGTTATTATATAATATAATATCTATAGTATATTTATTATTAATAGTAGTTTCAAAAAGAAGCAAGATATTATTGAATTCAATAAATAATATAATATAAAGTAAGAGATTACCTCTACCTATAATTTATAAGCTA
Source organism: Colletotrichum lindemuthianum (assembly GCA_001693025.2). Classification (NCBI taxonomy): domain Eukaryota; kingdom Fungi; phylum Ascomycota; class Sordariomycetes; order Glomerellales; family Glomerellaceae; genus Colletotrichum; species Colletotrichum lindemuthianum. The sequence goes on along the minus strand of MASP02000183.1, from coordinate 190,168 downwards.
ATAAAGTTATTAGAGTTAATTACCAGCTAATTACCTATACTTTATTAATATAAATAATAGGAAATAGCAATAAAGGCTTTTACTTTCTACTATCTATAACGTTATTTGTAAATTAGATAATACTTTAAATTTAATAAAATATACTTCTTCTACCTTAAGTATAAGTATAAGGTAATTAGACTAATTAAGATACTAATATCTATATAGAAAGTTTAAAATTAAGTATTAATGAAAATACAAAAGAAGAAATTATAACTACAGATTATAATATTTACTTAACTAAAAAAAAGAGAAAGTACTATAAGGATAATTATAAACTAATATAAGAAAGTAGCTAATCGTTTCAATACTTATTAGGTTAATATTCTTTAAGAAGATAAACTGAAAATTGGAAATTATATATTAATTTTTAATATAAAATAGGCTATAATAGATTATTAGGGAGGGGCCGATAGCTCGCTCTCTATTGCAACTATTAGTGGATATATTACCCCCTGAAATATAACTTTAGCCCTCCCACCCCCCCACTCTATAGGGTTGAATATTATAACTGGGGGTATAATTATCTATAATAATAGGTAATTTTATTACCGTTTAAACTAGTTATACGCTAGTATTAATATAAATACTATTGCTAGGTAAATTTTACAGTTAGAACTATATATAAGGTGAAGAGCTTAGATACTACTATAAATACAAAGCAAAAGTAACTAAATAATAGATTACTAAAATATAAACTTGAATACTAATAAATTAAGCCTTTTTATATACTATTATATATATTAAACTCTTTCTTATATAAACTAGTAACTTTATCTAGAGAAGAAATTTAAAATCTACCTTATAATAGAAACTTTCTGTAAAAGTTTATTTAAGTATCAGCCAGAAACTAGAAATTTATTAATCTGGATATTTGTAGATTTAAACTGAAATAAAAACTGGAAAGAATCTTTCTAGCTAAAGGAAAACTAAGAATTATTAAGAAGAAAGAAAATGTAAGGGAATCTATAGTTTCTAATAAGAATAAGAATATTAATAATAATAATAATAATATATTACTAACTTATAAATAAATATATCTCTTTAATATTGGAAAAACTACTAATTGAATATTAAAGAATTCTATATTTAAGATTTATCTTCCAGATTTAAATCTAGAGAGAAGGAAAGTATATCTTAAAATATTATTTTAAAACCCGGAACTCTTACCTGTTAGTATCGAAAATATTCTTATACTAATTTCTGAATTTATAAAATAATTCTATATATATTTTCTTTTCTATTTTATATTTTATAGAAATTCTATCTCTTTTACCTTAAAATTAGAAACTCTAAATTCTAGAGTATTTCTTGAAGCTTTAGAAAGAAAAATAATAGAAGTAATATTACTATTTTACTATTTCTACTATTTCAAATAATCAAAAACCAGCTTTAGGTTTTAATAGCTAAAGTATTCTTATCTTTTCTTTTTAAAGTAGAAAAATAGTTAAAAGAAATAGGAAAGTATATATTTAGGAAAATATATTAAAAGTAAAAATAGTTAGAAGATTAATTTCTATTTATATTTATAGATCTATTATATACTTACTATCTTCTTTATTTTAGTATTTCTTTTATTCTTGAGACCTTAACTAAAAGTTTCCTACTAAGTAGCTATAATTTCTTATTATATCTTAATATCCTTTTAGATTTAAGAAAGTAGCTTATTTTAAGAAAGCTAAAGAGGGGGCTTTTATATAAGAATATAGGTAATATATATAAATATAATATTAGAAATTACGAATACTGTTGCCGGATATATTATATAGTTAGAACCATATATAGGGTGAAGAGCTTAGATACTACCACCGGTATAGAGCAAACGTAACTAAATAATATTTAGTTATAGTTATATTGAAGGTCTCTGACTATTCTAAATTATATACCTCTCGGGGTTCTATTTAGGTAGTTATATCCGACAGTTAGCTTTTACCTTATATATTCTATAAATAAGCTAAAGCTAAGAAACTATTTAAATAAAGAAAACCTTAAATAGTAAATATAGTTAGTTAATATAATAACTAATAAATATAGAAGGTATATTAGAAAAGAAAGATATAAATTTATATTTATTATAATTGCTTTTTTAAGAATTATAACAGAGGTTATATAATATCAGCTAGTATTATTTATTACTAAATACTAATAGTTACTAGCTAGTAATATTTATTACTGGATAATGCTAGCTGGTGCTATATTTAGTTTTGCAATAGGAAGGTATATTAACTACTGGTTATAGTTACCTGTCGCAGGATTTGAACCTACTGTATTTACTAAAATAGTAAGAGCTAGTTAGATGTTAAATAACTAAATAATATGAGAAATATTATAAACTTTCTTTTACTTAGGAAAATATTATTAAGAAGGTAAGAAAAATTAAGATAAGCTATTCCTACTATTTTAGTTTTCTTAAGATTTTAAGAAATTTTAAATTTAAATATAGGAAAGTTATCATATTTCCCACTTAGCTAATAAATATTGTTAGAATATATTGTAATAAGTCTAGGTCTCAGCTGTAAGCTTCAGTTATTATATAAGTAGTATATATACACGGGCTGTAAGCCTATATTTATAATACTAGACTTAGGAATAGTGGCAGAATATACAGAATTTATATACTATACTATCCTTCACAATCTGGAGTATTACTTTTGTAATTAAGATACTATTTACGCTATAGATCTATAAATATAATATTCTTTATTTAATATATTTTTCTAGAGTTTTCTCCCTATTTTCTATTACTGCAAGATTAAGCTTAGGGGAGGTTATTATATTTTATTTATTTAGTTATTTTAGCTTAAGCGGCTGATATCTATTTTAATAGTATCTAGAGGTAAATATATTTCTTCTTAGTTTCTTACGGATTAAAATAAGGAGGTATTTTTATATTATCTTAGATAAATTCAAGTTAAAAATTCTAATATAATATATTATCTTAGCTAGCTGGATAATACTAAGAACCTTAAGATTTATAGATAAAGCTTTTTAAATTCTATATAGTTATAATAAGCTTATTTAAAAACCTAATACTAATAAATAGTAAAGAATAATAGCTATATTCTAACTATAAATTAGTAGGAATATAAATAACCCTAAAAGTAATATAGGTAACTTAAGGATATATATTCTTTTTATAAAGTAAAGTAAAGCTTCCAATTTAGCCTAGAAAGTAGTATTTAATTTATAATAATATAATAAAGAAGATAAGTAAAAACTATATATAAAATCAGAAAATCCAGAATAGCTTATTAAGCTGAAGGAAGTTTCACAAAACTAATAAGTCTAATAAAATTAACCTACTTAACCTTTATTAAGAGGTAGCGAAATAATATAAGAAGAGGTAAGTTAATAAAGAAATAGATTACTTATAGAATAGAAAGATTTACAGAAAAATAATAAAAATATTATATAATATATGATAACTAAGAAGTAGTAAGATAGAAAAGGCTACAGAAGATATAGACTTATATTACTAATATTAAAGCCTAAGAGAAAAGAATAAATTTATAGGTCTAACTCCATATAAAAGTAAGAATAAGATACTTAGGGGGAAACTTAAGAAGAAAATATTAGAGGAATTAATCCTAATTAAGATAGCTACTTTCTTATATAATATTAAGATTCAATTTATTACTATATATTAATAATCGAAAAATAACTAAAAATATAACAATTACTATAATAACTACTAAATAGTCTAATATTAATAAGGAGAAAGCTTCTAAGTTTCCCTAACTAACTACTACTAGTTCTTCTTTTAATAGTTTAGCTTTTATAAAGATCTAACTTTATATAATAGACACTCTGGAGGAATTAGGTAATACTTCTTTATCTAACTATAATATAGACTAAAGTTATTAAGTATCTACCTCTAAGGTCTCTAATATTTTACTTAACTATTTAATAACTATAGGGAATTTTATAATATTTTCTAAGTTTCAGTTTATCTAGCTAATAATAATAAAGATAGTTTCTTAGTTTAAAAATATTCCTAAGTTTATAGATAATAATATTTCTAACTTTCTAGATAACTATGAAGTAATATCTAAGATATTATATAAGCTAAAGCGTAAGATAGTTACTAAAGTCTCCTTTTACTATAGTATATAGTATAAATATACTGTTAAAGTTATAGTAGCTAATAAGTTTACTTAGTGGGTAACTAGGGATACTCTAATAAGTATCTATAATATTATAAACTTTATAGTTAGCTGTAACTTTAATAAGGAACTTTATATTATAAGTTATAATATTAATTTAGCTTCTAATAATTTATCTAGAGTAGTAAACTATCTAACTACTATAAATAATCTTCGAGAGAGAGTGAGAATTTGTGGGGATATTATTTTACCTAATACTAATCTTATTTATATTTCTCTATATTAGTTTCTACTTTAATTTCTTAAGGAGATTACTAGGGACTTTTACTGTAAGATTCCTTAACTAGTAGAGGTATTTTAGTATTCTTTTAAGTATTTACTAGCCTAATAGGTAAGTAACTAGATCCTCCTTAAGTAATTAACTAGTTAGCTAGCTTTTATAGAAACTGCAGTAGCTTCTATAAGTGTAGCTTTTTAATTAAAGATTATAAAGGCTGCTAAGAAAGTTAATATAGTTATAGATAAACTTAGCTCTAATAGTAAGTAGCTTTTAAGTTAGTTTAAAAATCTCAATTTTAACTAGATAACTATTACTAAGATAGAAACTAGCTTATAGAAGTTTATAGATAGTTTTAGAGAGACTTAAAGCTTAGTAATAAAATTATATACTATTAAGCTAAATAATTATAATAATTATAAAGGTTATATTATAGATTTAGTAGTTTAATATAGTAGTAGTTATAGAAACTAGTTTTTTAGGAGAGAAGGATGTGGATTTTAAGATTAATTTGGGTTTCAGAATAACTAAAATTAGAATTAATTTATACTAACTATTTCTATATTATATTACTAGTGTAAAGTAGATAGCTACTAAAGGTTTAGATATTAGTAGTTATTATAGTATACTTCTGAAGGTATCTACTATTTTAATATATTTAACTACTGCTATTATATTAGATAGGTTTACTAGAGTTTAGAAAGAATTAAAGGTAATATTATTTTAATAGATAAACTACTAATTAGTCTAACTGTAAGATAGTTTTTCTCTTTATTACTAAGAGGCCTTAGTAGTTTCTAGTAGTTTTATTAGTATTAGCTTATAGATAAACTTAGTATACTAACTTCTAGAATCTACTGTAATAATATAGCTAAAATAAAGTATAATAGTAGTTTACTAGTATTAGGTTTTAAAATAAATATTAGACTACTTAGGTTTAGTTAATAATATCTACTTTTATAAAAGTTCTATAGAAAAGCTAGTTAGTATTAGAGGGGAGAGAAAGCTAGATAGAAGATATTTATATAGTTTTAGATATTATAGTAGTTAATTTTATATTAGTAAGATATATTAATATAGTTTTAGAGAAGATTTAGGGGAGGATAGCTTCTAAAGAAGTTAGAATAATAGAGAGGATAAAGCTAACTAATAACTACTATTTACTATATAATTTACGTAAGCTAAAAACTACTATATTTATAAACCTAATTACTATATACTATAAGTTTGTAACTATATAGATATTTAAGAGCGTGAGGGTAATAAAGCTTATATTTAATAATAAGAAGATAATACTTAATATAGAGAAGCTACCTCGCTAATAATCTATATAGAAAGGTAGTAAGGATGAAACCTCTATATTTATAATTCTAATTAGTAAAGAAAACTGGAGCCTTATATACTATATCTATTATAAGAAGGTTAGTAGGTAAGTTTTAGTTCCCAAGAAACTACTTTACTATAACTAACCTATATATATTTAGGTTAGCTATAAGTATATAAAGATAGTTATAGATAGCTACCTTAGTAATAAAGGAATTCAGAATATCTTTCTTTCTATAGATAAGGATTTTGTGAAACTTTATAATAAAGTTAGGAAGTAGAGTTAGGTAATTTATAAATAGATAGAATATTGGAATTATAAGTATACTAAGTTATAAATAATAATAATCTCTCTATCTTCTGGAATACTTAGTAATATAGGGGAAGTATATTTACAGATTTAATCTGGTAATATTATATAACATTATAATGTAAATATTAAGGTGGTAGGTTCTATAGTTAAGGTTATTTCTATAGTAGATTGGATCATAATAACTTTAGTGATAATTTATAATTTTATTATAATATATTTCTGGATTAATATTTAATTTAAAAGTTTAGCGGACCCTAAAGTTTGTGGAATTATTAATATAGGCTCTGTAATTAATATTATCTCTAAGGAGTATATATAGGTAGTTAATTTATAATTCTATATAACTTTAATAAGATTAGGTTTCTATAATATTACTAACGTTAGTTATAAAACTAATTTCGCTAAAGTAATAATAGAGGATATTTAGTTAGGTAACTACTATATTTCTAATATAGGATTTTTCGTTATATCTAAAAGTTATATTATAAAGGATTTAGTTTTGGGTGCCCTATTTATTATTAAGACCAAAATAATACTAGACTATACTCTAAACTGGATTATAGGTGTATTTTAGTCTGGAAATAATAGGCTGAATATTCTACTGATATTCTATATACTGAACTTAATTGTGAAGTTTTATAATATCATTATAGATATAGGTAGTTTTAACTAGATCTAAAAAGTATATAGCTTTTCTCTTCCTGCAGGGGAGGAAAACTAGTAGCCTCCGCTGATAACTCTATATTAGCAGATAGCTATTCTTTTGCGGGAAGAGATAGTTAATATAAGGAAGAGGAGGAGAAAGAGTTAGATATACTACTATCTAGCTTTAACTTAGATTTTACAGATTTTATCCTATAACTATAGGATTAGATACTAGAAGAGGTTTAAATATAGTTAGATAATAATAAAGAAGTTATTATAGTAATTAATAATTTAGAGAAGGAGTTTCAGAAGATTTTAGAAGTTTTAATTTACTAAATTATTAAGCTGAAGGTTTAGGAGATTTACTATATTATTATATCTCTTAGAAAATATAGTTTAGACTATCTATTCTATAATAGTAAGTATCTCTATAGTTTTTATAAATTTAAACTATTAGTATAGTAAGTTTTAGTAAGAGGAAAGAAAAGTTAGAAGAGTTCATACTATAGAGGCTAAAGGGTAGTAGCAGTATTAAATACTATATTTAACGAAAGGAAGGAGAGCTTTCTAGATATAACTAAATATATAGTAGCAGTAGATATATAAGGAGGATTAGTTAAAGATATTAATATAATATATAAGATAAAAGATAAGAAGATTAACTTAGTTAATAATATACTATCTAATAGGATAACTTTAGAAGGTAATTCTAAATAGAAACTAAAGGTGTAAGTAGAAGTAGAGAAAGTTATTAAGAATAATCCTAAGGGATAATTTACAGATATTATTATACTAAAGGTTTTAAAGATTACTACTAGGGAATATCTAACTTTAGAATATCTAAATAAAATTATAGATTCAGTAAGTTACTTATATAAACTGGAGAAAGAACTTTTAGTAGAAATTCTAAAAATATAAAAGTAAAGTTTAGCTTATAATTTTAGCTATTATAGTAAGTTACTTAAATTAGTAGTATTACTATAGATAATTAAGATTATTCTATATAAAATATAGTAAGTAAGATTTATTCTAATTCCTAAGGAACTAATTAAAGATATTAATAAGATTCTTAAAGTTTATATTTAGAATAGGATTCTGGAGTATGGCTATACTATATATTAAAATTCTTTCTTTCTTATTAGAAAGAAGGATAGTAAGATAAAACTTATTAACTTAGCTATAAAAATTAATAGTGTTATAATTTGAGATATAGAGTTACTATTTAGGGTAGATAAGTTCTCAGAAGATTTAAGTATATATAAGTTTTTATTTCTTCTTAATATTTTCTCAGGTTATAATTAGATCCCTCTTAACCTAAAAAGTAGAAACTTAATTATATTTATAATTCTATTAGATTTACTGAGATATTATATCTCACTTATAGGAGGTACTAACTTTATTACTGAGTTTTTAAGAATTATAATAGGAATTCTTTATAATTTAATTTCTAACTATTATAAAGTTTTCCTAGATAATATTATAATTTAAAAGTTAATAATAATATATAACAGAGAAGATAATCTATATTACCTAGATATTCATAAGTATATTCTAAAGTATATTCAGAATATTAATAAAATTCTAGTAAATATTAAGCTTACTAGTTATATTATTATAGTGGCAAAATTATAGTAAATATAGGAACCTATTATGATTATAAATTATATCTATAAGATATATAGCTAATAGTCTAAGAAGTTTAAGATTACTAAGATTAAGAAGTAGAAAATATATTATAATATCTCTAAAATCTATTTATTCCTAAGTATTATTATTTTTTATTAAGTCTAAGTGAAGAACTATTCTGTTATTACCTGGCTGCTTAATAACTTACTTAAAAAGAATATCTCTTTTTAATAGCTTAACCCTCAGAAGATAGTAATAAGCTAGCTGTAAGATAAGTTTTATAATACTTCTATACTTATTTCTATTAACTATAGCTAAGAGGAAGGTTAGATTTATTTAGTAGTAAATATTAGTGGAACTAGCTGAAGTATAGTTTTTAGATAATTTATTAAATAGAAGAAAGCTGTTACCTACTATAAAAGTAGTTTATTTATAAGCTTAAAGCTTAATTATAATATAGAAAAGAAAGAGCTTTAGAATATATTGAAAGTTCTAAAGTGGGTTTATAATTATCTATATAGTTAGTATTTTTTACTAGAGATAGATATAAAAACGCTAGTAATTTAACTTAATAGTATAATTTTAGATTTTCCAGAAGCTTTTATTATTTACTGGATATCTTAGATATAGATATTTAACTTTAAAGTCTATTATATTAGTGGAATAGTAAACTTAGTAGCTAATAGGTTATTTTAGAAACTTTCTAGACCTTCTAATAAAGTTCATAATATAGGGAAGGAGGATATTAATAACTAGATTAATAAGTAAATCTTCCTTATAGATATAAGTACTTAAATCTTCTTTAATAAAACTTATTCTCTTAGCGATAGATAATATATTAACGAGGTTTTTAATATAGATATTACTCTAGCTACTAGTAGTAATATAGACGTGAAACTAATACTTCCTAGCGTTATATTAAGTAATTTATAGACTTAGTTATATGAATCTTAGTAGATTACTTACTATTTAGTAACTCTAAAGAGGCTACCTAGTATTAACTTAACCTATTTTAGAGCCTTTAGGTATAAGATATTAACCTTTTAACTATATAACTAACTACTTTTTACTAAAGCTACTTCATATAAGCCAACGTTATAGTAAGTAGAAGATAATTTTATAATTTGTTAGAAGCTTATTATTATAATATATAATAAGAGTAGGTATTATAGCTAAGAAGTAGTTTTTCGCAGGCTAGCTAACTAATACTGCTAGATAGATATATATAGGGAGGTTTATAAAGTAGTAAAATATTATCTAGATCATTAATTATATTAAGCTTAATATACTAGGGATCTCTATAGCTTTATAATTCTATAAGGATATCTATTTAGTTATATTAATTTAGATATTTAGAGAGTAGGTAAGTAGTATCTTATTAAAGCTAGAGATATTCTCATAGAATAGCTGGAGGTATAATAGCTAAATAGAGTAATATCGAAAACTATTATAAAATATCTGTGAGAAGAAGTTATTATGTATTATAGTCTCTATAGTATACTTATTATTAATAGTAACTTTGAGAATAAATAATATATTATTAAGTTTAATAAGTAGTATAGTATAAAGTAATAGGTTACTTCTATCTATAACCTATAGGCTAATAGAGTTATTAAAGTTAGTTATTAGCTAATTACTTATATTTTATTAGTATAGATAGTAGGGAATAGTAATAAAGATTCTTGCTTCCTACTACTTATAGTATTATTTGCAGACTAGATAATAGTTTAAAATTTTATAGAATATACTTCCTTTTAGCTTAAGTATAGATATAAGGTAATTATATTAATTAAGATACTAATATCTATATAGAAGGTTTAAGATTAAGTATTAGTATAAATAAAGGAGGAGGAATTATAACTATAGATTAGGATATTTACTTAGCTGGAAAAAGATAGAGAGAGTGCTGTAAGAATAATTACAGACTAATATAAGAAAGTAGCTAATAGTTTTAATACTTATTAGGCTAATATTTTTCAAGAGGATAGACTGAAAGTTAGAAATTTTATATTAGTTTATAATATAAAGTAGGTTATTAATAAGTCATTAGAATATAAGCTTCAATATTAATAGACTAAACTTTTTCATATACTATTATATATACTAGATTCTTCCTTATATAAGTTAGTAATTTTATCTAGAGAAGAGATTTAAGGTTTAACTTATAGTGGAAACTATTTATAAAAGTTTATTTCAATATTAGCTAGATATTAGGAACCTACTAATTTAGATATTTACAGATCTAAACTAAAGTTAGAACTAGAGAGAATCTTTCTAGCTGAACGAGCATTAATAGTTATTAAGGAGAAAGAAGATATAGAAGAATCTATAGTCTTTAGTAAAAGTAATAGTAATAATAATATTATACTACTAATTCATACATAAGTATATTTCTTAAATATTAGAAAGATTACTAATTTAATACTGAAGGATCCTATATTTAAAGTTTATCTTCTAAGTTTAAGTCCAGAGAGGAGAGAGATATATTTTAAATTACTACTTTAAGATCTAGATTTCTTACTTATTAGTATCTAAAATATTATTATACTAATTTATAGATTTATAGGATAGTTTTATTTATATTTCCTTTTCTATTTTATATTTTGTGGGAGATCTGTTTCTTTTACTTTAAAATTAGAAATCTTAGATTTTAGGACATTCCTCTAAGTTTTAGGGAGGAAGACTATAGAAATAATATTACTATTTTACTATTTCTACTATTTTAAATAGTTAAAAACTAGTTTTAGGTTTTAATAGCTAAAGTATTCCTATTTTTTCTTCATAGAGTAGAAGTATTTATTTAATTATAAGGGGAGAAGTATATATTTAAGAAAATATATTAAAAAATAAAAATAATTAGGAGATTAGTTTCTATTTATACTTATAGATTTATTATATATTTACTATTTTCTTTTTTTAGTATTTTCTTTATTGTGTTATTTTTTAACTGAAAGTTTCCTACTTAATGACTATAATTTCTTATTATATCTTAATATCCTTTTGGATTTAAGAAAGTAGTTTATTTTAAGGAAGTTAGAGAGGGGGTTCTTATATAAAAATATAGGTAGTATATATAAATATAGTATCAGGAATATTATAGATCTTTTTTTACTTAGGAAACATAATATTAAGGAAGTAAGAGAAATTAAGGTAAGCTACTTCTACTATTTTAGTTTTCTTGAAGTTTTGAGGAATTTTAGACTCAGGTATAGGAAGGTTATTATATTTCCCACTTAGCTAATAAATATTATTAGGATATATATAGCTATAATTTTATTACTATTAGATTCTAATATACTTAAAATTATAAGTTCCTTAAATTTTATGGAAGAAGTAATTAGTATAAAGAGTTCTAAGAAGGAAAATATATTTAAAATAGAGTTTATAAACCTAAAGGTTAGTTTTATTATTACATATAGTGTAAGTTTACTTTTTATAGTAACTATAAGATACTATATTCTAACTATTATATTCCTAAATAAAGAAGTTATATATAGTAGCTAGCTGACTGAGAATCTTTTAAGTTTATAAGCTATTAGGAAGGATAATATTTTAGTAAACCAAAACTTAATAATAGAGTATTAATATCTCTATAGTATATAAATAGATTCTCTTATAATTCTAATAATTTATAAGAATATACTAAAATATTACTTATATAACTTAAGGATTCTTATTAAACTAATACTAAAATATAAATATAATCTTAAAATATTTATTCTGAAGAATAATAAGATATAGAAATATAAGACTAGTAATTACTTAATAATCAGTTAGCTTATAAGAAGATATTAGGTAAGTAGGGAACTTACTATTAATTTAGCTAATAGAATTATAACTTATAGAAATATACTATTTACTAGTCTCTAAAATATAGGGTAACTAATATTATAAATTATATAGAGGATATTTAGTTTCCTAAGTTTATATAAGTAAGGAATATTAATATTCTTACCTAGAATAAGGTAATTATACTAAGATATAGTAGAAGAAAGTTAATTATAGATAAAGTAGAGTAGAAGCTAGAGAATTATAGATAAGGAAGAAAAGTTAAGTAAGTAAGAGTTAGAAGAGATATTTTTATACTTCTTACTATAGTAAATATATAGTTACAGTTAGTAAGTTACTAAAAATCTAGCTAATTATAAGGAAGGAATTTTTTTATCTAGAGGGAAGATAATATTTCTTAAGTAAATTAGTTAAAAGCTATATATTTACAGACGTATAGACTATTTAACTAAATATTTTCACTTTCTAATAAAATTTTAACTTTCTCTCTTAATATTAATATTAATATTCTAAACTTTCTAAATTTACTAAAATATCTATTTTAATAAATACTTCTATTATTATAGATTTTATTAATTTTATAGTTTAGATTTATAAATTACCTCTATATTACTCTCTTAACTTTCTTTCTAGCTTTTATCTATCTAGCAACAGTCTTCCCTTATAATATTATAAGCTTAATAAAGTTACCTACCTCTAATAATATTTATATTTTAGATATTAATTAGTACTATTAGTAACTTACAGAACTTAAAACTTTCTACCTACTTCTAGATCTAAAGATAAAGATAAAGCTACGACTAATAATATCTTCCAGAAGCTAATTCTATTAAGAATATCTAAAGATTTATAATAACTAACTTTCTCTTTAAGTTAGTATCTATAAAGAATAGCCTACTAATCTTAATATTAACTTTAAGCTACTAATAGGTAAGTTTCCTCACTAGCTTAAACTAAGAGATATTATAATAGTAAAATTCTTACCAAATTATTTCTAACTAATAGTAATTTAGAATAATTATATTATAAATATAAACAAGTTCTCAGACTACTTTCCTGGTCTCTATAATCTCCTTACCTAAATTAAGTAATAGGAAGAATTAATTTGGGAAACTTAGGATATAGGTTTCACCTAGATAATATAAGGCTATATAGTGGATATTTTAGTTTACTATATTAAAGTTAATAATAACTTTTAGGTGGTAGTAATTCAGTATAGCTAAAAGTATAGGTAAGAGTAATTTATTATTTTGTTTTTCCTCTATGAGTAAAGTAGTATTTTAATATAGATAAGTCTTCTTATAAACTAATAATAAAGCTATATATAATATTATAATATATAATAGTCTAATAAGTAAGGTAAGGGAAGGTTTATTTTAGTAATAATATTTACAGACCTATATATAGGAGGCAGTAGAGTGAAGTTATAATATTTAAAAGCTTAATAAACTTATATTATATTAACCTCTAGCTACTTTAAATAAGTTTCACTAATAGTCCTTTTAGACTAAATATAAGAAGTTCTTACTACTAGTAGAATTCCACTTAGAGGCTATAATTATAATAGTATACTAGCTACTTAGTAAGAGAAACTTACCTAAAAGTTTCATTTAACTATATTTAGTAATTTAGTATTAGTATTAAATAAAGTGACGTGAGAAGAATAGAATATAGAGTATTATTAGAATAATAAAGCTAATAAAAATAAGTAGATATAGTGGATTCAGGATAATCTAGCTAAGTACTTTAATATTACTTTCGCTAAGATAACTATACTAATATCTATATTAGTGTTAATTTTAGTATTAGGTTTTATTTTAGTAAATAAAGTATAACTAACGTTAGGACCCTCTGAAAGATATTTATAGATCCTGCAGCTACTTATTAAGCTTAACTTTTTGTTAAAATCAGTCTATAATATAATTTAGTATACTGCCTATAGGGGTAAGCTTCTGGAAGTATAGATTAGTTAGCCTCTATAAGTATCTTTAGAAAGCTATTAGTAAAGGAATAGGAATATAGAGAGGTTACCTTACTTTATCTCTAGCCTCTATAATGAGAGAGTTAATAAAAAACCTCACTTCCTTAAAGCTAATAAACTAAAGTTAGTTATTAAAATACTAAATAAGGGAAGGAAATCTATACTAGATAATAAGTATCCTTTTATAGTAGAAGATTAATACTAGGATAATAAGAGTTTACAGAGCTATTTCCTAGGTTACTATAATATAGACTTAGGGATTAACTATTAAGATCCTATAAGATAATAATATATAGTTAAAGAAGATATTAACCTATATAATACTAAAAGTATCCTATAGATAGGAGAGTATTTAGACTTATAGAAATTAGATATTTTTCTTTATATAAATCTATAAGGAAACTTTACTATCTATTAGTCTACTGGGATAGTTAATTTATAGTATTTAGAAGGTAGCTATAATATTAATAGTAATCTTTTTAAATATAGTTAGAGAGAAGTAAGTAACCTAATAACTAACCTATAGGATATAGATATTACTATATTCCTTATTAGTAACGGTAATATATATTAGGTAAACCTTATAGTTAACTAAACTATTAATAGAGTTTACTATTCTAACTCTATATAGGAAGATTCTAGTAATAATTATTTTATTAAAGTAGTAAACTAACTGTTGCAGTTCTATCTTAACGTCAGTATATTACTAAATATAATTAAGCTACTATAGGTAAACACTTAGGTTATATCTATCAACCTTTAGTGTAACTTATTTACCTATAGCCTTTAAGTAGTAGAATAGTCTAGGGTCTTTATTTAGAATAAAGTTCTTAATATTATTAATTCTCTATAGTATTTATCTGATAAGTAATATTAATAACTAGATAAGGTTCCCTTAGTCTTACGCTAGAAGTTAGTTATTAGTAAATATTTTAGATTCTATATTAATATCTATAGGAACCCTCTTTTATAACTAGTAATATAGACTTAGATTAACTACTAATATTTTAGGTACTTATTACTAGTTTTTAATGACACTCTATTATAACTATTAGGAGGGTATTTGCAGACCTAAGCGCCAATTTAGCCTAGTGTACTATAAAAGTTAACTGTATCTAAGAGAAAGAAGATAACGTTAGAATTATAGTAAATAGTCTAAAGTAGATCCTAATAGTCTGATTCTACCTTTATAGTAGTAGTTTGGTAAAGTTTAAAAGCTGGACCTCCTTTATATAATTCTTCTGAATTAATATTCCTAATATTTATTTATTATACTTTCCTAATATTAGTTTCCTATCTCCTAAGGTAAATTCTACTGAGGGCTAATTACCTCAGGCTGCGGAACTTTATATAACCTTCTAACTATATAAAAGAATAGTTTATATATTAGTAAATTGACCGCTAAGTTTAGATTAAATAGAATATTCTATCTAGATCTACTATCTATATATTTTCGCAACTATTATAATAGGGAAGCTAGCTATAATTAATCTAAAGGTTACTTTAGGATAACCATTAGTATATATATAATAAGTAGATAAGGTTAGCTAGTAGGGATAAGATAAGAGAGGAGGATATACTAGAATAGTTAGAATGGAGGTAATTAAAGTATTATAGATAATTTTATTAGACTTATAATATAGAGCTTACTATAAGTTTAAGGGGAGGATTATAATAAGCTTAGACTTTAGCTATAGGCTTTAGTTATTATATAAGTAGTATATATATACAGACTATAAGCTTATATTTATAATACCTGACTTAGGAATAGTAGCAGAATATATAGAATTTATATATTATACTATTCTTTACAATCTAGAGTATTACTTTTGCGATTAAGATGCTGTTTACGCCGTAGATCTGCGAATATAGCGCTCTTTATTTAATATATTTTTCTAGAGTTTTCCCCCTATTTTCTATTACTGAAGGATTAGGTTTAGGAGAGGTTATTTTATTTTGTTTGTTTAGTTATTCTAGCTTAAGCGGCTGATACTTATTTCAATATATAACTATAACTTTATTATTATTAAACTCTAATATACTTAAAATTATAAATTCTTTAAATTCTATAGAAAAGGTAGTTAATATAGAAAGTTCTGGAAAGAAAAATATACTTAAAATAGAATTTATAAACCTAAACGCTAGTTTTAGTATTATAAGTAATATAAACTTACTTTTTGTAGTAGCTATAAGATATTATATTTTAACTACTATATTTCTAAATAAAGAAGTTATATATAGCAGCTAGCTAACTGAGAATCTTTTACGTTAATAAACTATTAGGAAGAATAATATATTAGTAAATAAAACTTTAATAATAAAATATAAATATTTCTATAGTATATAAATAGACTCTCTTATGATCCTAATAATCTATAAGAATATATTAAAATATTACTTATATAACTTAAGAATCCTTATTAAGCTAAAGTTAAGATATAAATAGAATCTTAAAGTATTTATACTAAGGAATAATAAAATACAGAAGTATAAACTTAATAATTACTTAATAATTAATTAGCTTATAAGAAAACGCTAGGTAAGTAGGAAACTTACTATTAGCTTAACTAATAGAATTATGATCTATAGATATATACTACTTACTGGTTTTTGAAATATAGGGTAGCTAATATTAAAAATTATATAGAGAGTATTTAGTTTACTAAGTTTATATAAGTAAGAAATATTAGTATTCTTACCTAAAATAAGGTAATTATATTAAAATATAGTGGAAGAAAGTTAATTATAGATAAAGTAAAGTAAAAACTGGAAAGTTATAAATAAGAAAGAAAATTAAAATAGGTGAAAGTTTAAAAAAGATACTTTTTTACCTTTTACTATAATAAATATATAGTTATAGCTAGTAGGTTACTAAAAACTAAACTAATTATAAAAAAGAAATTCTTTTATATAAAGGAAAGATAATACCTCTTAAGTAAACTAACTAAAAGCTATATATTGATAAGTTTATAAATTATTTAACTAAATACTTTTACCTTCTAATAAGACTTTAACTTTCTCTCTCTTAATATCAGTATTAATATTCTAAACTTCCTAAGTTTACTGAAATACCTACTTTAATAAATACTTTTATTATTATAGAGTCTATTAATTTAATAATTTAAATCTATAAATTACCTTTATATTACTTCTTTTACCTTCTTTCTAGCTTTAATCTCCCTAATAATAACTTTCACTTATAATATTATAAGCCTAATGGAACTACCTACCTCTAATATTATATATACCTTAAATGTTAATTAATATTACCAGTAATTTATAAAGTTGGAAACCTCCTACCCACTTCCAAATCTAAAACCCAGAATAAAGTCACTATTAACACTATCTTTCAGAAGTTAGTTTTATTATAATTATTTAAGAAACTATTATAACCAACCTTCTATTTAGGTTAGTATCTATAATAAGTAGCCTACTAACCTAAATATTAACCTCAAACCACTAATAAATAAACTTCCTTACTAGCTTAAACTAGAAAGTATTATAATAATAAAGTTTTTACTAAATTACTTTTAACTAATAGTAATCTGGAATAACTATACTATAAATATAAATAAACTTTCAGACTATCTTTCTAGTCTCTATAAACTTCTTAACTAAATTAAGTAACGGAAAGATCTAATTTAGGAAGCTTAAAATATAGGGTTCACCTAAATAATATAAGACTATATAGTTAATATTTTAATTTACTATACTAAAGCTAATACTACCTCTCAGATAGCAGTAGTCTAATATAATAAAAAGCATAAGTAAAAGCAATTTATTATTTTACTTTTCTTCTATAAATAAGATAGTATTTGAATATAAATAGATTTTCTTATTAACTAATAATAAGGCTATATATAATATTATAATATATAATAATCTAATAAGTAAGGTAAAGGAAAGTTTATTTTAGTATTAATATTTATAACCCTATATATAAGAGATAGTAAAGCTAAGCTATAGTATTTAATAGCTCAATAAACTTATATTATACTAACCTCCAGCTACCCTAAATAAGTTTTACTAATAATTCTTTCTATTTGACTAAATATAAAAAGTCCTTACTATTGGTAGACTTCCACTTAGAGGCTGCAATTATAATAATATATTAGCTACTTAGTAAAAGACACTTACCTAAACGTTTCACTTAGATATATCTAGTAGCTTAGTATTAGTATTAAATAGGATAATATAGAAAGTATAGAATATAAAATATTATTAAGATAATGAAGCTAATAAAAGTAAGTAGATATAGCAAATTTAGAATACTCTAGCTAAATATTTTTATATCACTCTAGCTAAAATAATTACACTAATTTCTATATTAATACCAGCTTCAGTATTAAGTTTTATTCTAGCAAATAAAGTATAATTAATATCAGAATCCTCTAAAAGATATTCGCAAATTCTATAGCTACTCATTAAACTTAACCTTTTATTCAAATTAGTCTGCAATATAATTTAGCATATTACCTATAGGGGTAGACTCCTAGAAGCATAACTTAGTAAGCCTCTATAAATACCTCTAGAAGGCTATAAGTAAAGAAACAGAAATAAAGAGAAGTTACCCTACCTTATTTCCAGCCTCTATAATCAGAAAATCAATAAAAAACCTTACTTTCTTAAAACTAACAGACTAAGCCTAGTTATTAATAAACTAAGTAGAGAAATAAAGTATATATTACAAAATAAGCATTCTTTTATAGTAGATAATTAATATAGAAATAGTAAGGGTTTGTAAAGTTTTTTTCTAGATTACTATAGTATAAGCCTAGAAATTAACTATTAAGATTCTGCAATATAATAATACATAGTTAAAGAAGATATTTACTTATATAGTATTAAGAATACTCTATAAATAAAAGAGTATTCATACTTACAGAAACTAAATATCTTTCTTTATATAGGTTTACAAAAAAGCCTTACTATCTATTAATCTACTCGGATAGCTAAGTTACAATATTTCAAAGGCGGCTATAATACTGATAGTAGTTCTTTTAAGTATAGTTAGAAAGAAGTAAGTAACCTAATAACTAATCTATAGAGTATAAATATTACTATATTCCTTATTAGTAATAGTAATATATAGTAAATAAACCTTATAGTTAACTAAACTAATGGTAGAATTTACTATGCTAACTTTATATGAAAACCCTCTAGTAATAATTACTTTATTAAAGTAGTAAACGAACTATTACAGTTCTATCTTAGTGTTAGCATATTGCCAGATATAATGAAGCTACTATAGGTAAATATTTAGGTAATATTTATAAACCCTTAGTATAATTTATTTACCTACAACCTTCAAGTAATAGAATAATCTCAAGCTCTTTTAAATAGAAAATCCTTAGTATTATTAACTCTCCATAATACTTATCTAATAAGTGGCATTAGTAACCAGATAAGATTTCCTTAATCTCACACTGGAAGTTAATTATTAGTAAACATTTTAGACTCTATACTAATATTTATAGAAATCCTTCCTTATAACTAGTATTATAGACTTAGAATAACTACTAACTTTTTAAATACTTGGTATTAGTTTTTAATAATATTCTACTATAGCTATCGAAAGAGTATTTATAAACCTAAATATTAACTTAGACTTATATACTGTAAAACTTAACTATATTAAAATATAAGAAAATAATTCTAGAGTTATAGCAGTCAGCCTAAAGTCGATTCTGATAACTAAATTTTACCTCTTTAGCAGTAACTTAAGATAGCTTAAGAATTAAACGTTCTTTATATAATCCTTCTAAATTTATATCTCTAATACCTATTTATTATATTTTCGTGACGCTAGTATTCTATCCACTAAAGTAAATTTCACTGTAAGCTAATCAGACTAAGCTATAAAGCTTTATATAACCCTCTAACTATATAAAGAAATAGTTTATATACCAGCAAATTAATAACTAAGCTTAAATTGAATAAAATATTCTCCCTAGATCTGCTATTTATATATTTTTGCAACTACTATAATAGGAAGGTTAACTATACTTAATCTAAAGCTTACTCTAAAATAACTATTAGTATATATATAATAAGTAAAGAAAGCTAGTTAGTAGAAATAAGGTAATAAAGAAAGATATATTCAAAATAGTCAGAATAAAGGTAATTAAGATACTATAAATAGTTTTATTAAACTTACAATATAAAGCTTACTGTAAGTCTAAGGGGAGAATTATAATAAGCTTAAAACTCAGCTATAAACCTTAGTTATTATATAAGCAGTATTATAGTGGTTATATTAAAGGTCTCTGACTATTTAAATTACATACCTCTCGGGGTCCCATTTAGGTAAGTGCACCCGACAGTCGGCTCTTGCCTCATTAACCCTATAGATAAGCTGTTATATATATATATAGGCTATAAGTTTATATCTATAATATTAGACTTAGGAATTATAGTAGAAGATACAAAATTAATATATTATACTACCCTTTACAATCTGAAATACTACTTTTGCAATGGAGATACTATTTACGCTATAGATCTGTAAATATAACGCTCTTTATTTAATATATTTTTCTAGAGTTTTCCGCCTATTTTCCGTTACCAAAGGATTAAACTCAGGTGGGGTTGTTTTATTTATTTATTTAGTTATTCCAACCCAAGCGGCTGGCATCTATTTCAGAAGTTATTTTAAAGAATATCCTTCCAGATATAGAAACTAGTAAACTATCTTCCAGAAATATATAATAGCTAAAGGCTATCTAGAAAATTCTACCTAATATTTTTCTAAATACAATAGCCTCAAAAATAGATATTCAATTTAAAAATCAGTAGAGTTTTATATATCTTGGTATAACTAAAGTATCTATATCCTTTATAGATACTAACTTAAATATTATATTTACCGCTACCCTATTTCTACTGAACATATTTAATATAAACTAACTCTAAGTTTAACTTAATAATTCCAATAATAGAATTAAATAAGAGGAAGTATTACTACCTATAGAAAGATATAATAAATATTTATAGTTTTATATATAGCATAATTCTATGATAAAGTTATTAACTTCCTTATAGAGATAGAAATATAGTACGTTTATACGAAATCTACCTACTTCTATATCTATACGTTAAATAATATACTTAAAGAAGTAGATAAAATTTAATAATAAGTAAGATTGAAGTAATTACAACAAATTACCACTAATACTAAATAAGTAGTAAGATACTATATTAGTTTGAGTTTAACCTTAAGAATAACTATAAATTCAATATAAAGATTATTATTGGGAAGGGGCTAATAGCTTACTCTCTATTGCAACTTTAAGTAAATATATTATCCCCTGAAGTATAATTTCAGCTATTCTACCCCTCTACTAACTGCTACAGCTGACCTTAAGTTACTTTAAGCCTAAATTCCATATAGCTACAGTAGCTAATATATTCACCCTAAATTAACCTTTTTAATAATATATAACTAATAACTTCTTTTATATTAACCTTATATTCTTATACTCTTATATCCTTACGCTATCTATATATAATTAAAATATCTTAAGAGATTTTATTACTGCTAATTATAGCTACTTTATTTAAATATTTATTATAATCTTAATATCTGCAACCTTAATATTCTTACTATATTCTACTTACTCCCAAGATAAAACTTTATATTTCTAATATAAATATTCTCCACTATTAATATAAACGTTCTTTACTATTAATATAAGCTAACGTATAATCTCTATATAAGTATAATGAAATTAGGTTTGCTTTTATTAGTAAATAATCTTAATATATTCAATAGATTAAATAAAGCTACTATATAAATAATATTAATATAGATATAGATATTTTTGATATAGCTATATAGTGTCCTAAATCCCAGTAACTATTATATTATAATATTATAGGGTATTTGGTAACTAATGTAGTATATTAATATTAGGTTACTATTTAATTAATAACTACTTTCCGAGATTATTAGCTTAATATAGTAGATTATAGAATAGCTAGATGATTATTTTGTAAATATCTAAAGTGTATTTATTGATATTAATACTTATAATATTACTTAGGCTTTTTAGAAGATATTAATATATCCGGTAATAGAGGTTATAATAAAATATTGAGATTTTATTATTATATTTCTCTAGTTATAAATACCCGCATAAATACAAGGGAAACTCCGGTTTTATTATAAAGAATATAGAAGAATAATATATTACAGAATATTTAGCTTTCAATCTTTTATTTTACTCTATGTTTCAGAGATTTATTTAAATTCTTAATTCTATAACCTTAGTAGTTACCTTTTGCTATATATATTAAACTTTAGCCTTACAGAGGCTTTTACTATATAGAGTATTACTATAAGGTCTTTCTCCACTATAAGGTTAAATATTATAACTGGGAATATAATTATCTATAATAATAGGTAAGTTTATTACTATTTCAATTATTTATAAGTTAGTATTAGTATAAATACTGTTGCTAGGTATATTCTATAGTTAGAATTATATATAGGGTGAAGAGCGTAGATACTACTATAGATATAAAGCAAAATAAACTAAATCTTAATAGTAATAAGCTTATTATATATATTCTTAATATCTCTAGAATATTTATAGCTATAAGATTCTAAACGAAATATATCCACTAAAATATATAATATATACTAAACGTACATGAAATTAGTATATCTGAAAAACCCTAAATACAATTATTAATAATATGGAATATAATATGGAATATACTTTTATAGCTAAAACCTGTAAAAGAGAACTATATAGTATAGGTAGCAAAATGAAGATTAATCTAATTAAAGTTTATAACATTATCAGTAAGGTGGAAATTACTATACTTTTCTATAACACGTTTAAAAGGTTATTTAAATTAAACTAGGAGAAATTAATAAAAAGAAAACACTTTCAATTATAGTTAAGATTATTAATAATATTTGTAACTTGACTAAACTTATATTAACTCTATTAATTCTGAAGGTATATTAACACCTTAACCTAATATTACCACTATTTCTAAGTTTAATAAAAGAAGTAATAGCTATCTAAAAGGTAATAGAGAAAATATATCAATTTTACACTTAAGTGTAATTCTCTAACATTCTCAATATAGATAATAAACCTTCTACTATTTCTATACACTATCTACTAATTTAGCTAAATATATAAATTCATTATAAGTACCAGAAATAAGGAGAATTATTTAGAATTCTTTTAGTTAACAGTAATATATATATTATAGAAATAGGGAGTGAACCTATTACTTTCTAAATAATAATAGTTAACTTATATAACTAACTGTAAATTAAGAATCTATATATCAAGAATTTACTAAAAAATATACTAAAGAAATAATAGAAAGAGGAGATAATACTAATAATACTAATTAAAGGTAACCTGAAATAATAAAGCTAATTATATAAAAATATAACCTTCTTTATAGACGCTGGCCTTATAGATAATATTTACTATCATATCTATCTAATAGTAAAGAAGATAGAGGTATTTATTAAAACTATTAAACCTGACTAACATAACCTTATTATAATATCAGAACAGCTTTCCAAAAACCTATATACTATAGAGTGGAAAACCCTATTAATAAAAAGTATACTTTACCTTAAATACTTTAATATTTAGGAGTACAGTAGTATAAGAATCTTTAGTCTTCACTTTATTAATACAATTAAGAATTTTACTAATATATTATGTAAGAAGTTACAGCTAGTTATGAAGAATTTCAATAATGAGGAAAAGACTTAAATTCTTATATAATTGCTAGAAATTCAATATATTAGCTACTACCTTACATTAATACTATAAGTAATACTTAAGGTAACTATTCGTATAGAGCTCTACCTTTAAGATATTACCTAAATATATATATATGTGAAGATAATAACTAATTATCTTAGATTAGTAAGACTATCTATAAGCTTTTATAGCTTATTTACAGCGCATATCATTATAAATATTATAAATTACCTATTATATCATCTTATAAAGTTAGGTATCTATTAGTATATAATGTATCCTACCTACTATTAGAGTATTAAGAAATAATACAGAATATATTTCTAATATATAATATGATATATACTACATATTACAAAATATTAATACATGATACATATTTATAATATACTTGGACTTTTTGCTACCATATATACTTATGTTTATAATATAATAGACTACGGAATCTTGTCTTTATATTATAATATAAATATATATAACTAACTGTATTTATATTATTTATATTATTTATAATGTATTACATTTTAGTAAAGTTCAAAATGTAGGAATTTGAGATTTTACTTATCAAATTAGTATTTTAAGCGTTTGTATAAAGACTTTCATATAAGAATATATGGTGTCTTTTCAACGTTTTATTACTATAGTCTTATATATCTAAATAAACATATACAAAGTATTACATTACAAATAATACAAATACAAATATATATATATATTATTAACTATATTTATTTAACAGAGAGGTAATTACCCTGAAGAATAATAGTAATATAATTCTTACCTCAAAATAAATAAGATAAGACGATTAAGCTTATTAATAATATATTTAAATCTATAAAGTTAATATATATTAAATAGTAGGTAAAACAGTTATATATAGTCTCTATATACTATCTAGATGTTTACTTTAATCTCTTTATTACAGCCTGAAATTGAAATCTAATAGCAGAAAATATTAAAAGCCTTAGTAAATATCTAATACAGTTATTAGTTTACAACTGGTAAAATATGGTAATTAATTAATTATTTATAACTAGGCTGCAACTGATGGTTCTATTTTATAATATCTTAAACTATATTACGGCGTATATATACGCCACACGCCGTTAGAATTTTTTTATAGGATAATTCCTCTTATCTTATTAGTTAAATTAAGTATAGTAACTGGTAAGTTACCTATTATTATAGCGTTTACTATAATAGTGTCTAGTTAACCTAATACTAGCAGTACTCTCTTTTGTGGCAAAAGCGCAAAATAGCGTAAAACGCAAAAATAGCGTAAAATGCAAAAATAATATAAAATACAAAAATAGCGTAAAATGCAAAAGCAGCGTAAACCGCAAAAGCAGCTTAAAACGTAAAAGCAGCGTAAAACATAAAAGCAGTATAAAACGTAAAAGCAGCATGAAACGCAAAAGCCAGCCACCAGTTATATATATTTTTTGGATACACCAAAAACCGCTTAAATCCTGCAAGTAGTATTTACTTATAAAAATATACCTTTTAATTATCATCACTTAGATACCTTAAGGTCCTCTAGTAATAATATTCTCTATCTATTCTCTTTATTCTTATATTCTTCTCTTATTATTCTTTATAGCCTTTATAATTTATCTTTCTATTTTTATAATTACTTTATTTGTAATAATAAATACTTTAAGAGCTTAGTTATTAAATACCTTAGTTATATTATCTATAAGGTTATTTCTATTATTAATTTATTAGATTCTAAGAATCTTTCTTCTTTTATATAAATACTATAATATTATAATATTAATTATAAGTTACTTCTTTCTAGTAATATTCAGCTTAATAAGGTATTTATAGAGAAAGTAGAAGTTAGTATAAACTACTAGTAGTATTATTAGTATCTTAAGGTATTTAGTTACTTACCTAAGAATGGTGGATATTATTTATTCTATATTAACTTCAGTAGTTATACTATAAACCTTACATACTACTATATTATATATAATTTTCGTTAACTTAATAGAGAAGAAGTAGCTAGTTTTATCTCCAAGGTTTAAGGATATTATTATTTTTACTAATATCTTCTATTTCTAGGATAATAGTAAATTTAAGCTGGAATATTATATTACCATTATTAGCAAAAAATCTATTAATAAAGATATATAACTTTATTATCTTAATATTGGTGGAAATAATTATTAGGTTTCTTTTAAAGCTATTTATTTATTATATAAGGTGTTTATTAAGTTTCTTAATATTCTCCGGCGTTAGGTTTTAATATTAGGCTATAATAGAGAGATTATAATATATCTCTACTTAGTATATAGAGGCTATATATACTTCTTATATTTAGTATTTAATATATATTAACTTTACAGTTTTGGATATATAATTAGTAAGTTTAATTTTCTTAACTTATTCTTTTTGGGTGAAGATAATATTACTTTTACTCTTGAAGGTAATTACGCCTCTGTTAAATATAAGAAGTTTATATTATATAAATATTAGCTTAAGTTTAGCTATAAATTCCGCTTGCTGAAGCTTCTTCTCTTTTTTATTATAAACCTTAGGTAAATAGAGTCTGAGAATATTATTTATTTATATACTTATAATATTAAAATATAAATTATTAAGTCTGAAGATTATAAGGTATAAATTATTTAATAAGGTTTCTATTTATAGTTAGTCTTTATAGTGGCTGAAGTATATTATATACTAATAGATACCTAACTCTATAAGGGTATAAAGTAGTTAAATTATTATAGTAATAGTATTCTTTAGACATAAGCTATATAGACTTATAGGCAGCTTATTAATATAAGGTAATTTAGTATTATCTTTACTTATATATATACTTAGGTAATATTTTAAAGGTAGACTTTTATAGAAGTTACGTTTTTAAATATTACTAATAGTATTAATATTAGATAATAGCTAATCTATTAAATAGTTAGTAATTACGTAAGAATATTAGTTTTCCCTTAAATATTAAAACTCTTAGTAACTAACTGTAACTTTTTATATAGTATATTATATATATGATTAATTCTTTTTAATAAAGTGGAAGCTGAAGATTTTTATATTATTATATTTTGGAGTATTAAAGTATTTAAGATAAAGTATACTTTTAGCTAGTAAAGCTTTCTATTTTATAGTATATAATCTCTTAAAATGTTTCCCTAGTATTTAAATAAAATTATATTTATAAAAGTTAATAACTTTAGTTAGTATCTTTACCTTCTTTATTATTGAATAAATCTTATAGTAAATATTGTCTGTAAGCTTAGCGTATATAATAAAGATTATACTCTAATATAGTTACTCTTACTACTTTAGTCTCTCTTTATTTAGTATTACTATTACTATCTTCTCTCTTATATATTTACCTGGCGGCTGGTTATTATATTAATTTTAGTTTTCTATCTCCTTATTATATAGTTAGTAGTATAGCTTAATCATTATAAATCTAAAGGTATTAGGTTTACTATCTATCTCTATAATATATATTTTGCTTTTAATTAAGAGAAACCTAAAGAATTCTGTTTATTCTTATTATTTATAATAGATATATAATTTTAATTATAATAGTAGGTAGTAAATAGAAGCTATTAAGAAACTATTATATATATTTAGAATATTAGAAATATACTATTAAGTATAAAGTTTTTTTTCTTCTTTATTAGCTTCTGAATAGCTACTATATATTTTATTATATCTGGTAATAGTGGTAATATGAGGTTAAGATATAGGTATATTTTAAAAACTAATAAAGTTAATATAAGGTTATTTAAGTCACCTATATTATTAACTACTTTAACTGTATTTTATAGTGTCTCCTTTCTGTTAATCTCTAGTATTCTATTTTAAATAAGTATATATATTTTCATAGGGAGATATAGTAATATTTTTTCTTCTTAGTATTATTATAAGTTTTAATTATCATAATTGTAACCTTACTGCCTATATTATTAGCTTTTTTCTTAAAGCTTTTAGCTATAGAGTTATACTCTATATTAGTGATAATTCTATCTGGAGGTTCCTAATATATATTAATTTAATATACTTTTAGTATATCTTATATATTCTATATAGAGATATTCTTCTTAAATCTTACAGCTGTAAATACTATGGAAATATTAATAGTATATAATATAAACTTATTACTATTAAGGTAATGTGGTTAATAAGCAAGCTGGACAGATAAGTAAGCTGGATATCCGACCGCAACTAACCTATCTTCTACCTTACAACCTACGTAACGCCACAATAAAATAATAATATCACAAAATAAAGAAACTTAACTAACCTTAACCTTCTAGGCTATTAATTAAACTCTAAATCTTAATATTTAGTCTGCAGCTAAAATCTATTTAGTATTATATTTAACCTTAGCTACCTAACTAAAAGGTATCCTATTATAATATAATACTACTTCTAACTTACGGAATTTAACTATACTTAAAGAGGAGAAACTAATTAAGTATATTCTTAATCTAGATTCCTCATTATTTCCTCCCTATATTAGTAATATAGAAGATATAGCTAATTAAATACTTACTAACTATAACATACTCCCTATTAGGAAGTATTAAGCTTCAAACTTTATGAAGTAATAACTATAGCTCCAGATACACTTTTTTTATAAGTATAACTATAAGAAAGCTTAATATAAAAATCTAGACATAATAAATATATAGTTTCAGCTTATAGTAAATATAATTACAAAATATAATATTATAGATTTAGATATTTATAACTTTAATAAGACTAAGTTTATAATAAGCTAGATTATATCCAGAATAGTTATAATAAATACTAAAAAGTATTTAAATATAAAAATAATATAGCTTAGTAACTAAAAATAAATTACAATTATTTAGACTATCAGTTTATTAAGCTATAATATTCTACTATATATTATTATTTCAAGGTAATATTACCTCTCTACCTAATATATAGAAACAGATCTCCTATATAACTAAGTTATTATAACGTCTAAAAATAGATAAATAATAAATAAAAGAAGCTTAAATTAACTTTAATATTTTAATTAGTATATAAAACTATATATTAATAGTAAATATTACCTCCTTATTATTAATAGTTATAAAAATTACTATATAGTTAACTTTAAGATATATTATAAGGAAAATAATATTATTATACTTTATATACTAACTTACTCTTCTTATTTATTTTAGCTTTTAGATATTAGGTATTTTAAGTTACTAAAGAAGATATATAATTAATAAATTAAGGATAAAATATATTAAAGTAATATCTATATTATAAAGAAAGATTTCTTTTCTGTATTTTATAAAGTTTTTATATAAGTTCTTATAGTTAAAAATATCTAGAAAGGTTTTAGAGAAGCTAAATTTATCCCTCTTAATATAGAAAGTATACTATTAAAATTTAATATTACGTTATATACTTTAATATCTCTAGAGTTCCTCCTAATAATATTCCCTATATAGACTTCTTAGATACTAAATAACTTAATAGAAATATTTTCTTAATCTAAACTTATTAAGAGGAGAATCTCCTATTATTAAAATAGCTTACTAATTTTAATTATTAAAGTTATAAAATATCTATTAAAGGGAGTATATAAATTTATATACTAGATTACTTTATTAAGGTCTGAGGTCTAGATTTTTTAAGAGTAGAATAACTTACTTAGTAGATACTAGAAAGCTAAAAAGATATATCTTAAATAAGGAGGAAATCTCACTATAGCTGAAGTAGAGAACCTTTAATTATAGAGAGAAATTATAATCTAGATTAAGGAGGAAATATACTAAAGTAATAATTACTAGCTGAGGATAGAGATAGACTAACGGTAATATAGTATCTACAGGAATATTAGTTATAATATATAAATATATTAATTTACTAAAGAAATATCTAAAGAAGAAGATCTTAACTAGTTTGAATTGAATTAATTTCGTAGGTGTTATATATTATTTGGAAATATAATATGATCGCGGTTGGATGTCTAGCTTACTTGTCTGTCCAGCTTGCTTATTAACTATATTATATAATATTAATAATAATCTTTATATTAAACTTATAGTTATTCTTAAAACTAAATCTAAATTAATATAGTATTTTGCTATTTATTTTATATTAATAGTAGTCTTTTATAATAGTATTAATTATATTAGTTATTATAGCTTTACTTACTTTCTTAAATATCTTTTTAACTTCTAGATATTAAGGTAGCTGAATTCTTTACAAAGTTACTATATTTCTATTTCTATAAGGAAGTGAATAATTTATTATAGAAATTCCTCTATATAGAGAACTATAGGTATTTATTATATTTTTCTATAAGTAGTAATATTTCGTTCTACTTAATTTTATAATTAAGATTATTAAGGTATATTTAGAGGTAATTTATATTGGTGAGATTTAATAAAAATAGTATAGCTGTAAATATAATATTAAAGTTAATAACTCTAAAGGATATAGATATTCTAGCTATGCTAGAATTTATAAAGCCTTATTGATCTTTAAGTTTAATATTTATTTTTGAAGTTATCCTCTTTAGTAAGATATTAGGAAGAATTCTCTAGAGAACGTTAAGTTATTATATACTTTTAGTAAAAAGTTTCCCTATTTTAGTATCTGGAAGAATATCTTTAAAAATAACTTCCAAATATTATAAGATTAGAAAGATTTCTAATTTATTAGTAGTTATTAAGTGGTAAAAAATATAAATTTAAAGAGTCTCTATAAGTTTTATAGGGTTAATAGTTTCTTTCTTACTATTTGCCATAATAGAATATATAATTATAAAGTTATCTTCTATTATTTAGTTTATATTAGTATATATTTCTTTCTTTATTTCCTCTATAGAAATTTTACTATTAGGATATAATATAATTTCTTCTACTAATATTATATTAATACTAAGTATCTTTTTAAACTATAAGGTAGCTACCTTATATTTCTCTGGGGTAGACTTTATTAATTAGTATTTATTTGCTAATTTTAAATATATTTAGTATTTATATTATATATTTCCTCTTCATATTATCTTATGGAGTTATTCTGAGGTGGCGTTATTATATTATATATATTATAAATAAGTTACTTATAGGTAGTTAAATTATTAATTTTAGCTTTAGCTATTATATATATAATCCGGGAGAAATTAATTATACTTTATAATATAAATACTTTTTTGTTTTTATTTTTACTTTTAGCTTTGAAATATTTTTATTACCTATTTATATACTTTATTAATAGTTAGCTTAGTTTTATTAATTATATTATGAAGTATATTAGTAATATTATATATTTTATTTTATTAATCTTCTTTTATAGATCTTATAGATTTAGGTAGATATACTAAAGAATGTTAATTTATATTATTATTATTCTGAATATCTTAATTATATTAATATATTTATAGGTTTTGGTAAAAAATGTAAAGTTTATATTTTTCTACTTTCTGTAGTAATTAAAGTAAACTATAGATATTTTAAATTTATTTCTTATTATTATAGCTATTAGGATAACTAAGAGGTTATCTTAAATTAGCAAAATTGATATTTAATAGTATAAGTATACTTATTCTATCAGTATATTATTAAATATTCCTTCTACTATATTTCAATCAATATTATAGCTAATATATTAAGTAATAAATATCTATATTCTATTCTTAAAAATATTATAATTTTCTCTAGTATATTTATTATTAGTCTCTATAATTTATAGCTTAATATAGTATATTATAGGATAGCTAGATAATTTTCTTCTGAATTTCCAGAGTCTGCCTGTTAATATTAATACTTATAATATTACTTAGGCCCTCTAGGAGATATTAATATCCCTAATTATAGAAATTATAATAGAATATATAGTTCCTACTATTATATTCCTCTAGTTATAAGTAACTATATAGATTTAAGGGGAATTTCAATTTTATTATATAAAATTTAAAAAAGTAATAAATTATAGAGTATTTAGCTTTTATAAACTTTCTATTTTATTTTATCTTTAAGAAATTTATAAAACTTCTTAACCTTATAACCTTAGTAATTACTTTCAACTATATATATTAAGCTCTAGCCTTACTGAAACTCTTATTATATAGATTATTACTATAAAGCCTTCCTCCACTATAAGGTTCAATATTATAACTAGAAATATAATTATCTATAATAATAGGTAATTCTATTACTATTTAAACTAGTTATAAGTTAGTATTAATATAAATACTATTACTAAATAAATTTTACAGTTAGAATTATATATAGAGTGAAAAGCTTAAATACCACTATAAATATAAAATAAAAGTAACTAAATACTTATTATTTATTTTATATACTTTACTTAATAATAATTTAACCTTGTTATAAGGTTAGTTAAATAGAATATAATATTTTAGTATTAACTAATATTTTCCTCTAAGGTAGATATAAAATCTTAGGAGTTTAATTAACCTTAAGTATTTCTCCTCCTTATTAATATTACTTATTATCCTCTGAATTTTTAGTAAGTTAATATCTATATAAATATCGAACTTTATTAGTTACAGACTTAATATTATTATTATATTTATTATTAATATTATTAATATTCATTATAAAGTAATTATCTTTATTTTTAAGTTTCTAGATATATAAAAAGTTTTTTAATAGAAATAAACTTTCTTTTTCTTAGGAAATTATTAATAAAGTTAGGACTTTTTGTAATTCTTTACCTAAAAGCTAAATATTCTTATTAGCTTTATTTAATACTTTCTATTATTTATCTTATTAGTATTTCTTTATTAAGAATTTCTACTAGCTTCTTTTTTATTATCCTCTTATTTATAGGAAAGTATATATCTTTCCCCATAAGATAGTTTTTAAGAGCTTATATTACTACTTTCTCTATATTACTAAAGTGGCTTAAGTTATATTCTCTAAAGTTATTATAAAAAGATTCCTATACTTTATTAAAATAGATATTTTATTCCTTTAATAAGAATATATAGTAGTAAATAAAGATATTATTAAGTTAAATACTATTAATATTAGTTTAAAGTTTAATATTATTACCTTAATATTAAAATATATCCTTTTAGTATATTCCTACTGGTATTCTTCCTTCTATATATCTCAATATTTTCTTATACTTATTAATATTAATATTAGTTAAGGGAATATTATTATTAGCCTCCTTCTTATAAAAGCTATTTATAGGATTTAGGGAGGAAAATATATTTGGAAGATTAGATTAGGAGAATATCTATAGTTAGTATAACTTTACTATATCTTAAATATAGGTATTTCTCTAAATACTGCAGCTTTAGAGATATATACTTATTAGATAAGTTATAACTATTAGGTAGATATTTCCTTCCAGTAAAATCCTAATAAATAGTTTTCTATATAATATTTTTATTAATTTATAAATTACTTCTTACTGGTAATGCTATTAATAAATCAGTATACTTTACTTATAACCTTATAGAGGCTTCTTTTAGAAGTATAGGTAAGTTATTATCAAAGAGTAATATTATAAAGATTATTATTAATTTAGTATAGCCGCCTGATATAAATATACTGCCTGTAGTAGATAGAGATAATAGGTAATAATATAAGGATATTATTAGTTATATAAAATTAAATTATTTAGTGTACTATCTCTTAGTTCTTTATTACTATAGAGGAAGACTTTAAGAATAAGCTGTAGTAATTAGCTAGTAAAATATATTACCTTATTTTAATTTAAATAATCTTTCTTTTATATTATTTCTTATTATTTCCTCCTTTTTTTACTCTCTAACTTTACTATTAATATAAATACTTCTTCTTTAGGATATAGTTTATTAAAGAAATCCTTCTAATAGGGATTTCTTAAGTAAATAATAATCTCATTAATATTAGTATTCTTTCTCTTTATGCTAATTATAGTATTTATTAGTTTAACTAATAATTACCTTATTTTTCTTAACATTTTATTAAATACTTACTAAATACTTATAGGTAGGAGTAAGGGATAACAGTTTCTTAATACCTTCTATTTTAACGTTAGTTATAATATTATAATAATTTACTACTTTCTAGAGAATTCTAATTAAAACACGTCTCTACTATAATTACTTATAAAATATATAAGGAAAGAAGTTATAGGCTAACATTATTATCTAATTTAAAATTCGGAATATTTATATATTAGTTTATATTTTTAGTTATACTTCTATAATTGTTTCTAGAATTCCCTTACTATATAAAATAAATACCTCTTTCTATATTATTACTTCCTTATTAGTTGAAATCTGACTACCGGGTAAGCTATATTATAGATACAGATATATAAATATATTGTAGATACAGATATATTAATTAGATTTATGAGCCTTTCCTTATAATATTATAGAAGGGAGGTTAATATATTATATTTTTAGTTATTAAGGTAGTTTTAGTTTCTTATTACTTAAATATATATAAGATATTACAGAGTGGTAGTGAGAAATAGCAGTCTTATTAAAGATACCTTCCTTCTAGTTATATTATTAATTTTATTACTTTATTATAGCATTTTACTTTTTTAATTTTAACGTTAATCTAAATTATTAGTTTGCTATATAATAAATATAATATTATACTAAGTTAATAAGTTATTATAAGTTCGTCTTTACTTCTATTTCTATTATATATATAGTAATAATATTCTCAGGATAATATATAGTTATAATAACTTTAAGTTACCTATTTCTACTTAGAAGCTACTTGGGAGATTTCTTGGAAGATATTATAATTTAATCTTTTTAGATATTTCCTGCTAATCTACAGTTAAGTAATAATAATAAATACTAGCAGTAGTTAAATTACTTATTAGTCTTAGTTTATAACTGGTAAATATTGTAGTTAATTAATTATTTATAATTAGGTTATAACTAATACTTCTATTTCGTAATATCTTAAAATATATTATGGTATATATATATATATATATATATATATATACTGCATACTAATAGAAATAATCTAAAGTATAATTCCTCTTATCTAATTAGTTAAATTAAGTGGGGTAACTATTAAGTTACCTATTACTATAGCTTTTACTATATTAATACCTAGTTAACCTAATAAAAGTAAAAGAATAAGCTTAACCTAAACCTAATATTCATTCCTACTAATATAAAAATAATACTCCTATATATCCTTATTAATAGATTCTTTATTAAAAATAATAATATAATATTCTAACTTGAATTAATTATTATTCTAGGGATAGAGAATATTAATAAATTAATAATATCTTTAAGCTTAGAGGTAGTATTATCTACATCTTCTCTATTAAGTAAAAGAAAGTTATATATAACATATTAGTATCTAAAATCTATAGTATAACTGCGGAAGTTAATATAAACTATATAATATTAACTATATCTAGGTAAGTAACTAAATATTTTAAGATATTAGTAATGTTAATAATATTTTATACTAACTTCTACTTTCTTTATAAATACTTTATTAAGCTAGATATTATAAAACAAAGCAACTTATAATTAATATTATAGTATATACTAATTATATAAGATATAGAAGATTTTCAATATATAATAAAGTATTAGCAAAAATAATCTTACAGATAGTATAATTAAAGTAGTTAATAACTACGCCCTTAAAGTATTTATTATTATAAATAAGGTAATTATAAAGATAAAAAGATAAGTTATAAAAGCTATAGAAAGCTATAAAAAGGAATATAATAATAAAGAAGGTGAAAAAAAGGTAAAGAGAAAGAATAGAGAGTATTACTACTGGGGGGCTTTAGATATCTAAATAGTAATAACCAAAAGATATATTTTTATAGATAAATATTATTTATAGTGTTTAGATAGTTTTTAGAATATCTACAAAAATATATATAACTAGAGGCACTTTTATATCATTTAATATACTTACGCTATTTATATATTTAATATTGATTCTATATTTAACACTAATCTTTTATTTAACGTTATTTTTATATTTAACGTTTATCTTTATATTTAATACTAACTTTTACGTTTTATACTATTTTTATATTTTATACTATTTTTACATTTTAAGTATTATTAGTATTAGGTTAACTAAATATTAATATAGTAAAGATTATAGTAGTAGGTA
Organism: Colletotrichum lindemuthianum; assembly: GCA_001693025.2. Lineage (NCBI taxonomy): Eukaryota > Fungi > Ascomycota > Sordariomycetes > Glomerellales > Glomerellaceae > Colletotrichum > Colletotrichum lindemuthianum. Next base: position 154,243 of record MASP02000183.1, on the reverse strand, counting down.
ACTTACTAGTTATTCTACTTATTTAAACTATTTAGATTAGAGAGGTTAGCATACAGGTTAATTCTATTAGTATATAGCGTATATATGTATGCTGTAATATAAACTAGAAATTATTAAATAGAAGCTATTAGTTACAAACTAGTTACGTAAATTAATTAATTATAATATTTACTTATTGTAAACTAGTAATAATATTACTAGATATTATAACTTTCTTAAAAGTAACCTTAAGAGCTTTCCAGAGTAGATTAATAACCTTATAATAATTAAGTTAGACTTTACTTCACCTTTTTATAATATCTAACCTAAAGTTAAAAGTATAATATTAGTAGTATTTTTATTATAAGCACTTAGAGAGAAATATTTATAATGAATTTAGTTAATATATATATATATATATATAAAAGGCTGGATTTAAGCTTAATTAACTGGAAGGTGGCGTAAAATACTGTTTAATTAGAACTAAGAAGTAAAAAAGAAGCTTTTTTTAATATATAGAAAGGTTTATATATATAATATTATATAGACTTTACTGAGGCTCAACTCAGGTAAGAAGGTTAACTTTAGATATCTAGATATAACTTTAGCTAAATATTTAGATATAATCTGTAATATTATCTTTTTCCTCTCTGGCTGGTATCCGGCTGGAAGCTATAGACTAAGTTACTATTATTCTCTATAATAAGTTTATGTTTCTCTTTATATTATTTTAGTATTACTAAATTTGTAATAATATTACCTGGCTTTTATATTAAATTTATATATTCTTTCTCATTAATAAGAATCTTCCGTTAGTATTCTTTTTCTATTTAGTGTATTCTTATAGTAAGAATATTTTTCAGTTACTATTTAGCTTTCTTATTATTATTTACTAATAGTAATAACTAGCTATTAACTATAACCTATTTAGGTAGTAAAATAATAGTAGCCTTCTGAGGTGGATTTATATAGAATTATAGGTAAATAGACTTTATAATATCTAACTTTATAATATATAGCGAGAGAATCTTTCCTATTATATATTTATAATATAATTTGGCTAACTTCTAGCTTAACTTTAGTAACTTATAGTTAGATATATTTAACTATATTTTATTACTAACTTAATATTAATTTATGGGGAATTAGATTTTACTTATCTAGGTTTGTAACTTTTACTAAATAGTAGCTATTTTTATATAAATATATCTTATTACTAAGTGTATTTTCTTAATTAGCTATTAGGTAATAATTTTACTACTACTGAATAGTTCTATATACTTTATAGTAACTGAGATAGATTTAATATAATATTTATTATTTATAAAGAAAGACATAGTTTCTATTATATTATATTACTGGTTGTATAAGGTTAGTTATATAATAGGTAGTAAGTTATTCTAATTATTCTGGAATTAATATATAAATACCCTTAAAACTACTTAAATATTTTATTTATATTATTTTGTAACTTTATTAGCTTATAGATAGTAGTTAGTATTTAATAGATATATAATATCTATTAGCCTGCAGAATGTCTTTTAGAAGTAACCTATTCAGTTAAATTCTCTATTACTTATAATAAAGTAAAGTATTCTATAATATATATAATACTAACTAAGGAATTACTGAATATATATTTCTATCTCTATTATATTTATTTCCTTTAATATAGAGATCTTATCTAGTTAATCTATAATAATTTAAAGGTCAAAGTTACCTTTTAGTTTTATAGGAGGTAAATTAGTAATAAAGTCTATTAATAAATTAGAGTGTAACTAGTTAGATACTAATAAAGATTTTAGAAATTTCTATTTAGCTTATCTATAAAAATAAATATTTCTGTATATTTTATAATTATATATAACTTAGCGGATACTTTATATCTATTTAAATTAGAAGAACTAATAACTTATAATCTCCAGTATATTATTATATTCTAGATAGCCTGTAGGGGAGAAACTATATAATTTCTATATTTATTTAGTTTTAAGTTTATTAAGGAAATTACTACTATTCTTACTATCTGGTATTAAAAGTTTCTTTTTAAAGGTAAGTTACTCTAATATATTAATAGTATATTTAGTAATCTGAGTCTTAATATAGAGATTAGAGGGTAAGCTATATTTATCCTACTAAATAGCTATAGAAACTTATTAGTATGAAAAGGCCCTTTTAGTAGTATAGCTTTATATGTCTTATAGATTCAGTTTCCCTTTAAAATTCTGAGTATTAGTAATATCTATATATTCTATCTAGAGCCTTATAAATATAGTAATATTTAGAATAATCTATATTATTTATTTCTATTACCTCTTATTATTTTATTCCTTAGGAATATTTTATTTTCTTCAAGAGAGAATATTAAAGATTACTTTCTAGATATTTAGTTAGTATTTAGGGTAAAAATTATATTAAAATAACGTTTCTACCTATTAACTTTACCTCTCTATTAGTTATTACTTTTTGTATAAAATACTTAAGATTCTTATAATTAGTAAAACTCTTAAACTTTCTGGTATTCTGTAGCTTTACTTTCTATATTTATAAGTAAGTTAGTATTATAAGAAGTTTCGTATTATAAATTAGGTAATTTAACTTTATAGATGTTAGATATTAGAAGTAGAAAGCTACTAAATATTTTACTTTAATTTTATTATCTTAGGTTAATATATCTTTTAAAGTAAACCTAAAATAGTTAGTTTCTAATTTTATTAGGATATTAGAATTAAATATCTGTAGTATTAATTTTATAGTAAAAAGGCATTAGGGTTGAATATTACAACTGGGGGCATAATTATCCATAATCATAGGTATTTTCATTACCATTTAAACTAGTTACAAGCTAGTATTAGTATAAACACTATTTTGGGGTATAATTTATAGTTAGAATTATATATAAAGTAGAGAGCTTAAATACTACTATATATATAAAGTAAAAGTAACTAAATAGCAAAAAGATACTTTAGTATAAGGAAGATCTTTTACTACTTTAGTCTCTAGTGGAAGCTTCTAAGTAAGATAGTTTATAAACTCTATATTAATATTATATTATAATACAAATATTTTATTTTAATTTGCTAGCTTAAGAAAACTATAAATATTCTTTAGTAAGCTGGAGGGAAGCTAGTAAATAATAACCTCTTACTTCTCTAAATTACAGAAGAAATTCTTTCTAGGTAATATAATAAATTTAATATACTTAACTATAGTAAAAGAGGATTTATATTTCTTAGAATTTAATTTTAGATTTATATTAATAAGATAGCTAAATATTTAGTAAACCTCTCTATTATATTTCTTTTAAAAGCTACTAATATAAATAAGAATATTATTAGTATATATTATGATAAGAATATCCAGAAGCTATTATAGGTAGCTATTAATATACTATAGAATATAGTGGGAATGTTAGTCAATCTAAAAGAATATGCTATCTATTTAAAGAAACTATAATATATCTAAAAAGCTATTCTTTTCTAATTTACTTTATTAATTTTATATTTTATAAAATATAATAATAATATCAAGCTTAATATATTAGTAAATTATAGTAATCCTCTAGAGCGTTTCTAAGATAAGAAAAAGAAGGTAATAAGGTTTCTTGATAAGAATATTAAGGATTTTATAATTTATATAAAAGTATATTCCTCTATCTAACTTCCTTATAAAAAGAATATAAATAGAGAAGCTACTTATTTTAATAAATTTCTTAGGAAGTAAGTTCTCTAGAATTCCTTTAAGTACTAAAAGCTTCTTCTATAATATATTATAGAGATATTTCTATAGAAGATTTAGTTTCTATTTCTTATTATTAAACAAAAGTGAAATATAGTAATTTATCTTTTATTAGCTGGGGGGTAGCTAATATACTGAATTTATATAGAGAGGATCCGGAAATTACTTTAAGATACTTATAGAAATATAATTCCTTAGGTTTACCCTTACATTTAAAGTTAATATTACTTTAAAATTTATAAAACTAATAGATATAATTTAGGAGAAGTTTAGTATATTATCAGTATACTATATTATATATTAGTAGATAAATATAAATAAATAAATATTAAGTAGATAGATTAGCTGGATCTTCTTAAATTATATTAACTTATCCTAATCCTTTAGGTAGATTACTATACTAACTTTTCTATAAGTTATCTATTAAATTCCAGTATTATAGATAATATAGTTATCCTCTATTTATAGCTACCTAAGATATAGAAGTAGCTAGAAACCCTTTATGATATATATAGATATATTCTATATATAGCTATTAACTTTCAGAGTTAAAATAGCTACTCCCTAGATATTACTAAATAATTACCTAATAATATATTTTCTTATTTATCTATTTAACTTATTAATTAGTAGAAGGTAAAACTTCTTTATAAGGAAGATATTAATAATAATATAAATATTACAGTCTATATTAATGAGTATATTAATAAAGTAACCTCTATTAATTATAGTTTAAATAGTAGTGAACTACCAGTTTTTCTAACTACTTTAGTTATTATAATATTATCCTCTATAATATAAGTAATAGGTTTTCAGTAGGATAGCTAATAGTAAACTAATGTCCCCTTTATATATTTAAGCTTCTAAGTTATATTTTAAACCTTAAATTACCAGAGCCTATATCTTATAGAAACGTTAACTATAATAAGTAATTTCTTATAATAGGAAAGTAAAATAGCTTTTAGTAGAAAAGTCTAGATTATATTTAGCTATATATATTCTCTAGTATTAGCTAAAGTCTTTTTAAATTAAAATATAAAGATAGTTAGATATTTATTTTCCTTCTATCTAAAGTTCTATAACTAGATAATAGTATAAAGCTAGCTATTCAAATAGAGGTAAGTTTTATTCAGGTAATTTATAAAATTATCTAAATTGTAGAGATTCTCTATTTCTTCCACTATATAGAAGATTTTAACCACCTACTAGAAACTAAAATTTAAATAAAGGTAAATTAAATATTAGTATTTCCAATTAATACGAAAAATATAATAGTAAATTTTAAATTTAGCTTTTATCTATTAAGTCTATACTTAATATTTCCTTTACTTACCTAGAAACTCTAGAAATAGAGAAAGAAGCTTCCTCCAGCAGTTAGCTATTAATAAAGATATAATAATGTTATTAACCTTAAGGACTGATGTTCTAATAGATATTATTCCAGAGGTTACTAAAATATTCTAATATATATTAGAGACATCTATTATAGTAACTATCTGGAAGTTACTATCTACTATAGTATTTTATTTTACTAATTTATATATAAGCTAATTAATTCTCTAGTAGAGGAAACTTAAGATATATTATAACTATTACTAAAGAAGTTTACTTATAAGGTTACTATCTATAGAAATATTCTGGAAAGCTTTGATATTTTCTATTATTCTTTAAATTAATTAGTTAGTTACCTATTATATAATATTATATTCTAGAAGTTATACTTACTTAAATAATATACTTAACTGGTGGGAAGCTATACTTTACCTAATATTATCTATATAGTAAATAAGGTTAAGTTCTAAATATATAAAAGATTAAATCTAAACTTATTTAACGAAAGGTAGTATGAAATAGTATTTATTTAAACCTAAGAAGTAAAAGAGAAGCTTTTATAAATATATGGAAACGTCTGTATATATAGTATTATATAGAGCCTACCGAGGCCCCACCCGAGGGATGAGGTTAGCTTTAGATACTTAAGTATAGGCTTAGCTGGAAATCCGGATATAGCCTATAATAATATATAATCTAAAGTAAGAAACCTCTAGTATAGTTATTAGTTTTACTAGCTTCCCAATATTCTATCTTAAAACCCCCCTAATAAAAAGAAAATTACTAATATTATAATTAGGTATATTTTAAATACTATAAATATCTTCTATATGTTAACTTTACTATCCTATTAAATAATATATTCCCTAAGTATACTGAAGATATTATAAAGATATATAATAAAAATATGAAATAGAGTAGAAGCTTTTATAATATTCTTAGTTTAGAGTTTTATATTTCTTTATAATTACTACTCTAAATCTAGTATTTTTATTATATATAGGCAGGGTTATTCCAATTATACTTAAAGGATACTATTCTTAGGTTTTACTTTAGCTACTTAAGTAACTTAAATATTAACCTCTAGTGTAAGTAAGTAGTTTAGAAAGTTCGTAATTACTTTAGATATCCTAAGAATTAATATTTCTATTTATCTAATTAATAAAATATCACTATTCAAAATATTATAGTTAAGAACTATAGAAAAAGTAAAAAGAAGACTTTTACGTATTTTATATCAAAGTTTATATATATTTAAGAGAGCTTCCCTAGCTAATATCTAAATTGATAATACCTTCTACTTCTAGCTTATAGGTAAATACTATAGTATATCAGAATGCTAGTTAGCCTTCTTCAGCTTTATAGTAACCTTCCAGAAACTTAATAACTAGTTATAATCTACTATAAGTAATATTATATTCTTCCACAAAATATAATATATTCAAGATAATAGAGATAACTACTAGAGGGTGGCTGGAAACTATGTTTAAATTAACTATATAGTTTACCTTAAGGTAATTCTTCAGGTTATAGTAATACCTCTATATATATATATATATACATAACCTAGTATTCTAAATAGCTATTACCTACCTCTAATACTTATATATAGCTATACGAATTAGAAATACGATATATATTGTAAGTTTAGTAATCAGTTTATAAGATATACCTTCAAGAAGAAGTATATTTTATTTACTAAGTATAAATTAACTACTAACCCTGAGGTACATTCTATAGTTATAAATTAAGCTTTTCTTGCATATTATAAAAATATTAAGAGTTTTAATAATGTTGGTCTTAAGATTCCACGAGAGGTTAATTTTAATAATAATATTACTATATAATACTAAGTATAAATTAGGGAGAGGCTGGTAGCTTACTCTTTATTGCAACTATTAGTGGATATATTACTTACTAAAGTATAACTTTAGCCCTTCTATTTCCACTAATTACTATAGCTAGCTTTAAGTTCATTTGAAGCTGAATTTCTTATAGCTATAGCTGGTATATTTACTATACGTTAATCTTTTTAATAGTAAACAACTAATACCTTCTTCCGTATTAACCTTATACTCTTTCACCCTCACGCTATATATAATTTATTGTGGGTAGCTATATAGATTTTGAAGGGAAGAGAGTCTGACTTTTCTTGTAAGGTATAATATAGAAAGGCGATAGATTATAAAATACTTAGCTTTTACAGGCTTTTTATTCTATTCTATCTTTAAGAGGTTTATGAAGATTCTTAGCCCTATAATCTTCATAGTTCCTTATATCTATATATATTAAGCTTTAGTTTTATTAAGATATTTGCTTTATAAGTTATATCTATAAGGGCTTTCTCCACTATAGGGTTAGATATTATAACTACAGATATTATTATTCATAATAATAGGTAGTCTTATTATTATTTAAATTAGCTATAAGTTAGTATGCGTATAAATACTATTATTAGGTATAGTTTACAGTAAGAACTATATATAGGGTAACGAGGTAAGATACTACTATAAATATAAATTAAAGTACCTAAATAATTAGTAACAAACTTCCTAATATATTACTATAAAGCTAAAGAAAGCTGGTTTATATTCTAATACCTCTTAGGATATATTTCAAAGATAATTATAGAAGCTAAAAGCTATATATAATTTAAGAGAGAAATATCTCTAAATATATATTAGTTTAGTAAAGAGGACCTTTAGTACTTTCTGTTTTATCTTATTTAGAGTATTAATAATAATACTTCTCAATACTATATTATATTAGTTAGTAAGATAAATCTACTAAGTCTTAATACTTTTAAATATAGTACTTAATATAGAAAGGTTTATTATACAGTATTATAAAATATAAGAGGTTACTAGGGTATTTAAAGTAATGTTTAAGAGCCTAGTTCTTTAATATAATTAAAAGAACTCTAACTTATATATAGTAAGATATATCTAACTTAAGATGATTATTTTAAAACATATAGAGTTTTAATTTGAAGATATTATATAAAGCTTCTCTATGGCTATCTTAATATTATATATTTGTATACAATTAGCTATATGTTTAGCTATAAATATATAAATTAGAAAGGCTTTAGCTTCTTATAGATATCTATAACATTAGAATATAAAAGAGAAGCTACAGAAAATAGAATAGAAAGTTTGTATTATTAATTTTAGTTCTAAAGATGTTATTAACCTAATTAATCTCAACAGTTTCTTTATTTAAATTATTTTTATTGGAGGGGCTAATAGCTTACTTTCTATTATAACTATTGGTGTATATATTACTCCCTAAAGTATAACTTCAGCTCTCCCACCCCTCCACTATCTGCTACAGCCGGCCTTAAGTTAATTTAAATCCAAATTTCTTATAACTATAGTAGCTAGTATATCCACCATATAAAACTCTTTTTGCAGATAATAAATAACTAATAATTTCTTCCGTATTAACCTTATATATTTCCCGTTTATCTCTACATCCTCATACTATCTATAAGTAATTTAAATATCTTAAGACATAAAATTACTACTAATTATAGCTACTTTATTTAAATACTTACTATATTTTTAATATCTGTAATCTTGATATCCTTACTATATTTTATATACCCTCAGGATAAAACTTTATATTCTAAATATAATGGCTTTCTACTATTAATTGATAAAACTTTATATTCTAAATTAAAAGGTTTCTACTATTAATATAAGACATCTCTACTACTAATATAAACCAACTTATAATTTCTATATACATATAGTGGAATTTAGCTTATCTTTATTAGTAAATATTCTTAATATATTAAGTATAACTGATATATAAATAATACTAATATTAATATAGAAATTTCTAATATAATTATATAGTATCTAAACCCCTAGTAATCAAAATACTACAATACCTTAAGGTATTTAGTAATTAATATAGAATAATAATATTAGAATATTATCTAACTAATACTAGTTTCTGACATTATTAGCTTAATATAGTAAATTATAGAACAGCTACATAAATGTCTTCGAAGTATCTAAAATCTATTTATTAATATTAATATTTATAATATTACTTTAGCTTTTTAGGAAATATTAACACCTCTAGTTTTAGAAATTATGATAGAATACCTGGTACCCACTATTATATCTCTCTAGTTATAAACAGCTATGTAGACTTAGGAAACTCCTGATTTAATTATCAAGTATATAGAAAAGTAATAAATTATAGAATACTTAACTCTTACAGATTTTTTATTATATTCTATTTTTAAGATATTTATAACGATTCTTAATTCTTTAATCTTAGTAATTACTTGTAGCTATATATATTAACCTTTAGCTTTACTAAGGCCTTTACTATATAGATTATTACTATAATATCTTTCTCTACTATAGAATGATATATTATAACTAAACGTATAATTATCTATAATAATAGGTAATTCTATTACTATTAGAATTAGTTATAAGGTAGTATTAATATAAATGCTGCTACTAGATATACTATATAGTTAAAACTATATATAGGGTAAAGAGCTTAAGTACTCATATAAATATAAGGTAACAGTATGTAAATTATTTTGGTTACTAAGAAATTATATTTACTACTAATTATAGTAGAAAAACTATATATCTCCCTATTTACTAAGATACTTCTTAAGATCAATCTCTTAAAGTAGCTAGATAAATTGTAAGCTTTATGAAATCTTAATAAGCTATTTAATAATATTACTTCTAGAAAGTAAGATATATCTACTAGATAAACATTAATATCTTTAAGGAAGCTTAGTTACCTATTTATAATTTAGTCACTTTGGCTCTATATATAGAGTGGTATATAAGCTTTTTATTCGATATATAGTTCTAACTATATTGTCAGAATATAGACTTTATAGCCTGTACGGAAAGCCAGAGTAGCTAGTGTTATACAATTAATAGAGACATAGAGCCACTATAGAGCCACCAGGCCTCTATAGAATAAAAGCCTTTTTATAGCTACCACCAGGTAGCCTACTAAGTTAAAATCTTATAACCTGTAGAAACCTACCTTTTACTATTTATCCTTCCCTTACCTAAACTTTTAGCTATACTCTTATAGTTTTTTAACTTCTACCTCTTTAGAGAAGATAAAACTGGGGTTTCAGTAATAGCTTCATTATAATAAACACCTACTAACCACTTAGCATCTATATAAAGAATAAACATATCCAAAGATATAGCCTCTAAGAATACACTCTCTGAAAACACATTCTCTAGTAAGTATATAATAGTACTAACACTATTTAGATTAATATAAGTAGCCACTGGTAACTTAAATAATAAAGCTATTAGTAATATAGTAATAGTAACTATAATAACACCTATATACCCTCTGAAATACTAGTTTTTATTTTTAGATACTATAATAAACTGGATATTTAATAGTATACTCTCCGTAAAGTCTAAGCTATTAATAGTCCTCTTAGTAATCCAAAAATATTAGAACTGCTTAAGATCTTCTAGCTACCTCTATAGCCTCTTTTATAAAGATACTAGTTAATATGAAATCGAGGATTAGCTAATAGTAATTTAAGATAGCTATCCTCTATAGCTAGGGGCCTTAGAGGTATAAAAGATTCAGTAGATTATAATAAAGATATTATATATCCTGCAGACTCTATAGTATAACTACTATTATATTTTACCAGATCTTTTATAAGCTATCTTTACAGTATTTACTTACTACTTATTAATCAACTGTATTCTTTAAGAGTTATATCTCTATAGTATACTTTATACTCTTTATTATAAAAGGTAGTCTCTACTGAAATTTTATACAAAATAATTCATAATCTATAGGTCCCTAGGGATCTTTAGATTGGAAACCTCTAAATTTTATATATTTACTTTCTTTTATTACCTTAAAGTTAGAATATAGAGATATCTATAATATTAAAAGTTTAATAATTAGTAGCTTGAAGCTATAACCCTAGTAGCTAAATATCTCTAGGAGATATTATAGCCCTATCAAGTCTCTAGTTATATTTATAAGAAAGCTACTAACTATAATAATATTATAATTTTGGTATATATATACTGTAAGGTTAGTAATAAGGTAACTCTAGCTACGAGGTTTTATTCTAAAATTTAATTTATATATAGGATATATAGTACGTTAGGGGAGGGGCTAATAGCTTGCTTTCTATTGCGACTATTAGTGGATATGTTGCTCCCTGAAGTATAACTTTATTATTACTATAAGGTCTTCCTCCGCTGTAGGGTTAAATATTACAACCGGGGGCATAGATATTTACGATAATAATTAATTTTATTACCGTTTAAATTAGTTATAAGCCAGTATTAGCATAAATACTATTACTAGGTATATTTTACAGTTAGAATGATATATAAGGTAAAGAGCTTAGATATTACTATAGGTATAAAGTAAAAGTAACTAAATAGTAAGTTAGACTATATTATAGCTACTAACTACTATAATAAAATCCATATAAAATATAGTTAAAGAGGGTATTTATTAAAGCTTTCCTATATAGAAGGTATTACTAAGGGTATACTGAAGATATCCTAAGGGAGCCCTCACTAGAGTATACGGAGAGACATTAAGAGCTTATATAGTTACCTTCTCTTTACTAAGGATATAGAGGTATTTATAGTATCTGAAGTTTAATAACTATTAGTATATATACTATACTGAGGGTATCACTGAGGGTATACTAAAGATATTCTCAGGGGATTCTCACTAGAAGTTAATACTATAGTATAATAATATTATTAGTATATATACTAATATCTTGTTGTTAGAGAGGTTTCTTATAGCCTTCAGTATAATAGAAAGAGGTTAGACACCTTAGTTGTTACCTAAAACGTTATGGTATTAATATATATATTAGTATCCTACTATTAAAGAGGCTTTATAAAACCTCCAGCATAATAGGAAGAGGTTAGATACCTTAGTTTTACCTAAAGGATTTTTGATATTAATTACTATCCTAATTACGCATTTTAAATATTCTTTCAACTATTATTTTTTCATTATTTGTAACTATTCTTTTAACTGTTATTTCGTCTATTATTGTATTCCATTTAAATATTAAAACCGTCGGCAAGCCCCCAGTGAAGTTATATATTAAAGTTAGCTATATAGTATTCATAAGCCTTGGGTGCTAAAGCCTCTAAAGAGGGGGATAAATATAGGAATATAGATTCCATAGCCTATATAGAAAGCCGGAATAGCTAGAATTAAATAATTAAGAGATACCTAGAGTTACTATAAGGCCACTAGGTTTCTATGGAATAAAAGCACTCTTATAGCTACCACCAGTTAGCCTACTAAGTTGAAATCTTATGTCCTAGGGAGATTTACCTTTTACTATTTACTCTTCTCTTACTTAGGCTTTCAGCTACACTCTTATGTATGTAATATATTGAGTAATAGTATTTATACTAATACTAGCTTATAACTAATTTTAATAGTAATACATTTACCTATTATTATAGATAATTAAACCTCCAGTTATAATGCTTAACTTTATACTGGAGAAGAAGTTTATAGTAATAATCTTTATAGTGGAACCCCCAGTAAAGCTGGATCTTAATATATATAATTAGAAGTAGCTACTAAGGTTACCAACTTAAGAATCTTTACAAACCTGTTAAAGATAAAAAGAATAAAAAGTATATAAAAGCTAAGTATTTTATAATTTATTACTTTTCTATATCTTTATAATAAAATTAAAATCTCCTCCAAATTTATATACCTACCTGCAACTAAAAATGTATAGAATAGGTAAAGAGATATCTGGCTATAATTACTATAATTAAGGCTATTAGTTTATTAAACTTAACTTTAGTAAAGCTATTTAAAATATTATAATTAACAGATAGCTTATAAGTATTTTAAAGAAATTTATATAGCTATTCTATAATCTACTAAATTAAGCTAATTATTTTGGAGACTAATTATCAAGTAGATAATATTCTAATATTAATATAGTATAGTAATATTAGTTATGAGATACCTTATAGAATCATAATAATATAATTATAGAGATTTCAAAAGCTATTTAGTTATATTAGAAATATCTATATCTATATAAGTATTATTTATATATTAGCTATACTTAATTAGTATGTTAAGAATATTTACTAACTAAAACAAGTTAAGTTCCGCTATACTTATATAAAGCTTAAAGTTAGCTTATATTAGTAGCAGATAACCTTTATATTAAAAGCGTAAAACCTTATCTTAAAGGTAGGTAGAATATAGTCTAGAGGATATTAAGATTATAGATATTAAAGTTATAATAAGTATTTAAATAAAGTAGCTATAGTTAGTAGCAATTAAATCTCTTAAGATACTTAAGTTACATATAATATAAGCATATAAGAATATAAGGGAAAAGTATGAAGTTAATGTAGAAGAAGTTATTAATTATTAATTACTAAAAAGATTAATATAGAGTAAATATACTAGCTACTATAGCTATAATGGAATTAGCTTTAGATTAACTTAGAACCAGCTATAGTGGTTAGTGGGGGTAAGAGGGCTGAAGTTATACTTCAGGTGGTAATATATCCACTAATAGTTACAATAGAAAGTAAGCTATTAGCCCCCCCACTTATTAATAAGTATTTTAAAGTTTTATAATTTTATTACTATATATTAGACATTTCCTTTAATCTATAATATAAACTTATCTTATACTATTAGATTTATATAATTCTCATAAATCTACTTACTTTTAATATCAATCTTAAGATTATAGATAATAAGAATTTAGTAATTTTTACTTTATATCTATAGTTGTATTTAAGCTCTTTACGCTATATATAGTTCTAACTGTTAGATGTATTCTAATATCTAAGAATATTAAGAATACTTTATCTCTATTATTTCTATTAAACTTATAGAGATTATACTCGTATTCTTATATGAATAGATTGTATAAAAAACGCTCTTCAGATATATATAATCTTTATCTTTTTACCTTCAGTGGTTTATAAGTAAAAGTAATAACTGTATAAAGAGTTTACTGGTTTACTTCAGATTATTTATGCTGCAACGCATACGCTACAGTTACAGTACTCTGTACGCTGTAACAGGTACTGTAGCGTACGCTACGCTGTAGCCTGTGCGCTGCAGTTACAGCGCCCTATACGCTGTAATAGGTACTGTAGCGTGCATTACGCTATGGCCCGTACGCTGTAGTTACAGAGCCCTATACGCTGTAGTTACAGTAGCCTATACGCTGTGGCAACAGCCAGAGGTCCGCCGGAGGTCCGCCGGAGGTCCACCGGAGATCCCCTACGGCAACAGCCGGAGGTTCAGAATAACCCTTCTATAAAGAACCCTCTGTATCTCCACGAATAACAGTTAGATATTACCAGCAATACTATCAGTATAATCATCGGGAATTTCTCCATTTTACCATTATTATTATAACTCTCTTCATAAAACCTTCATGTTAAGAAAACTACTTTTATCCAATAACGTTTCTCCTGAAATATAGGTTATTTACTATACCTATTTTTCTACCTATTCTAACACTAACTATATACTATACCTAGCAACAGTATTTATACTAATATTAACTTATAACTAATTTAAATAAGACTAAAATAACTTATTTTTCTAGATAAATATACTACTAGTTGTAATATTTAACTTCATAGTAGAGAAAGACCCTATAGTAATAATTAGTAAGAGCTTCAGTAAGGCTAAAGTTTAATATATATAGCTAAAACTAACTATTAAGATTAAAACGTTAAGAATCTTTATAAATCTCTTAAAGATAAAATAAAATAAAGAGTATGTAAGAGCTAAGTGTTCTGAAATTTATTATTCTTCCGTATCTTTATCATAAAATTGAAACTCCCTAGGAATCTATATAGCTACCTGTAACTAAAGAAATATAAGAAAGATAAAGAAACATCCAGCCACAACTACTATAACCAGGGCGAATAATAAGGCTATTCTATAAATATTTAATATTTATCTATCTATAATAACTCATATCTGTTTTAGTTATTTTTCAATATGTTTCTTTAAAAGACGTTAGGAGATTTCTACTAAAAAGATAATTATATCTATATATACTACTATACTCTAAGTAGTTTAGTTATTAATTTAATTTAAATTAAAGTTTGGTTTATTTACTCAAAATCTTATTATTAAATAGTAAATTTATCTTTAAAAATATCTTTATTTTTAAAGAGACTATGATACTAATTATATTAAGGATTTCAAAAAACCTTCCAAAAGATCGAATAGTTTAGATACTTTACTTATTATACCCTTATTATAGGGAAATAATAAAGATGCATAGGTTAACATAGGAAAGAAGGAAAAAGATAGAACATTTTATTATTACTATTTACTATTTCTATTTATTGATATTTTATAAGTAGAGTTTCAACTTTAGAAAAAGAGATTATATATTAATTAGATAAAGAGAAAGAAGGGAAGATATAGAAATATATAAAAACAAAAGATAAGGAACATAAGGAGATTCAGATAAATTTAGAATATTATAGATTTTCGTTTTATAGAAACTTGGTAAATTGTATAAGAGAAGTATTTACCAAACAGCAAATATATTTATTTACAATATTTCTAGAATGTCTTATAAAAGTTGATGTGAAGTATAAATAAGTATCTAACTACTGGAATTCAAATATATAATAAAATATATTAAAATAAAATTATCTTACGTTAAATTAGATTGAAAGGTATTATTAAAATATCTAAATATAAAACTATAAGATTGATAGCTTTACTTTAAATTAAGTTTAGTAATTTGTATTTCTATTTCTATCTTAGTATATCCTACTAATTCGAAGTAAATAGTAATAGTAAAGTTAACTACTAATTAGTATTAGTTTTACTAAGAGAAAGTATATTATATATATTATAATATATAACATATTAATATAAAACTTAAGATATTATTAGTTACGCTATACCGTAGGGTGTACAGTAACTACATACACTGCTATATATATAGCAGCATACTCTCTATAGCCTACTGGCTATAGATACCCGGTATCTAATACCAGCTGTAACCTAATAGTATGGTAATTAGTAAGTAATTACTATACTATAAATCTAGAGTCTTACATAATGCTAAATACTATATAATATAATAATACTAATAATAACTAATTACCAGAATACTAGTTTGCATCCATATAATAAAATTATATATAGTATATAATAATTATAATAATTAAACTAACGTTAATTAGTATTTAACCTAACTATTATACTATTATATTATAGATTAGGAAAGTCTATTACGCCAGAAGAAGTAATTACAAAATCTTATATCTAAAGTTTATATAAGGTAAAAGATTGTAAAACTTATTACTTAAAAACCTCAGACTTTTCCCACCCTAAAACCTTACTAGAAGCCTTTAAATTATATAGTAACCCCTTAAAAACACTATTGTAAAACTTAAGTTAGGCTCTTACTATAGTTAAATTGAGGCACTCCCTATAACCTTACTAAGATTTGAGTTAGGCTCTTAATATTAATAACTAGAGTATATTCAGTAAACGTAAAAACCCTCTTTAAGCTATTGCCAAATTCTTGGTATAAGAGATTTACAGTATTTTTAGTTTTAACCCCTTAAGAAACCTATATAGCCTCTTAAAAAACTTTTTTCCTATCTCTCTCTATATATATTTAGCAAATTTAAGAAATCTTCCTTACCCTACATCCCTCCAGCCTCTATAATAACATCTAAATTAATTTCTACAGGCAAGATACCTACCCCAGATACTTTTATCTTTATAATAACTTCACTAATAAGTATTCTCATATCAGTAAAAGTTTACTAATATATAGACTTAGTATTATTCAGCTAACTTTATAATTTTAATTATAATAATAATATAAAGGAGAACTCTATAATAATCTCTACCTATATAGTATATCAGATAGCCCTCTATATTTATATAAGCTTCTATAGCCAGAAATTCTTTCAGATATTCAAAGGTAATTTTAAAGGGTAGCCTATAAAGACTTAGTAACTTACTAATCTAAATATTAACTATTACTTTAGAGACTATCTTATAGTCTATAATATTAAGGTTAATATAAGTGGTAACTGGATTTCTTCTACTTTACACTAACTTACCTAATAAAAACAGTTTATACTATAAACTCTTAAAGAAATTAATAAGATTTACATATATTGTAATACCCTCAGAATTAACCTTAGGAAGTTTCTAAAGTGAATTGATAATCTTATAGTAATTCAGCTGAGCTTTACTTTATTTCTCCGTAATAACTAACTAAAAATTGAAAATATAATGCTAATAGCATTCTTACTATAAGTAGTTAAAGAAAGATACCCATTACTAAATTGGCTAGCCTATATATATATAGCTAAAAGTGAAGATTCTTAATCATAATTATTAGTCTTACTAGCCTCCTATTTCTCTATCTTAAAGCCTCTCTAATACTAAGAGAATCACTAAGTGTATAGCTAAAACTAACTTAGGTATTAAGAATATTCCCTATATAATACCACTACTATCTCTTTTAATACAATATTCGCTAAATATACTATAAACCTCACAGAATTATATAAGAAGATATGAAATATAATAGAGGTTTCTATAATATTTTTACGTTAAAAATCTATATTATTTATAATTACTACTTTAAGCTTAATATTCTATAATATATATAGGTAAGGCTCTTTTTAATTGTATTTGAAGATAATAGTCTTAAGTTTCACTTCAACTAGTTAAGTAACTTGAATATTAATTTTATATTTAACTAAAACGTCTAACAGGTTAAGAATTACTTTAAGAAGAATAAAACTTAATAGCTTTACCTCTCTAACTGGCAAAATACCACCTTTTATAATATTATTACTACAAACCCTAATAAAAGCAAAAAGAGGGCTTTTAAGCTTCTAATATTAAAGTTTATATATATCCAAAAAGCCTTTCTAGCTAAAATCCAAATAAAAAATATCCTTTACTTCCAGCTTATAAATATATACTGTAATATACTAGAATACTAGTTAACTCTTTTTAACCTTATAGTAACCTTCCAAAATCTTTATAACTATTTAAACTTCACTATAAGTAATATCTTATTAATCTAAAAGGCGTAATATATATAAAATAATAGAAATAACTACTAGAGAGTGGCTGGAGATTAAGTTTAAACTAACTATATATATAACTTACCTTAAGGTAACCCTCAAAACTATAGCTATATCTCTATATATATACAGCCTTAAGCTCTAGGTAGCTATAAATTACCTCTAATATCTATATATAACTATATTAACTAGAAATACTATATATATTGCAAATTCAGTTATTAATCTATAAAATATACTTTTAAGGGGAGATATACCTTATTTAACAGATACGAGTTAACTATTAACCTTAAAGTATATTCTATAGTAGTATACTAAGTTTTCCTTATAAACTATAAAAATATTAATAACCTTAATTATTATAACCTTAAGGCTCCACTAGAGGTTAATATTAATAAAGTTATTATTATATAGTATTAAATAGATATTAATCTTAAGGAGAATTATTTTATGGAATTTACTTTAGAGGTATTCTTTAAATTATGTTATAGTAAGAAGCTTATTACCCTCAATAGAAGTAAAATTACTAAAATCCTCTAAAATGAGGTAGTAATTTATATTCTTACTAAACATATCACTATTAGTAGCAAACTTATAAATAATACTAATATTTCTGTATATATCTTTATACTTAAGGGCTGCTACTTAAATATAGTATTTTAAAATATTTTACCTAATTTAGATACTATTAGTTTCTTAATTACTAAATACTTTCAGTTTACTATTCTAAAGTAGTTTATTATTTTCTTTATTATTCCTACGCCTCTATAAGGTAAATTAGTTATAATTTATTTTAGAGAAACTATCTTTATTATAATATTTGGAATAATTAATATATCTATATTATTTAGTATTATTATATTTTATATTGTTTCTTATAATATATTCTTCCTCCTTTACCTTACGGATATAAATTACCTTAACATTATATTTAATAATATTTTTAATAAGTTTTATATTATATTCTCCTGGTTGCGAGTGGCCGTATAGATTTAAGGGGAATTTCGGTTTTATCGTGAAGGATATAGAAGAGCGATAGATTATGGAACATTTAGCTCTCAGCCCTCTGTTTTATCTTATCTTTAAGAGGTTTCTAAAGGTTCTTAATCCTATAACCTTAGTAGTTACTTTCAGCTATATATATTAAGCTTTAGCCTTACTAAGGCTCTCGCTATATAGATTATTACTATAAGGTCTTCTTTCACTATAAACTTAAATATTATAACTAGAAGTATATGTATCTATAATAATAGGTAATTTTATTACTATTTAAACTAATTACAAGTTAGTATTAGCATAAATACTGTTACTAGGTAAATTTTATAGTTAGAACTATATATAGAGTGAAGAGCTTAGATACTACTATAAGTATAAAGTAAAAGTAACTAAATTAATAAGTTTCACTAAAGTAAAAAGATTATATCTATTTTTTTGAAAATAAAGTTATCTGTAAATACTTCTTAATAAGAAGAAAATAATTACCTTAATATACCTTATAGAAATGGAAATATAGAAACTTTACTGCTATTTTAAATATCCAGCCGTAATATACCTCCATAATATTCTCAATAAGGTGAAATATTCAGTTAAATAGTATACTCTTAGGGCTTTTAAGAGATATTATTATTATTGTTCGAGTTATAGCTATTTTGCTATTACTCTTTTTATTCCAAATACCCTGTATTAGGTAAATAAAGGTTGAGTATTCTACTTTACTCTCATAACCCTATATTTTCTATTTATTCTGGTAAATCAATTATTAGAGTTAAGGTTATTTAACCTTAATTAATTATACTCTAAATTAGTTGAACTTTAATATCAGAAAACTTAATGAATGGATTATATAGTGGCCTGTACGCAAAATAGCTTCCGTTTATCCGTTGCATGTAAGGTTAACCTTTCTGAAAATAAACTCTATTTTGATAGATATACCTAGAAGTTTCCACCTACTTTCAGTGGAATCAGAACTTCCTATCTTTATTATTATTCCTCTTAATATTAATATTGTTTTCAGATATTATTCTGAATTTCCTATTATTTTGTAATTTATTAAATACTGAATTTTCTTAACCTATTTACTAGTCTTCTATACTAGTTTAATAGGTTATAAGCCTAGCTTATATATTCTTACTACTTTCTTATCTACTGATCTTTATCTCTTATTGATATTAACATCTATATCTCTATTAATACTTATTTAGATTATACTAAAAATTATATAAATTAACCTTAAGTTACCTTTTACCTATCTATCTCCGAAAGATTTCTCTTAACTATATTTATAAGGCTCTACAGCCTATTCCTTTTTCTCCCTCAGCTAATAACTAACTGAACTTTTATATTAATTAATTAGTTTGATACTGAATAAATCTATAAGAAGATTATACTAGTGAGGATAATAAATTTACTATTAGGTTAGGGAAAGAGATTGTTAAGTAGTAGAGGCTGAGATTTTTTATATTAATATCTACTAAAATCTTCTATAAACTAACTTTCAGGTTCACTAAGACTTTCTATAAACTAACTTTTAGGTTCACTAAAACCTTCTATAAACTAGCTTTCAGGTCTACTAAGATATTCTATAAACTAGCTTTCTAAATCCTCCAAAATCTTCTATAAACTAGAATACTATAGGTTTACTAAGATCTTTATAAATTAGAAACCTTTTTTAATTCACTAAGACTATTATAAAATAAATTATATAGTTACTAACTATTAATAAAAATAGTCTCTTACGAAATTTAAACTCTAGACCTCTACTAATTATAGTTTTTGTATTAATCTTTCAGATTAACTATTAGGCTATTTATCTATTAACCTTACTAATTAATAATATCTTACTGGAGGTAGTCTATAAGTATCTTAATTCTGTACCAGAATCTAGATTAATTCTTTATTAAATAACTACTTTATATATTTAAGTACTTTTTGAAGATTATAGAAGACACTAAATTCTACTTTATCTCTAAATTAAAAGGAACTTAGAATTATAATATTTAGTCTATCCGAATCAAAGCTTTACTTACTAGTAAAAATATATTTATAAATTTAACTAAACCTATTTCTGAAAGTAATTTTAATAAATATTATAAAACTCTCAGTTATATATAGTAATACTGTAAGGATAACCTTTTAAAAGTTATAAAGAATAATAATAATATATATAATATATTTAATAGATTCCAAAAAACTTTTATAAGCTTACTAGTTTTTCTAATAAGTTTCTTACTTATAAAGAATTTTTTAATACTACTTTTAGTAATTTTAAGACTATAGAAAAATATCTTAATAAGATAAAAGAACTTATTAATAACCTATTCTATAATAAGGTTAAATTACTAAATTAAGTAGTTATTACCTATATTCTAAGTAGTCTAGATAAGAATTATAAGGATTTTATTATGACTATTACTTAAAATCTTAGATCTAATAAGAATTCTTATAAGTTAGATTCTTTATTCTCTAATTTATTAGATGAATTTAGAAGAAAAATATATACTTCTTCAGTTAATTTTATAACTAAGAAGGATTTTAAGAATAAGATTACTAAGTAGTCTTTTAATAAGGGTAAAAAACCTTAGAAGAAACAGAAGGATATTTTCTATAATTACTATAAAAAAACTAACTACACTAAGGAGAATTATTTTAATCTTTATTCTAAAAAGGCTTCTAGCTAGATAAAAGCTATAAAAATAAGGATTCTTCTTTTTCTACTTCTATTAATAAGAAAAAGAAAGAGAAGAAAAACAATAAGAATAACAATAACTCTGAAAAAGTAAATATTCTTTTAATAAATAATACTATTGAAGAGATCTCTAGTTCTATAACTAAAGATCTTATATAACTTAATTTAACTATTAAAGAAGTTATTAAAGAAGATAAGGAAGAGAGTGAAGAGGATATTAAGTTTGAAAACATAATTCTTACTTAACCTCTTTTAAAGTTTCATACTAATAAGACTTTAGGTTCTTTGATTTCTGAAATTTAAAAAACTGGAAGTTTTAATATTAAAAATAAGATTAATACTATTTCTTTCTTTATTAATACTGATATTAGTATTTATATAGTAAAGAATTACTCTCTTTAAGTTAATAAAATAAAAGTTGTTAAACCTATTAAGTGGGGTAATATAAAAGAAATTATTTTAACTTTAAAAAGTAATTTAAAAATTACTTTAAATAATATTCAATATCTTTTGAAAAATATCTATTATATATTATAGTTACATATTAATTTATGAAGTTAATCTAGACTTAATATTATAGAAATCTTATCTATCTTTTTTAATAAACTTATATTATTTAATTTAAAAAGAGATAAATTATTACTTATAGGAACTAAGGTTAATAACGTTTATAAGTTTTAACTCCCTATTAGTAAAGATTTAATTCTTAATACTATTATTAATAATAATATTAATAACTTAAAACTTTAGTATAATCAAATAGGTTATACTAGTAATATTTTTAAGTTACTAACTAATACTATAAATAATATAAGTTATAAGTATAGTAAAGGTGATAAGATACCTACTTATAAAGTCTACCTTAAAGGTAAATTTATAACTAAAGTAAATAGAGATTCTAATAACTTTAATAAGTTTAAATATCTTAATTATATTACTTTAGATTTATATAAACCTATTTCTCTAGAAACTTATAATTAATATAAATACTTTATCTTATTTATTAATAAGTATAGTAGATTTCGCTAGAGAAAGTTATGAAGAACTAAAAGTTCTAAAGAAGTAACTTCAGCTTTTAAAGAGTTTATTAATATAATAAATAATTATAATAATAATAAGAGAATTAAAGAAGTTAATATTAATAATAGCTCTGAATTCTCTAATAATAGAATAAAGGTTATCTATCTTACTAATAGTATTATCTATAATATTAGACCACTCTATACTTATAAACTTAATAGTTTAATTAAGAAAACTATAAGAACTATTATTAATAAGGTTAGAATCCTTCTCTATAACTGTAGTTTACCTTTATTCCTTTAGGATTTAGCTATTAATACTTCTATCTATATTTATAATAGGATACTATATTCTTCTATAGAATTTAAAACTTCATATAAGTTAAAAAATAAGAAGAAACTTTTTATTTTAAATATAAAGGTTTAAGGTAGTTTCTATTATTATAAGATTAAGAATAAGTATTTAAAAAAGCTAGACTCTAAAGTTAAAAAGAATACTATAGTTACTTTTAGCTATAATATCTATTTAGTTTAGAATTTTGAATATTAAAATACTATTTAGTCTAGAGATATAAATATTCTTAAAATTTAGTTTAATTCTTAATCAAAAGAAGATTTATCTATTTTTAGTAATATTATTACTGGGTTTAGTTAATCTTTATAGACTAAATCTAACTAATTTAAATCTAATAATTCTTCTGAGAATCTAGTTTTTACTATTAAGTCTAGTAGTTTTAATAATAATAATACTACTAAAGATACTAATTTTTTACTTCCTCCTAATAAAGTAGAAAATAATAATATAAATTTAGATTCTTCTCCTAATGAGAATTTAAATAGTTTATATATAACTTATCCTAATAAAGTTATAGATTCTGAGAATCTTAAAAGGTTCACTATATTTATAGAGATTCCTTCTTTAAATCTAGAAATTAAAAAGGATTATAAACAGTTTTTATATAAAGAGAATACACTTCTCACAGTTAAAGATTTTCTATCTTTACTTCTTTATACTAACTATAATTAATATAACTATAATAATAGTTTACTTATTAATAAATATAGTAATGTTTATACTACCTCCTATATTTTATCTATTAATACTCTTAATAAGCTAACTACCTTTTTAAATACTATAAGTTCTCAAAAAAGTAAGAACTAAATTTAAGCTATAAATAAGGAAGTTAGGTCTGTTAAGTCTATAGAAGTCTGGACTGTTATATTATTACCTAATTTATCTTTTATTAAAAATAATAATATTAATATATTAGGAGGTAGATAAATTTACAGAATAAAACCTAATAATTAGAGTCCTAGTAATTCTATATTTAAGGTTAGATAGGTTACTTAAGATTTTAATTAGTATTTCAATAACAATTATTTAGAAACTTTTAGTACTATCTGTAAGTCTGAAAGTAATGGATATTTACTTATTATATCTGTTTATTATAACTAAATTTTAATTTAGTATAATATTATTACTGTATTTATTTGTGTAAAAGTAGATAAAAAGATATATATTAAGTTACTTACTGGCTATATCTATAATTAAAATTCTAAAAGTTTGGTTTTTAATACTAACTATAAGAATCGTCAGCCTTTTATATATTTACTTAATAAGGTTTTATATAAGTTAAAATAGAACTCTAGATTATAGTATTTATATCTTAAATTTATTTTGTATAAGATTAGTTTTAAAGTATCTCCTTAAAATAAAGAAGTTTTTATACTTAGTATTACTCTTAATAAAAGTAAATATTTAGCTATCCTGGTATATTATATTAATAATATACTATTAGAGGCTAATAATTCTACTACTTTAGAGTATATATATAGTGATCTTAAAAAGGATATAAAAATTTAAAATCTAGAAGAACCTAATATTTTCTTAGGTAATAACTTAGTTATTAATAGAAAGAATAAGGTTATAGAAATAAATTAGTTTAAATATATTGATAAAATTCTTACTAGATTTAATAAAAAAGATCTCTATAATTTTAATATACTTATAAATAATAAATTTAAATTCTTTAAGAATAAGAATAATACTTCTAAGGAAGAAATATTAGAATATTAAAAAGAAGTAGGGACTTTATTATATTTAGCTTTAAAAACTAGGCTAGATATTATTCTAGCTATTACTACCTACTCCAGACTTTCTTTAAATCCTTCTAAAAAATATTTTATTATTCTTAATAGAATATAGGGTTACTTAAAAAAGAACCTTAATTATGAGTTAATTTATAACTATAATTATATTAATATCTTTAATTTATTTAGGTTTACAGACTCAGATTAAGTAAGAGATATTAATAATAGAAAGTCCACTTCAGCTTATATATTTTACCTGAATTTTTATAATATTATTAGCTATAGTTTAATTAAGTAAAAAATAGTTACTTTATCTACTTATAACGTTAAGTATATAGTTTTAGTAGACGCTACTAAAGAAGCTATTTACTTATTTAATAATTATAATTTTATTAATAAGTTTTTAGAATTTAAAGTTATTAATAAGCTTATTATCTTTATAGATAATTAATTAGCTAAAAAGCTTACTGAAAATACTAAATTCTATAAAAAGGCTAAGTATATTAATATTCGTTATTATTATATTAGAGATCTTATTAGAGATAATAAGATAGGTCTCTATTATATTAATACGAATAATAATATTGCTGATTTTTTAATGAAGCCTTTAGGCTAAGTTAAATTTAATAAGATTATTAAGAGGATTTTACAGAATAATTTTAAGAATAATATTCTACTTTTTTATAAAAAGAATAATACTAATTATCTATTTTCTGAAGAACAATCTTTTCCTTTTTACCTATATAAGGTTTTCGGTTTTTCAGATTTTTCTTTCTTTTTTCTTAAAGTTTTTTCCTTTATATTTTTTATAGTTTTAGGTTTTTTATATTCTTATTTTCTCTATTTTTCCTATATAGTTTTTAGAATTTTTAATATTATTTTTTACTGCTTTTTTAAGCTATAAAAGATATTCATCTTATATACCTTACGGGGGGATATTAGAGTTTTAGCTATTTTGCTATTACTCTTTTTATTCTAAATACCCTGTATTAGGTAAATAAGGATTAAGTATTCTACTTTACTCTTATAATCTTATATTTTCTATTTATTCTAGTAAATCAATTATTAGAGTTAAGGTTATATAACCTTAATTAATTATACTCTAAATTGGTTAAACTTTAATATCAGAAAATTTGATAAATAGATTATATAGTGGCCTGTGCGTAAAATGGCTTCCGTTTATCTGTTGTATATGAGGTTAACCTTTCTGAAAATAAACTCTATCTTGATAGATATACCTAGAAGTTCCCACTTACCTTCAGTAGAATCAGAACTTCCTATCTTTATTATTATTTCTACTAATATCAGTACTGTTTTCAGATATTATTCTGAATCCCCTATTCTTCTGTGATTTATTAAGTGCTGAATTCCCTTAACCTATTTACTAGTCTTCTATACTAGTTTAACAATTATTACTGAATATATAGTATAGCTTCCTCACGCTTTTAATTTACCATTTAGGGTAATATTAATTTTAACTTTAAGATTATTATTAATATTACTTATATTAATAACTGTAACATACTTTATATTAGTAACGTTACTATAGTATTTAAGGCTATTTAGGTTTTACCTAATATATTAGCAAAAGTAATATAGAAGGTTCTTAAGGCTTATTAGATTAATGTATACAAAAAACCTTCCAATTCTATTACTATTAATATGAGTATAACTTTTCAATCTGAAAACTTTAAATTAAAGGTACAAACTATAGAATTAATGGTTTTTATTATATCTATTAAGGTATATAATAATATTAATAATGTAAAGTATTACTATATACTCCTCCACTATATATATAAGATTTACTATATAGAGCTTCTTACTGCTAGTTAAGAGATATTCCTTCAGGTAGTATATAAAGTAATTAATAATATTATTAGCTTAGATAACCTTATATCTATATTATTTATCTTTAAAATATATCTATATCTTACGGCAGATTTAGCTTTCTCTCTAGATATTATTATTTAAACTTAAGCTATATATAAAGTTACGGAGGAGGTTTACTATAAGTATACTAAATATATTATGAATATTACTTTAGTAATATATAATAATCTTAATACCTCTTATATAATAACTTTTTTACTCTAAGTTCTTATATATATATAATAAGAGAAAAAGGGCTGGGAAGAGTTATATCCTCTTATTACTATCTATAGTAAGATTATATTCTTAAGTTACCTTATAATTCTTAAGATTTTCAATTAATAGGTATAAAATAGTATTTTAAAGGTAATAAATATATAATTAATAATAATATAGTAGTAATTATAACTTTATAAAAGCTAGTATTTATAACTTTATATACTAACTTTCAGTTAAGTTAGAAATTAACTAGTTACCTAATAGTAAATAGAAATCTATAATTCTATTGAGTCACTCTAATTTTGATTCTAGCTATTCCTGAAATTCCAAATATAAATTTAATATCTTATATTATCTCTATCTTAAAAGATAATAATATTCCCCCTCTTTAAGTAATTAGTAATTTACTACCTTAACTTTAAATATTTTAGATTATATTAGGAACTTTAAGTTTTATAATATATTAGTATATAGTTAGCTTTCTATCCTAAGAGTTTAGCTAAAAACTTTATTTTATAGTATACTTTAGAGTTAAAAAGTAATTAAATATAGTATTCTTACTTACCCTCTATATAAAAAGTATAATTATAATATCTAATTTACTATTTAAAACGTTAATTAAAAAGAAAACTAAAAATATTAATAATAATTTAGTTACTTTTACTTTATACCTATAGTAGTATCTAAGCTCTTTACTCTATATATATATTAATAATAATAATATTATAAAACTTATTTTATGTAATTTAATTCTCTATGAAAATTATAAGTATTTATAAAAGGTTAGACCTAAGTTTATTTAACCGGAAGGTGGCGTAAAATACTATTTATTTAGAACTAAAGAGTAAAAAAGAAGCCTTTATAGGTATATAGAAAAGTCTGTATATATAATACTATATAGAGCTTACTGGAGCTTTATTTAGATGAGGGGGTTAGCTTTAGATACTTAGGTATAACTTTAGCTAGATATTTAGATATAACTTATAATATTACCTCCCTCCTCTCCAGCTGCTACTCAGTTAGAAGCTATAGGCTGAGTCTCTGTTATTATCTGTAATTGGCCTATATATTACTTTATACTACTTTAGGGCTACTATATTTATAATAGTGTTAATAAGTTTCTATATAGGGTTTATATATCC
Organism: Colletotrichum lindemuthianum; assembly: GCA_001693025.2. Classification (NCBI taxonomy): domain Eukaryota; kingdom Fungi; phylum Ascomycota; class Sordariomycetes; order Glomerellales; family Glomerellaceae; genus Colletotrichum; species Colletotrichum lindemuthianum. The sequence goes on along the minus strand of MASP02000183.1, from coordinate 126,060 downwards.
TTCCTATTTAATAAGAGCCTCTCGTTAGTATCCTCTCCCCACTTAGTATATCCTTATAGTAAGAATATTTTTAATTAGCTATTTAACTTCCTTATTATTATTTACTAGTAGTAGCAGCTAACTATTAATTATAACTTACCTAAGTAGTAGATTAGTAGTAGCTCTCTAAAGTAAATTTATATAGAACTATAAGTAAATAAACTCTAAAGTATCTAACTTTATAATATATAGTAAGAGGATCTTCACTATTATATACTTATAGTGTAATTAGGATAGCTTTCAGCTTAGGTTTAGTAACTTATAGTTAGATATATTTAACTATACTTTATTACTAATTTAATATTAATCTATAAGGAACTAAATTTTATTTACCTAGACTTCTAATTTCTACTAGATAGTAGCTATCTCTATATAGATATATATTATTATTAACTATATCCTCTTAACTAGCTAGTAAGCTACAGCTTCACTACTACTAAGTAGTTTTATATACTCCTTAGTAACTAAAATAGAATTAATATAATATTTATAATCTATAAAGAAAAATATAATTCTTATTATATTATACTGCTAGTTACAGAGGGTTAACTATATAATAGGCAGTAGGTTACCCTAATTAGCCTGAGACTAGTAGGTAAATATCCTTAAAACCACTTAGATCTCCTAGTTATACTGTTCTATAATCCTATTAGTCTATAGGTAGTAATTAATACTTAATAAGTATATAATATCTATTAACCTATAGAACTCCTTCTAGAAGTAACTTATTTAGTTAGACTCTCTATTATTTATAATAAAGTATAGTATTCTATAGAATTTATAGTAGTAACTAAGAAACTGCTAAATATATATTTCTATTTCTATTATATTTATCTCCTCTAATATAGAGACTTTACTTAGTTAATTAATAATAACCTAGAGGTAATAGTTACCTTATTTTTTTATAGGGAGTAAGTTAGTAATAAAGTCTATTAATAGATTAGAATATAATTAGTTAGATATTAGTAGGAACTTTAGGAATTCCTTCTTAGTCTACCTCTAGATATAAATATTCCTATATATATTATAGTTATATATAAATTAGTAGATACTCTATAACTATCCAGACTAGTAGAACTATTAGTTTATAATCTTTAGTATACTATTATATCTTAAGTAGTTTATAGGGGAGAAATTATATAACTTTTATACTAACTTAGTTCTAAACTTATTAAGGAGGTTATTATTCTCTTTACTATTTAGTATCTAAAGCTTCTCCCTAAAAGTAAGCTATCCTAATATATTAATAGTATACTTAGTAATCTAGACTTTAATATAGAGATTAGAAGGAAAACTATACTCTCCCTACTAGACTATTATAAAGATCTATTAATATAAGGAGTCTCTCTTAGTAGTATAATTTTATATTTCTTAAAGATTTAGTTTTTCTTTAAAAACCTAGATATTAATAATATCTATATATTTTACCTGGGGCCCTATAGGGATAATAATATCTAGAATAATCTATATTACCTATCCCTATTACTTCTTATTATTTTACCCTTTAGGGGTATCCTATTCCCTCTGGAAGAGAATATTAGAAGCTACTATTTAGACGCCTAGTTAGTATTTAAAGTAAAAGTTATATTAAGATAATTCCTCTACCTACTAGTTCTATCTCTCTGTAAGTTATTATTTCTTTATAAAATACTTAAGATCCTTATAGTTAGTAAGAACTTTAAACTTCCTAATATTCTACAGCTTTATCCTCTATATTTATAAACAGACTAATACTATAAGGAATTCCTTATTATAAATTAGGTAATTAAACTCTATAGGGGTTAGGTATTAAAAGTAGAAAGCTACTAGGTATCTCGCTCCAGCCTTATTATCTTAGGTTAATATACCTCCCAGAGTATACTCTAAATAGTCTATCTCTACTATCGTTAGAGCGTTAGGGTTAAATATTTATAAAACTAGTTCTATAGTAAAAAGTTACTTCAGTGTAAAGAAAGCTTCCTACTACTTCAGTCTCTAGTTAAAAGAAACTAACTTCTAAGTTAGGTAGTTTAAAAGCTCTATAATAGTATTATACTAAAATATAAAAATCTTATAGTAATTTATAAACTTAAGGAAACTATAGATATTCTTTAGTAAACTAGGGGGAAGCTAGTTAATAATAGCTTCTAACTTCTCAGGATTATAAGAGAGACTCTTTCTAACTAATATAATAAACTTAATATACTTAACTATAATAACTAAAAACTTATATTTCTTAGGATCTAACTTAAAGTCTATATCAGTAAAGTAACTAAGTATCTAGTAAACTTTCTCCTTATATTCTTTTTACAAACTATTAGTATAAATAAGAATATTATTAATATATACTATAATAAAATTATCTAGAAACTATTATAAATAGCTATTAATATACTATTAAAATATAATAAGAATATTAGTAAATCTAAGGAAGTATACTATCTATTCAAAGAAGCTATAATATATCTAAAAAACTATTTTCTCCTAATCTACTTTATTAATTCTAATCTTATAGAATATAGTAATAATATTAAATTTAGTATACTAATAAGTAATACTAACCCTCTAGAAAATCTCTAATATAAAGAAGAGGAAGTAATAATCCTTCTTTATAATTATATTAAAAACTTTATAATCTATATAGAAGTATATTTCTCTATCTAACTTTCTTATAAAGAGGACTAAAGTATCAGTAAAGAAGTTACTTACTTTAATAAATTCCTTATTAAATAAATTCTCTAGGATCTTCTTAAATACTAGAAGCTCCTCCTATAATATACTATAAAGAAGTCCCTATAGAAAGTCTAGTTCTTATTATTTATTATTAAAAATTAACAGAATATAGTAATCTATCCCTAGTTAGCTAAAAAGTAGCTAATATACTAAATCTAAATAGAAAGAATCTAGAAATTCCTTTAAGATATTTATAGAAATATAATCTTTTAGGTTTATTTCTACTTTTAAAACTAATATTTTCTTAATATCTACCAGACTAATAAATATAATTTAGTAGAAACTTAATACCTCACTAGTATACTATATAGTATACTAATAGATAAATATAAATAAATTAATATTAAGTAGTTAAGCTAACTAGATCTCTTTAAGCTATACTAACTTATCTTAATATTCTAAATATACTATTATACTATCCTTTCTATATATTATCTATTAGGCTTCAGTATTATAGATAATATAATTATCCTCTATTTATAGCTACTTAAGATATAAGAGTAATTATAGACTCTCTATAATATAGATATAAATCTTCTATATATAGTTACTAACTTCTAAAATCAGAATAGCTACTCCCTAAGTATCACTAAGTGACAGCTTAGTAATATATTTCCTTATTTATCTCTTTAACTTATTAACTAATAGGAAGTAAAGTTTTTTTATAAGAGATATATTAATAATAATATAAATATTATAATCTATATTAATAAATATATTAATAGAGTAATTTCTATTAATTCTAACTTAAATAGTAACTAACTATTAGTTACTTACTTATTTTTTTTCTTATTATTTTCCCTATTTTATTACTTCCACTTTAATTAGCTTTAAAGCCTAACTTTACTCTGAAGTTACTTTTTTTCTAAATCCTCACTATTACTAAATAAGATAGTATTATCCCCCTAGTTATCCCCAGTATAATCTAAAGTAGCTATAGCTTTTATAACTTTTATATTAATCTTCTTATATCTTCAGACTTTATAGTTCCTATAGATATAATTTTTCTTACTATATTTAAAATATTAGTAAGTATCTTAATAGTTTTTAGAGTATTTCTTAGGAGTAGAAGAGAAGCTACTGAAAATTTAATATTATTATTATTTCTTAATTATTCTAATTATTATAATATTACTCTCTATATTATAAATAGTAGATCTCTAGTGGGATAGCTAATAGTATACTAATATCCTCGTTATATATTTAAGTTTCTAAACTATATTTTAAATTTTAAATAACTAAAACTTATATTCTATAGGAAAGTTAACTATAATAAGTAGCTTCTTAAAGTAGGAAAGTAAAGTAGCTTCTAGTAGGAAGATCTAGACTATATCTAGCTATATATATCCTCCAGTATTAGCTAAAATCTTTTTAAATTAAGGCAGAAAGGTAGTTAGATATTTATTTTCCTTCTATCTGAAACTTTATAGCTAAATAATAATATAAAACTAACTATTAGAATCTAGATAAATTCTATCTAGATAACTTATAAAATTATTTAGATTATACAAATTCTCTAGCTCTCCCACTATATAGAAAGTTTTAACTACTTACTAAAGATTAGAATCTAAATAGAAGTAAATTAGATACTAATATTCCTAATTACTATTAAAGAAATAATAGTTAATCTTAAACTTAGTTTTTATTTATTCGACTTATATTTAGTATTCTTTCTACTTACCTAAAAGCTTTAGAAATAGGAAAAAAAACTTCCTCTAATAGTTAGCTACTAATGGAAATATAATAATATTATTAACTTTAAAGGCTATTATCCTAATAGATATTATCCCAGAAGTTACTAAAATATCCTAATATAAGCTAGAAATATCTATTATAGTAGCCACCTGGGAGTTACTACTTACTATAATATCTTATTTTACTAATTTATATAAAAACTTATTAATCCTCTAGTAGAGAGAGTTTAAAGTATACTATAACTACTATTAAAGTAGTTTATTTATAAAGTTACTATTTATAGGGATATCCTGGGGGACTTTAATACTCTCTATTATTCTTTATATTAATCCCCTATTATATAATATTATATCTTAGGAGCTACACTTAACTAGATTATATACTTAACTAGTAGGAAGCTATACTCTACTTAGTATTATCTATATAGTAAATAAAACTAAGTTCTAAATATATAAAAAGCTAAACCTAAGTTTATTTAACTAGAAGGTAGCGTAAAATACTATTTATTTAGAACTAAGAAGTAAAAAAGAAGCTTTCATAAGTGTGTAGAAAAATCTGCATATATAGTGCTATATAGGGCCTACTGAGGCCCCACCCAAGCGAGGAGGTTAGCTTTAGATACCTAGGCACAGCCCTGGCTGGACATCCAGGCATAGCCTGTAATAGTATTTTAAGTTTTATATTATTAATAAGGTTAAGAATAAGGATACTAATAAGATATATAAGAAGTTAAAACTTATAATTTAAAATTTTAAAAATTATAGTAAATTTAAGATTTTAATATAATTACTAATAATTTAATAAAGTAGTTACTAATTAATTTTAGCTATAATCTTAACTTTCCTTAAATATAAAAATATAATAATATAGCTATATAATATTCATTAAGTTTATATCTAAGCTAAAATAAAGCTTATAAGATATATTATATCTAACCTATCTTTATATTTTAAAGAATACTATTCTTAGAATAATATCCTCCAAACTTTATAATAATTATTATTAAGTTACTTTATAGTCCTACTAAAGCTAGAACCTACTAATAGGTAACTTACTTTATTTATTATAAGAAGAAGTTACAAATAGAGATTTTAATATATAGTTTATTTCTTTTTATCCTAAATACTTAAAATAATACCTTCAGTCTTATTAGTATATAAATTAATAATACCCTCAGTCTCTCTAATATAATATTCTCTTACTAAGAAAATAAGAAACTTAAAAAAAACTTTATTTAAAGTAAAGCTAAAAATTATTTTTTTAAAGATTATATTCCTTATATTTAATAGAGATATTCTATTACTCTATATTAATTACCTCCACCTATACTAAAAATACTAAAAGTAAAGGCTAACTCTTTTTAATATATATATTATATTTAAGGCATTTATGAAAGTATATATTAAATAATATATATATAGAGTATACCTTATCTCTATATACTAACTGGAGGCTCTATTTAACCTCTTATATATATTATAAAGATAATAACCCTTAAGTAATAATACCGCTATACTTAATAAACAGCTTAAATAGTAAATAAAATATCTTAACTAAAGCCTCAACTTTATATTACTTAACTTCTCTGAGGTATATCTTTACACTTTTATTAATAACTTTTTTACTAATAAGATTAACCTTTTATTTTAACTGGAATTTATAATAACTCTAAGCTAAAAAACTATAATTAGTAATAGTTAATTTAACCTCTATAGTAACGTTATATATAATTTATTTACTAAAAATTAAAGCGTTACTAGAAGTATACTTACTTTAGAAATTAATATTATAGTAACTATTATAGATTTTATCTATACTATAGCTATATTACTTAAGAAGATTCTTAAATATGAAAAGCTTCCTTAGATTCTGACTATTATATATATTAACTTATATTTACTTTATAAATTCTCTATAAAGCTTAATACTACTAAAGAGAAATATTGAATAATTAATATTATAATATTAAGATAATTATATAAGTATTATAAATTTTATAAAATATAGTAATTTAATAGAGATAATAATATTACTAATATTTTGATAAAATATAGTTTAAACTGCATCCTTAAGAAATTTATTAATTTAAATTATATAACTATTTAAATAGAGAAATTAGTAACTCAAGTAAAGTAAATAAATAGGTATTTAGATATTATTTAGATAAAAGAATATAACTTACAAAAAACATTATTCTTTATATAAATAGATAGATATTAGAATATATAATAAAAAGAAAAGTTACTAATATTAATTATACTATATTATAAAGTAAATAGTAACTATATATACTATAATATATATAGTAGTATATTCTCTATAGCCTACTAGCTATAAATATCTAATATCTAGCGTCAGCTGTAATCTAATAGTATAGCAATTAGTAAGTAATTACTATACTATAAATCTAGAGTCCCAAATAGCACTATATACTATACAATATAATAATAATAATAATTAATTACCAGAATACCAGTTTATATTTATATAACGAAATTATATATAGCATATAATAATCCTAATAATTAAACTAATAGATATTAATATTTATAATATATAACTTATTAGCTATATATAAACTAAATCTAAGTAAGTACCTTAGGTAACTAGATTTTAACTATATAGTAGTTAGTAATTACTAGTAGCTAGTTATTATTAATAATAGTAACCTCTATTACTAAATTATATTCCTTTTTAGTAGTATAAAACCCTTCATTATTCGCAAATACAGCGGACGTAAGAACGTAAATCTAATATTACTATTATCATAACGTATACGTTGTGGTATCAGGGGCCTGGGGAGGTGTAACTGCCCTAGGCCACACCTATGGCGGTGGCCCACGGCAGTATTATCTCTGACACGGGCCATGGCCCGCCGGGGCATCTGTCCGGAGGTCGTGTCCACTTTCGCTTCGATTGATCCGTGCGCTCAGGATTTGTGTAGGCTCCAGCAAAGGTACAAATACTCTTGCAGCTCGAGTTCACACACCTCTTGTTTTTCCTTCATCTTACCTACCACGCCCTCTTCTACCTAGTGTTTCCGCTGCGAGTACGTTCACATGTACGTCGTTCCGAAAGCAACTTCATCCCTCTCGAACAAACTCAGCTACATGGCCTGTCAGAAGCTGGGACTAACAATCTTTACGTAAGTAATCATTTCCATATGTGCAAGTCGCGTCATGCGCAACTACAATGATGATTCCTCTTCCTTAAGAACGGCCAACTGAAAATATCATGTTGATCAAAAATATATCAAGCTCAACAGTCTGATTGTACCCTCATCCGTATCTATTCATGGGAGCTGGGCAACCAACGGGTACTAACTGGATGCAGACTGGTGAAATTAAATTTGCCTAGTTACCTGGAGGTCTACAATCCTCGACAGCCTATGAATGCAGTCTATTTTGCTCGCTCTTCATGATACTAGGTATTTCCTTAATTTGAAAGAAAATTGCGTCCACCTTCTGAGCTCCAGTCTGCGACATGTTTCACAACGTTGAACATTTGCCGCGGTTCAAACACCTTGACCGTACGGCCCGATGATTAAATGACACCATACTTGAAGCGGCAAGGACCATCAACAGCGCCGGCAGCAGCAATGCATATGCAAACACGAATCAGTAGCCCAGAAGGGTGGTGAAGGCTGATGGATTGGATTCATTGGCTTACATGCGAATAGACAAACCCTTGGGAATGATCATGTGATGACTTCGAGCCGCACAACAACAAATAGCATGTCGCCGATGCCTCACAACAATAGTCTTACGGCCAGGAGCTGACTACGTCAAACCAGCCATTGCAACGCAACTCTTGTCTTCGTCTTTTTCCAGTACATAGCCATGATTATCTGTGTACAACATGGCGGTGCGAATCAAAGCTCTTCTTCAGCAGCCGCACTTGACTGCGGTAACGTTGGTGTCTGGCTGGCCGAGCCGAATGTATCGGCAAGCCCAGCAATAGACAAAGAGCTCTGCAATGTGTCGCTGGGCCGATGCTTTTTCATGGGGCTTCCAATCGAAGAGACGTCTTTGCCACCGATTTGAGCTGCCTCTACTTTGATCTGCCTGCTTCCACCCGGTGATGCTCCCATCCCAAAACTCGTTTCCTGTGGGGATCCAGAGAGAACACCGTCAATGTTCGTGCTTGATGCACCGGCTGCCCGGTCAGGTTCCGCCGAATGGGCTCGTTTTAGCTGCAAGATAATGGTCTCAGATGAGAAAATCGCCAGTGGACGTTGACTAAACTCACATGTATGCGATGCACGCCATCAGCAAGCTCTCTCGGCAATTGAACATCCTCTGAGGCAGCCTTGTTATCCACTTCCTTTTCGACGATGGCTCTCATCTTGCCGAGGAGTTCACTTTCATCATCTTCCTCATCACTGTCGTCGTTGAGAGCTCCTCCGACGTTGCCATTGCTCTTCTTGCGGGCCTTTCGTCGCTTTGCAGCCTCGGTGTCTTGATCTCTGAAGGTAGAGAAGCCAACAGTGCCAGACGTTTTCAGAGGCCCCAAGTTGGAGAAGTCGAGCTGACCAGACCGCCTCTTGGCGGAGCCCGGTGTTGTTTGAGCCGGCTTAGACGAGGCAATGATACCAATTTTTTGGAGTTGTCCTTGTAATGAGTCAGCCCTGGTAGAATTGAAGAAGTATGAAGAATTCGATTGTGGCAACTCACGTTCTCCACGGTAGAAAAAGGTGAATGAGGCATATGGCTTGTCGGGGCCATCGATCCCAGTGACGGTTTGTGTACTGATAGTCTTAGGATCCAAAGTCTTTGGTTTGGCAAAGCTCGTCGTGTGCTCAACGTCGGCATCGACGGCCCCATTGCCCTTATTCTGGTTTGCAGCATCCGCTTCATCATCGTCATCGTGAGCGTCAAACTGTGGCGAATATTCACCCTTTTTGATCTCGCCAGAAGCCAGTACTCGAAACATGAGCACCTTGATTTGGCCTGTTGCTTCTGGTATGTCGTCGTCGTCAGAAAATGAGTCGGAATCATCCTCACCATTGACAGCTTCCACAGGCGATCCATCATCAGCACCGTAGCGTAATGTGTCCCTGAGGCCGTTGGATCCTTCTTCAACCTGCATACTAGAGTTTTCCGTGCTTGCCCTCTGACGTCTTCTTCGCTTCTCGAACTTTTGACGACGACGTTCCAGCTTCTCAGCGGCGTCATGACCTTGGAGATCTAAGCCGTTCAACCAGCGCTCAAGTCCAACTTCCCGGAAGAGAAACTCGCGCTCGGCTAAACCTCCACCCTCCGAGTCGGAAACTTGGACCCATCGACTGTTGACCCACGTCTCTTCGCCGGGTCTCAGTAGTGTGGCAACCTCCTCCTTAGATCTGCCATCAAAGTAAATGTACGCAGCTATCGTTTCGTTTTCCGAATTTGTCATGGGAATATAAGGATTGACGACGCCGGACAATTTGGGAGGCCCATGGGCAGCGGTAGGGAGACCCCCCACGAATTGGGGCTTTGGATAAGGATTGTTGTCATTGGGCTTCGCTGTCGAGTAGGGAATCGGCAGACCAGGGGTCAGCAAGGTGATAGATATCGCAAACTTCGCAGGCTCGGGTTTGTTGGAGTCAGTATTGATGCCTGGCTGCGGAACAGGTATGTAGGTGTTGATTCGAGACAAACGCGACTGTTTCTGCATGCCGTACTCAGGAAGGGGCGCACCGTTAGCATGTATGCTAACGGCGATACCCTTGAAGCAAGGCATCCTGGCGATGTTATATCGATGTCAAGGTAGGACCACACAGCCTTTCAAAAAGAAATCAGCCAACAGCAGAGTGGGTGCGCGGGCAAAAAAAACCACAAGCCAGCGATCCGGCAGGGTCCAACAACGCGAAGCGTCCAGCTCGGGCTGACGTTGAGTTCGCTGTCAAACGGAGAAGCGACGTCGCGGTACCTAATGCGCTTAATTTGGTGCAACCCAGTGAAATGAATAGTAGTTATGTTGTGAACGAAAGCTCGAGAACGCAGCTAACAGGATATCAGCAGCAAGCCCGTATGGTGATAGCGGGGTTGAACTTGAAATGACGTCGAAAGTCGGGCTTGTTGCCACAGAGAGAGAGAGGGAGGGAGAGAGAGAAATAGTGTGTGTGAGAGAGAGATCGCTCAACTCGGACCTAATATCGTTGCCGCCTGGAGAAGCGGAAGGGAGAGAGGGAAGGAGGGAAGGAGGGAAGAAGAGAATGCGTGACGCGTGAGGCGTGAGCGGAGAGAGCGTACCTAGACAAGCGAAGGTGGTGAAGGTCTGGTAAAATTGCCTTGCCCTCACCGTCTGGGCGTGCCTACTGATTTCGAAGTGGATCTGACGGAGTAAGGAAGGCGAACGGTACTCAGTAAGAGGGGCAACTAAGGTAAGCTATAGCTGGCACCTCTCTCGGGTAGACAGCTAGCGAAGATCTCTGCGCATCCCCGGCAGATCGACGTTGCGGGTTGGCCTGGCGCTGACGACACAGCACGTTGAGTGTGTATATGTATCTTTCAGAGAGGAGGACGAGTACGGATACTGCTAGGGAGGATGGTAAGGATGAAAATCCTGGAGAGAGACGAATGAGGCTGAGAAAGACGGGCCTGTGGTCAGTGCCGCCTCTTCCTGGCCACCTAAAGGTACCTACCTACCTCAGGTTGCTTTTTTCCTTCTGATGACGGGCTAACTGGGTACGTACGAGTAGGGCATACCTTACCTTAGGCAGGCCTGTAGCTACGGAGTAAATACAGTGTGGTGGTCTTGAAGCAAGGCGGCCCCGCCTGCGCACAGCAACAAACCCCCAACAACCCCTGAAATCCACCACAACTACACTCCGCAGTAATCCTCATGACATTCGGAGCCAAAGGTGAGGAAGTCCGTAAGTTACCTACAAAAAGAAACAAAATGGCACTCCGCATTTAGCAACAATTGATCGGTGAACCTTGGCTTCTCATAGAACATGCTGGACTCTCAATTGGAGACATCACAGCTGAGCTAGAAAACGGGAGTTGCCGATTATTTACGACTTTTTAGGGCCAGAAAAGCTCAGTTACAGTACCTGCACAACAGTGCGGTAAACCAGCCTGTAGATGGATACCTGATGACGCCCTTACGTAAGTATGGCGATGAGTAAATTGATCATTACAGAAGAGAACGTGTTTGGTCGACGGCCGGCAGTGCTGTCGGCGACTAGCGGTCGTGAGAAGATCTCCGTCGCACAATACCAGATCCACCCTCGCTGAAACTGGTTCCAATACCCGAATCCCCTCTGAAACCACCACGGCCCTCGTCCTCTTCCTCGTCGTCAGCTTCTCCTCCAAGTGGCGTCAAATCCTCCATTCGCGAAACTGGTGATGCTTCTTCCTTGACGTCCGGCTCATACCTCAACGGCGCCTGTTTTCCGTAGCTGGGAAACGTCCTGGGAGCATCCGAAAGCTCGTCTAGTCCGCTCCCTTCTTCTTTCTTGATAGCTCCCACGTCCTTCGAAAGCCCAACCTTTATTCCGGCATTAGAGCGAGAGCCCATTAAAAGAGACCACACCACCCAAGCCGCGGCCATGAAGAGACATTCAGACGTCCAAAAGAGAAGGGTAGCGGCCGTCTTCGCAAGTAAACCATAGTTATACATGAACCAACGTAGCCCGCGTAATCGCGCCCTGAGTGTTATGGTTGTGTGATACGTCTCGATGTTCTGGCCGCTCTGGATTTCAAGAAAGGCTGTTGCCGGTAACGAGGCTCCTTTTCCGAGTTCGATGTGCTCGGCCATTGATATTGTTAACAGACATGTCTGCGAGTCTGGGAACAGCATGTGGTAGGCGAGGAAGAAGAGCCGTGAAGCAAGCGACACCAGCGGGTCCTGATAGGGAACAAGGGCAGGTCGACGGGAAGAGAACAGAACATGTTTGTCTTCAGCATGAGGGTAGGACTCCTGCGCGGCGTGTGGTAGCGCTTGGGCATCATATTTCCTCGATGCGCCTGCTTCAAGGAGATAGAGAGCCACCATGAAATTGCCCCGCTGAGTATTGGCCGGCGATCGAGGCAGCGATAGCGTGACCGATATATCATACTGCTGCTGAGTCCTCAGACCCGAATTCGGTAATATCGCGGTTCCAAAAGGGTTGGCTCCCGTACTAAAGTCCACGTGAGCTAGGGCGATGAGGCGGAGGCAAAAGCGAGGGCGAGGGCGGGGACGGGGACGAGAAGACAAGGGTGCAAACTTACCCGTATTGCAGGTGAACGGGAGTCGTCAGAACTTGGTCCGGCAAGTAGTTTTGGAAGAAGAGAGTAGACGCGAGTAGGGCAGGGATCAGCAGCAGGAAGGAAGTTACAGTCAACAAGCTCAAGTTCACCAGTGTGCGTTGTGCTGTCTTGGACGTAGCCGCCTCAGAGACCTTGCCGAGAGTTTCCTACCAACGACACCGAATGGGCAAGTCAGCAAGATAGCTACGACGGCGGGCCCAGGCCGGAGATAGACTGAAGGAAAGTAATTTCGACAAATGGGTTATTTATAATGTTGGATGCCTACCATTACGGCTGCACTGCCACCGCGACTGCATACGCGCGCTGCGACGTGTTGGGATCTTTTGGCAATGAACCGTCGGTACCCAGAGCTTGACGTCGACAGCTCGCGCAGTATGCCACTCTTCGATCGAGAGAGAGAGGACGCGGTGGAGGTTGTCAGAAACTGGCCTGCTTTGGTCTCTTCCTCGACAATGGCGTTGAGGCAAATTGGTTCCGATCAAAGGACGTGCGATCGATCAACGAAGAATGAGCGCCAACTATTGGGGAGACTAGGAAAGTGAGCAAGGGAGGAGAGGAGTCCATTGGGCTTGAAGTTCCCTCCTTACGGAATGCTCGGAATGCTAGCGATATTGCAGAGTAAGTGGTGAGTAAGTAAGCCAATCTTCAGCCTCAGTATTCAACGCGAAGTAGGTACGCGCCACTGTCGATAGGTGAGATACCTACCCGGCAGCAGGAGGAGGAGGAGGAAGGGGGGGGGGGGTTGGTTTGTCAACAGAGGCTGTATTAGCTATTATGTCAGAAATAACGCGTTCGAACGGCAGAGTTTGCACTGTTTGAACCTCAGGCACCCGCGACGTCTCTACAGGCCTTACCCTACTTAAAGTAGTTAAAATAGAATCTTGCATAGTATACATAGCTATATTTAGTTACATATAATATATACCAGATTTTGCCTTCTAATTATATATAATAATTAAGAGTCTTATAATACTAAAAGATTATTAGGCTAAAAATATATAATAAAATAATTTTATATATTTTGAATAATAATATATCTACTGAAAATACCTATACTTCAATACTTAAGGAAGCTAACTAGTAAATTATTTAGTATAATTATTAGTTTAATTATTAAGGTTATTATATACCATATATAATTTTATCATATAGATACAAACTGGTATTCTGGTAATTAGATATTATTATTATTATATTATATGGTATATAGTATTATATAATGCTCTAGATTTATAATATAGTAATTACTTACTAATTACTATACTATTAGGTTATAGTTTATACTGGATACTAGATATCTATAGTTCGTAAGCTATAGAAGGTATATTACTATATATATAGTAGTATATATAGTTACTATATACTCTATAGTATAGCGTATTTAATATTAGTAACTTTTCTTTTTACTATATATTCTAAAATCTATCTATTTATATATAAAAAATAGTATTTTTTATAATCTATATTCTTTTATCTAAATAATATCTAAATATCTATTTATTTACTCTATTTAAGTTACCTATTCTTCTATTTAAATAGTTATATAATTAAAATTAAAAGATTTCTTAAGAATATAGTTTAAAGTGCTTTTTATAAAGATATTAGTAATATTATTATCTCTATTAATTTACTGTATCTTATAAAACTTATAGTATTTATATAATTATCTTAATATTAATATATTAATTATTAAATACTTCTCTTTAGTGATACTAAGCTTTATAGGATATTTATAAAGTAAATATAAGTTAATATATATAACAATTAAAATTTAAGGAAGCTTTTAGTACTTAAAAGGCTTCTTAAGTAATATAACTATAATATAAATAAAGTTTATTTTACCTATTATAATTTAAATCTCTAAAATAAATATATTTCTGGTAATTATTTTTACTTTTAGTAAATAAGTAGTATATAAGGTTGCTATAAAAGTTAAACTAGCTATTACTAGTTATAGTTTCTTAGCTTAGAATTATTATAAATTCTAGTTAAGATAAGAAGTTTATATTATTAGTAAAAAGGCTATTAATAAAAGTATAAAGATATATTTTAGAGAAGTTAAATAATATAAAGTTAAGGTTTTAGTAAAGATACTTTATTTACCACTTAAGTTATTTATTAAGTATAGTAATATTAATACTTTAAGAATACTACTTTTATACTATATATAAAAGGTTAAATAGAATCTCCAGTTAATATATAGGGGTAAAATATATTTAATATATATATTATTTAATATATACTGGAAGGGGCTAATAGCTTACTTTCTATTGTAACTATTAGTGGATATATTACCTCCTGAAGTATAATTTTAATCTTCCTACTCCCTGCTAACTGTTATAACTGGCCCTAAGTTAATTTAAGTTTAAACCTCTCACAGTTACAGCTAGTATATCTACTCTATATTAATCTTTTTAAGAATAAATAACTAGTAACTTCTTTTATATTAATTTTATATTCTTATATCTTTATACTATTTATATATAATTAAAATATCTGAAGAAATTTGATTACTGCTAACTATAGTTATTTTATTTAAATATTTATTATAATCTTAATATCTGTAACTTTAATATCCTCTAGATTCCCTAGATAAAACTTTATATTCCTAATATAAAAGTTCTCTGCTACTAATATAAAAGTTCTCTACTATTAATATAAGTTTACTTATAGGTTTTATATAAATATAGTGAAATTCAGCTTATTTTTATTACTAAATAATTTTAATATATTAAATATAGTTAATATATAAATAATATTTATATAGATATAGATATTTCTAATATAACTAAATAACTTTTAAAATCTCTATAATTATATTACTATGTTAGGGTAGATTGGTAATTAAGTGATGGATCTATATGGGGGGTGATAAATGTAGGGGTGCGGTTGTTGATATATTCGAATCTAACTTGTCTACTGGGAATTCTAGCTATTGTGGCCTAAATATCCCTCTTTACGTATGACTAAGTAGTGGCTATGGCTGGGGGCTACTGGCGTATTCTGATATATTTCCCCCCCCCTTATAGATTATGTTTTTATGGTCTCGTAACTTGAAGTTATTCCTGGATCCTGAAACTCCTTATGGTATACCTCCTGGTCCTCCTACTGGCTCTCTACTGTTTTATGCTTCAGCTAGACCCCCAGTATCCTTGTTAAACTTCTGTCTCTATGGCAGGAAGAGTAGCACTGTTTGCAGAGTCTCTCGAAGTTCTCTTATATGTTACTGGCTTCTTGTATCCTGCTGACCTCTCGTTGATGTAGTCTCTTATATGCCGCTGGCCTCTTATTGACGTGGCCTCTCGTTGATGTAACCTCTCGTATGCTGCTGACCTTCTGCTGATCTTTATATAGAGCTCGAAGCTGTGCTGTATGCTACTGCTATTGCTGCTGGCCTCGCCGCTGCTGTTGCTGCTGCTATGGCTGTAGCTATGCCGACGCTCCTGCTGTAGTTATGCTGATAGCCCTCTGTTGATCTATACGTAGGGCTTAAAGCTATAACGTATGCTGTTATTATTACTGTTAGCCTTCTGGTACCCTTCCGTTAAGGCTTATATAAAAATTGTAGGGTCTGTAGCTTTTATGGATAATATAAGGGTCTGTAGCTTTCTATAGATTGTTAGTAGTATAGCTGCTATATAGCTGCCTCAGTTATTATATTATAGATAATATAATATTTATATCTATATTATTTATAGTTTTGTAGCCTCCTGGTAGCTATCTATCTCTCCCTTTAGTAGCTATATCTTTATAGTTATAAAGTTCTTATAATTTTGAAACTATATTTTAAATTCTTTAGTTTAGAGGACTGAAAGATTTAGACTATATTTAGATCTAGAGGCTAACCTCCAGCTAACTTCTAAGTTTTTATACTTATATAGTAAATATCCTTATAATTAGTAAAATCTCCCTTACCTCTACTAAGGATATAATAAAGCTTCTTTATACTTTTTAGTATTACTATTACTAATAATATTACTAGAGGTATTCTTAATATTCCTATAGTAAACTACTTATTACTAGAAGTATTTTTAATACTTTATAGTAAACTACTTATTATTATAACTATATAGTTATATAATTATGATAAATAAATAGTATAGTATATAGTCTGAATGTAGGTTGTTGAAAGGTATGATTTATTTAACTTAGAATGGAACGCTCGAATGTGTATAAATAGGCTGGTTGGGTTTTATATAAGTTAGAATAGCTATACAGCAGAATAAATACTGTAGCTATTCTTACACACTTCCTTAGTGGAATAACTACTAGACGAAATCTTATACTTTAAGCTCTAAATAGCATATTTTTGATAAATGAAATACTGTAAATAGATATTGAAAGTTATTTTTTAAATATTGAAATAAAAGAAATAACGTTCTTTAATTAACCTATTATGATATTTATTTTTAATATAGTTATTATTAATATTTAGTAGGAGTGACCTGTTAGTTCCTTTTAAGATTATATAATTTTAGCCCTATAAGTGTTACAAACTTTAGCTTTATTTATACTTACTAAGCTTTCTTATCTTCTTAATTAATAACTTTAACTATTATTATATTTATTAGCTGTGAGTGTTACTACTATAGATTTTATATATTATTTTATATAAATTATTTTAATTATCGTTAATACTTAATTTAGACTGAAGTAACTTACGATATTATTACTGAGGTTAATAGTGTGATTCTGTTATACCTTATTCTGGATACTATAGTTTTTAATTAGCCTGTTTCTATTCTCACCTAGTAAATTTCTTTATTAAAGGAGATACTTTCTGATACTAACTTTACGTCTCTTTAATAAATAGAACTTAACCTTATAATAAGTATTTTTTATTATTTTTATTATTCCCTCGCTCCTAATAATATATCTGGAACTTAAGAACTAATTCTTTATTCTCTTAAGGAAGTATATTATATCTAGTAACTATTTAGTTTATTTATTTATTTTACTAATACTAACTTTTTATTTCTTACAGACATAATAGTAAACTCTATTATTAATCTTATAAATTTTATTAGAATTTAGTCTATTTATATAATTTAAAAGTAAGTTAGTAATATAAAGTATTTATATCCTTTTATAGTATATTTTATTATTAAGTAGTAGTGTGAGATTAAGGTTTCCCAACTGAAAACTTTTATTAAAATATATTTTACTGAGTTTCCTGATCTCTGAGAATCTTTACCTAATCTCTCTATACTTAAGTTACCTAATATACCTAAATCTAGTAATATTAAGAATACTATTATTCAGAAGTTAGCTACCTCTATTAAAAAGTTAACTGCTCCTACTATTATTAAATATTATTATAGTTATCCTAAGAAAATATAAATTATTACCCCTCCTATTAATAATAAGGAAGATAATCTTATAGATAATCTATCAGTGGAGAATAAGAATAAGAAGCCTAAACTTATTAAAGAGGATAATAATAAGGTCAAATAATCTAAAAAAAAGGAAGAAGATAAAGTTAAAAAAGTTATTGAATACCCAAAAAAACATTATAAGAATATACTAATATCTATAAGAAAATCTACTTAAATTAAAAATTAAGAAATATCTTCTGAGATTAAGAATCTGAAATACTAACTTAAGAATATATAATATTAATTAGCTAACCCTAATAAGTCTGCTAATTCTAAAAAATCCATACTTATTAAGAAGAGTAAGTTAAAAATTAAGACTTTAAAGGAATATAAAAGTTACTTAGTTGAAAACAAGATAATTAGAGAAGTTTAGCCTCTCTGAACTATTCTCTACACTATTTACGTTTTAAGTTTTATTCTTAATTATAATCTCTATCTCTACTTAATTAAAATTAGGAGTAATAATATACTTACTAAATATTATTTCTAGTATATAAATAGATTCCAAAAAACCTATATCTCTATATCCTAAAAGACTTATAATATATTTAAATACTATATTGAAACTGTTAAAATATCTAATAATAATTCTATAAGTAGTTTATTATAAATTACTAACTTAAAGCTAATTCTTACAGATAAAAAATAAGTAAGTTAGTAATATAAAGATTATAGTCTAATTTAAACTATATTTAAACTAATAGAAAGAATTTAAATTAGTTTTTATTAAGAATAAAAATATTTCTAGTTCCATTATTTAGATATTAATTATACTAAAGAATACTATTACTAAAATATTATTATTATTCTTACTACCTATTTAACTACCTACAGTTAATTAGATTTCTAGCTTAACTATAAGTATAACTAGACTACTTTTTAGCTAGAATTCTATCTCTCAGCTAATTACTAGTAATTTTAGAGGTTATCTTAGTAGTTTAACTTTTAGCTCTATTAGATACTTTCCTACTTTAGGTTAGGACTGTTAGGCGCTAACCTTAGTTCCAGTAGAGTTTAATATATTTTTAATACCTCTTTAGCCTAATTTCTATATACTAGTAGCTATAACTTAGATTTTATCTTAAGGTAATAAGTTTAAATAATCTCTTTTAAGTTAGATATAAACTTAACTGGAGACTTTTATTTCCCGCGAGAGAGTAGATAAATTCTACTATTTACTTACACTCTATATTAATACTACTAAGATCTTCCTCTGAGAATTAAGATTTTATTTATTATTATTTAAGTTTTAGTTTTTAGAGGATTAAGTAACCTAACTTAAATAGTCCTAATAGTATTAATTAAAAATCTATTAAGTTAAGAAATACTCTAAATTATTTAAATTTCATTCAAGTTAAGTTTTTTATAAGTCTATCTACTAATATTATATTTATAAGTATATAGATAATTTTGAAACTTTCTTTTAAATATTTTTAATATAATTATATTTATTAAATATTTTCATATTAAAGCTTAGTAAATAGATACTTACTATTTAAAACTATTAGTCTGATAGTTTAGTAATTATTATAATAGACTCTCTAAATATTTCTAAAATCTAACTCTATATTTTAAAATAGTATCTTTAGAGTTATAATCTTTTTTAAAGTATATTTAAGACTAAGAAATTCTACTTTAATAGTTAATATTATAATAATATTTTATTAAGTAGCTTTCTATTAAATTAATCCTCTAAATAGAATAATAATATAGCTGTAATTTAATTTTTAAGTATTTTTATTATCTATAAAAAAAGTATCTCTAGTAATTAAGAATATCTAAAATATCTTATCTATACCCTCTAAACTTCTAAATTAAAATACTAGGAATCTTATCCTATAGAGATACTAAATTATATAGTTTATAGTATCTTAATATATTTAAGAAGAATTTATAAGATATCTTAATAGGAGAAAGTAGGTATATAAGATATCTAGTTATATTATAATTAATATATAGAGAATTAAACTAACTTTAGTCTAATATATGTAAATTTCTTTTAGTATTACTTAATCTGGATTTATAATAAAAAATACTATTAGAAGTAATATTATTAGTGTTAGTTTATATTTGAGATTAAAATATTTAGCAATTTTAGTAATATATATATTGTGAACTAAGTAAATTTTCTGATATTTATAATTTCTAACTATTTAAACCCCTAGAAAATACTCTACTAAACTCTATTCCTTTAGCTTATATACTTACTTTATACTGATAATAATATTAAATACTTCCTTTTTAGCCACCTTATAGTATAAGAGAAGAATGTTATCTATATAGAAGAGGATATAAATAGTTAAACTCTAGTTTTTAAATAGATAAGGCTCCTCTAGGTAAGAGATAAGATCTAGAGACTTTAGTATAATATAGAAAGCTTTATACTATAAGAGGGATGTATCTTAAAGTCTGTAAAAAGCTTATTTAAGCTTTATATACCTCCCTATAACTTTAAATCTATTAGATAGTTTAACTATTATTAGAAAGCTATTTAAATCCCTCATAATGTTAAGAAATATATTAATAATATTAAACTGAAGGATTTTAAGGTTAAATTATATTGTGATTACTATAGCTACTGAAAAGGTTCGAGTGGCTAGTGTTACTATATATATAGTTTGTAGTGGATTGACTAATTATATATCTCTATATATATAAATTCTTACCTTATATTATTCTAGGAAACTTTTAGTATCTATCTTATAGGTAAAAACCTATTTTAAAAGTAGAAACTTTAACTTTATATTCTAGCAATCTATTTCTCGCTAGATACTTTTTTCCTTTAACTTTATAATTTTAGTTTTTACTACTTTAATAAAGGATATTTAGAGGGATTCTAGTAGGTTAGTAATATTCTTCTAGGTTTTGGGAGATACTACTAGTTAGTTAAAATATATTTAAATCTGTATAGCTAGATCCTTCTTTTTTAGAGCTATATTTTAAATAATAAGGAAAACTATTAAAAGACTGAGACTTTTATTATTAAGCTTCTATTACTAATTAGATAGATAGATACTAATGAAACTATTTTATTTATACTCTATAAGGTATAAGATATTATTATTATATTCTTTTAAGAATGTTATATAGTTATTAATGTTAATTTTAAGCTTAAGTTACTATTATTATCTACTCCTATATTATTAGCCTAACTTCTAGACTATTAAAGTTTTAAGGTTCTGAGGTTGAAAGCTGTGTTTTAGTCTATCCTAAGTTAGCTGAACTGGGGTCCTAATATAATCGCCTCCAGCCTCCTAGTTTAAAGTGAGTTTACCCTCTTAGTTAGCTAGATTCTATACTTTAAGTATACTATCTAGTTTTCTAGCTATTAGTATACTTTCTAGATTCTAATTTTTAGATATCTATATTAATTCTATTAGTTTAGAGGTTAGTTTAGATATTATTAAACCTCTCTTATTAGTCTTTAAGATTAAGCTAGAACTTAACTTAATATCTTAGGTTACTTTTAGTGCTGTAGGAACTATTAGTAAAAGAGAGGGTTCTTCAGTAGGTATTCTCTCTAGTTTAAACTCTCTAAATATCTTAAGAATAGAATCTTCTTCCTTTTTAATAATTAACTTAACTAGGGGTTTTATAACTTTTTTAGTAAGTATTTTATATAAATTATATTTTAAATAGAATCTTTTCTCGTTAAATTTAATATTCTAAATAATAATAACTTTATGAAAGTAGGGAATCCAGATTCTGTAGAGATTATAGGTATTTAGAATATATCTTACTAAATATTTAATATATCCCCTTAGTTTAACCTTAAATAACCTTTTTAAAATATCTTATTTATAGTATTTCTTAAGTGGGTATACTTAATATCTATAAATATAAATCTATCCCTAATAGAGGTATAAATCTTAATATAAACTTAGAGTATATTCTGGAACCTACTAACGAAAATACTATCTGAACTAAGCTTCTTTAACCTTATATAGTAACTTCTAGTTATTTTAAGTATTTAGAGATATGTTATATAATACTGCTGCTACTTGAATTATTTCTACTTATAGTTTAGATAGTAGTTTTATAGCTTCTTATATCTTAATTCTTTAAGTTATTAGTTTGTTTCCTATATACTTACTTATTCTAACTAGTTTTTTTATATATGAGGGAGATAGCTTAAAATTAATATCTTACTTTTTTGCTTAGGTTTGATAATCTGTTTTACTATTAATTACTATTATAGCTTACTTAATATCCTAGTAAATCTTATAAATTGAGAGACTTCTTTA
The DNA here is from genome assembly GCA_001693025.2 of Colletotrichum lindemuthianum. Taxonomy (NCBI): domain Eukaryota; kingdom Fungi; phylum Ascomycota; class Sordariomycetes; order Glomerellales; family Glomerellaceae; genus Colletotrichum; species Colletotrichum lindemuthianum. Next base: position 103,758 of record MASP02000183.1, on the reverse strand, counting down.
GTATTTAACCTATTTTTTGAATATTATAATTACTTAATAAACTAAGTTATAGGTTTTATCTATAAGAGTAAATATAAAGAGTAGACTTAAGAACTTATTCTTAATAATAAGTATCTATAAATTACCTATATATACTCTAGGAAAGTTAAATAAGTCTCAGGAGATTCTGTAAAATAAGTAAACTGAATGTAATTTAGATAGTTATCTAGAAATAACTGATTAAGAATAAGCTTCTATATAGTATGAATAATCTAATTACTTTAGGTTTATAATCTTTACTCCCTGAGTGTTAAGTATTAGATACTTAAGAGTATTAAGATTAAGGTAGCTTGCGTGAAGATACTAAGTTAGGATATTATCAGACTTATTATTTAGTAGAGATACTGAGGGTTAAAGTTATAATAGTAGAATATAAGGTGACTCTGAGATTATACTAGAAATATTTAAATAAACTATTAGGTAGTTAGAAAGTAGTTTATATTTAAGAAAGATAAGGTTATATTTTCTAAGTAGCTATCTTATTATAATAAAGTAGTTAAGTAGCCTATATCTAAATATATAGTTAAGTTCTATATATCAGATCTTAGTTTTTTTGAGGAGTAGAGCTTCTGAAATAACGTTAGTATAAAAATCTTTAATATAGATAATATTATCTAATATTAAATTAAGTATATTCTTCCCCTTTAGACTATTAAGAATATTCTAAATTATATACTTACTTTATCTGATAATTAGAAAGTTGGCTAAACTATATTAAATTATATTTATCTTCTAGTTTAACTTAAAAGATCCCTCTTTAAATAATATTATAAAATTAGTAATATAAACTATTTTATAACTATTAAAGATTATACTTACTGAAAGTAGGTAAGATTCTTAAATAGTAGAAAGAATATCTAGAGATATATTAGTATTTAACTATTTAAGAAGAGAGAAATTAATATTAATATATATTAAGTTTGAGGGATACTAACTACTTCTACTAGATTTACCGCCTAAGGAAGTTACTTTAGCTTTAGAATTATCTAAAAATAGTTTTTTAGCCTTAGCTGTATAATTTTTATTATTAAGTTATTCCTTTTTAATTAGCTTCTAGTAGAGTCTATATAGTTTAAAGTTATTAATTCTATTAATTACTATATTTTAAGTAGTAAATAATATATAAATATTAGGAAATTAACTATAAATACTAATAATAATATACTTAATATATCTATAATCCTCAGGTGGATATAGATACTATCTTTAGTTATATAGATATTTTAGTTTCAATTAAGTTATATTATCTAATCTCCCTATAAGAATAGCTAATATAAGTAATATTTTAGCTTAACTCTTAACTAAACTTTTATTAATATATATTAGGAAGGTGAAAATCTCTCTATATTAAGCTAGATTGATAATTAGTAAATTAAGAATCTTATTCTTAATCACTTTCTAGTAATATCTAGTAGTCTAATTAAATACAATATAGTAGCTAAGTATTTGAAATTACTTCTTAACTATAAGTATACTCTTAATCTTAAGGATATTAAATATAACTACTTAAAAGTAAATTATATATTACTTATTATATTAAATTAAAGTAGAGATATTTAAATTAGCTTTTTCCAGGATTCTCTTATATTCTATTTAGACTCTCTGTTACGTAACTAACTTATTTTAGGTAAATTAACATTTCAAAATTTTAAGGAATAGTTAAAAAGATATATTATTATTATTAAGAAGCTCTATTTAAGTTAGCGTGAGAAAATTATTATTAATAGTTATATCTACCTATATCTGAATTATATTATAATATTTCTTAATATCCTTATAGTTAAATTTATAAATTACTTAAAACTTAAGATCTATAGAATAGTAATTAAAAATACCTATAGTCTTAACTATATATAGGTTTAAATTTTTAGTTTCTTAAGTAGTATTTTCTATAGATAGCTAAATATCGAAACTCAGTAGATTAAGTAGTTTTATAATATTAATAGTTAGTATAATATCTAGATTAAAGTATTTCTAAATATCTCAGCTAGTTATATAAAATTGAAGAGTAATATATTACTAGTTGAAATTAGTATTATTAGATAGTTTAATCTTAGTATTAAGATTACTAGCAGTCGAAAATACTATATTAAAATAGTTATAATAGATCTGAAAAAGTATTTATTTCTTTATGCTAAAATAATTAATAGGAGTTTAGAGGATAATTAAATAAATCTGGACTTATAACTATAATAAATAAATAGTATAGTATACAGTCTAAATATAGATTATTAAAAGGTATAATTTATTTAACTTAGAATAGAATACTCGAATGCGTATAAATAGGCTAGTTAGGCTTTATATAAGCTAGAATAGCTATATAGTAGAATAGGTACTGTAGCTATTCTCATAATAATATATATTCCTAATTACCCTAAAGTGGCTACTATAAAAAAGTAGCTACCTTAAAAACCTTAAAAACCTTAAAATCTTCTACTTACTTAGTAACCTCTCATAGCTTCACTACTATAGTATAATTAATATTATATTTCTGAAATCTCTATATCTATATATTTATATAGATATATATATATTCGAAATCTCTGTAACTACTGCAATAATGCTAGTGCCTCTCTAGTTATCTCTTATATTAGCTTTCTTATATAGTAGCTTTCTTATATAGTAGCTTCTTATATAGTAGTTATCTTATATAGTAGCTTCTTATATAGTAGTTATCTTATATAGTAGCTTCTTATATAATCTTATAAGATAATTTTATATACTATATATTTAAACTTTCTATATCTATATATATACTAATATACCTCTAGTTATCTTTTATAATAGCTTTCTTATATAGTAGCTTTCTGTTATAGTAGCTTTATTAATATTATATATACTGAAATCTCTATATTTATATATAGCTAGTATGCCTCTAGGTGTCTCTTATAATAATTTTATATTAGTAGCTTTTTATAATAGTTTTATTATTATTTTATATATTAAAATCTTTATATTACTATATATATACTAGTGTCTCTCTAGTAACTTTATATTTTTCTAATAATTTTAATACTATAGCCTCTTATAAAGTAATTTTATATACTGAAAACTATTGCTTCTACTATACTAATATCCCTCTTATAGCTTTATATTTTTTTAGAAGCCTCAATATAGTAGCTTTAATATAGTAGCCTTAATATAGTAGTCTTAATATAGTAGCTTCTTATTACTGCTTTATATATCAAAATCTTTATATTACTATACATACTAGTGTCTCTCTAGTAGCTTTATGTTTTTTCGATAGCCTCAATACTGTAGTTTCTTATAGTAGCTTTATTAATACTATATATATTATCTCTCTGTAACTACCATACTAGTATTAGTATTCCCTATATAACCTACTAGTTAGAGCCTCTATAAATAGATAGAAATTCAAATATATTAAGGTAGATTAGTAACTAAGTGATAGATCTATATAGGAGGTAATGAATATAGGGGTGCGGTTGTTAATATATTTGAATCTAACCTATCTATTAGGAATCCTAACTATTGTAGCCTAAATACTCCTCTTTATGTATAACTAAGTAGTAGCTATAGCTGGAGGCTACTGGCATACCCTAAGATACTATAATACTATATAGTATCTAGTAATTAATATTATTATAGAATATGAAGATTAAGATATTATCTAATTAATAACTAATTCTTAAAATAGTTAACTTAATATAGTAAATTATAGAATGGCTATATAATTTTCTTTTAGATATCTATAGACTGCTTATTAACTGCAGTATTTAGAATAATTTTAGTAAGGTTTAGTTTAATAAACTCATAATCTTAATTATAATAATTATAGCTAAATATCTTTTTATTTATTCTATACTTCTTTAGTTACAGATAGCTATATAGATTTAAGAGAAATTTTAATTTTATTATAAAGGTATAATATAGAAAAGTAATAAAATATAGATTACTTAACTTTCACAAGCTCTTTATTGTATCTTATTTTTAAGAGGTTTATAAAAGTTCTTAACTTTATAACTTTAGTGGTTACTTTCAGTTATATATATGAAGCTTTAGCCTTACTAAGGCTTTTGCTATATAAATTAATATTATAAGGTTTTCCTTCACTATAAAATTAAATATTATAACTGAAGGTATAATTATCTATAATAATAGGTAACTTTATTACTATTCAAATTAGTTATAAGTTAGTATTAATATAATTACTATTGCTAGATATATTATATAGTTAGAATTATATATAGCGTAAAAAGTTTAGATATAACTACTAGTATAAAGTAAAACTAACTAAATTAAATATATACCTTCTTAAAATTCTTAGATATAATATATATATTTATAAAAACTAACTTTTACTCTTAATATTGTAAGTAAAAGTAAATATAATTACTATAAAGTAATAGGATATCTCTATTAAGTATAAGGAATATAACTTCCAAAAGTATAATCTTTAGCTCTACCTTAAAGAAGGTTTTATTAAGTTTCTTATTTCTTTAGTAAGAGAATATTATATTAAAGAAGCTAAGGATATTATAAGTTTATATACTAATAAGGCTAAAAATATTATTTTAAGTATATAAGATAAGGAGGTATAAGTTATATATTAAAGTTTCTATTTATAACTTCTTTTTATAATATATAAAGTAAATTATATACTAGTAGGTTTTAGCTTCAGTAAAGCTATAAAGTAACGTAATAATAATTATTATAAAGCTTAGAGGATACTATCTTTTAATATATAAGAGTAAGCTAGGTATAATATACTTTATAAACTTTATTTTAGCTTAAATATAAGCTTAAGTAATATTATAAAACTATATTATTATATTTTTATACTAGAGGAAAGTTATAATTATAGCTAGAGTTAACTATTAGCTACTTTATGAAATTATTAGTAATGATATTAAAAATTCAAACCTACTATAGTTTCTAGAGGTTTAAACTATAAATCTCAATTTCTTATATCTCTTATTAGTATCCTTATTTTAAATTTGTTAATAATATAAAACTGAAAGTACTTATAGTTCTTATAAAGAATAAGGTTATATTAAATAATTTGTTTAATATTATTATTAATAATATTTTTAACTTTCTTTTTTATTAACTTCTTTAATAGTAAGCTAGATATTATAATAATATTGTTTATATAGAGGGTAGGTAAGAATACTATATCTAATTACTTTTTAGCTATAATATATACTCCTGTGAGAATAGCTATAGTATCTATTCTGCCGTGTGGCTATTCTGGCTTATGTAAGGCCTAACCGGCCTATTTATATATATTTGAGCGTTCTATTCTAGGTTAAATAGATTATACTTTTCAATAACCTATATTCAGACTATATACTATACTATTTATTTATTATAGTTATAAATCTAGATTTATTTAATTATCCTCTGAACTCCTATTAATTATTTTAGTATAAAGAAATAAATACTTTTTTAGATTTATTATAATTATTCTAATATAGTATCTTTAACTGCTAGTAGCCTTAACACTAAGATTAAACTATCTAATAGTATTAATTTTAACTGGTAGTATATTACTCTTTAATTTTATATAACTAGTTGAGATATTTAGAAGTATCTTAATCTAGATATTATATTAACTATTAATATTATAAAACTATTTAATTTACTGAGTTTTAATATTTAGCTATCTATAGAAAATACTACTTAAAAAACTAAAAATTTAGATTTATATATAGTTAAGATTATAGGTATTTTTAACTACTATTCTATAGATTTTAAGTTCTAAGTAATTTATAAATCTAATTATAAGGATATTAAGAAATACTATAATATAATTTAGATATAAGTAGATATAACTATTAATAATAATCTTCTTATGTTAGCTTAAATAGAGCTTCTTAATAATAATAATATATCTTTTTAAGTATTTCTTAAAATTTTAATATATTAATATACTTAGAATAAGTTAGTTATATAATAGAAAGTCTAAGTAGAATATAAGAGAATCCTGGAAAGAGCTAATTTAAATATCTCTATTTTAGTTTAGTATAATAAGTAGTATATAATTTACTTTTAAGTAGTTATATTTAATATCCTTAAGATTAAGAATATACTTACAGTTAAAAAGTAGCTTTAAGTATTTAGCTACTATATTATACCTAATTAGGCTTCTAGATATTACTAAAAGGTAATTAAGAATAAGATTTTTAACCTACTAATTATTAGTCTAGCCTAATATAGAGAGATTTTCACCTCTCTAATATATATTAATAAAAGTTTAGCTAAGAGTTAAGTTAAAATATTATCTATATTAGCTACTCTTATAGGGAGATTAGATAATATAACTTAATTGAAACTAAAATATCTATATAACTAGAGATAGTATTTATATCCACTTAAGGATTATAGATATATTAAGTATATTATTACTAATACTTATAGTCAATTTCTTAATATTTATATATTACTTACTATTTAAAATATAGTAATTAACAGAATTAATAACTCTGAATTATATAGATTCTACTAGAAGTTAGTTAAAAAAAGATAGCTTAATAATAAGAGTTATATAACTAAAACTAAAAAGCTATTTTCAGATAATTCTAAGGTTAAAGTTACTCCCTTAAGTGGTAAATTTAGTAGAAGTAGTTAGTATCTTTCGAACTTAATATATATTAATATTAATTCTTCTCTTCTTAAATAGTTAAATACTAATATACTTCTAGGTGTTTTTTCTATTACTTAAAAACCTTACTTACTTTTAGTAAATATAGTTTTTAATAGTTATAGAGTAGTTTATATTACTAATTTTATAATATTATTTTAAAAGGAATCTTTTAAGTTAAGTTAGGAGATAGATATAGTTTAGTGTAATTTAGCTAACTTTCTAATTATCAGATAAGGTAAGTATATAATTTAGAATATTCTTAATAGTCTAAAGGGGAAGAATATACTTAATTTAATGTTAGATAATATTATCTATATTAAAGATTTCTATACTAACGTTATTTTAGAAGCTTTACGCCTCGAAAAGACTAAAATCTAGTATATAGAATTTGACTGTATATTTAGATATAGGCTACTTAACTACTCTATTATAATAAGATAGCTACTTAGAAAATATAACTTTATCTTTCTTAAATATAAACTACTTTCTAACTACTTAATAGTCTATTTAAATATTTTTAGTATAGTCTTAAAGTTACTTTATATTCTACTATTATAATTTTAACTTTTAGTATCTCTACTAAATAATAAGTCTGATAATATCCTAACTTAGTATCTTTATACAGACTACCTTAGCTTTAATACTCTTAAGTATTTAGTATTTAATACTTAGGGGGTAAAGATTATAAACTTAAGGTAATTAGATTATTTATATTATATAGAAGTTTATTCTTAATAAGTTATTTCTAGATAACTATCTGAATTATATTTAGTTTGCCCGTTTTATAGAATCTCCTAAGATTTATTTAACTTTCCTAGGGTATATATAAGCAATTTATAGATACTTATTATTAAGAATAAGTTCTCAAACTTACTCTTTATATTTACTTTTATAGATAAAACTTATAATTTAGTTTATTAAGTAATTATAATATTCAAAAAATAAATTAAATACTAAAGAGGTCTCTTAATTTATAAGATTCACTAGGATATTAAGTAAACTATAATAGTAATAAATAGTGAAATAAATCATTAAATCTAGGTAAAAAAGTAAGGTGTTAATCTTAAGTTATCTCTCTTATATATAACCAAATTAGTTAGAGTAAGTAAGTATATAAGAAAAAAACTAAAACTTAAGGAATTAAGATATAAGAAGCTATAGAACTATTATTTAAACTATAGGTAGAAGTAATTTAAGTAGTAGTAATATTATATAATATATTTCTAAACGCTTAAAATAACTAGAAGTTACTATATAAAATTAAAGAAGTTTAGTTCAGACAGTAGTTTTATTAGTAGGTTCTAGAATATACTCTAAGTTTATATTAAGATTTACGCTCCTATTAGAGATAGATCTATACCTATAAATATTAAGTATACCTACTTAAGAAACACTATAAATAAGGCATTTTGAAAAGATTATTTAAAATTAAACTAAGGGGATATATTAGATACCTAATGGAATATATTCTAAATACCTATAATCTCTATAGAATCTGGATCTCTTATTTTTATAAGGTTATTATTATCTAGAATATTAAATTTAATAAGAAAAGATTCTACTTAAAATATAACTTATGTGAAGTATTTACTAAAGAAGGTATAAAATCTCTAGTTAAGTTAATTATTAAGGAGGAAGAAGATCTTATTTTTAAGATATTTAGAAAGTTTAAACTAGAGAGAATATTTACTAAGGAATTCTCTCTTCTATTAGTAGTTTCTATAATACTGAAGGTAGCTTAAGATATTAGGTTAAATTCTAACTTAGTCTTAAAGATTAATAAGAGAGGTTTAATAATATTTAAACTAACTTCTAAACTAATAGAATTAATATAAATACCTAAAAATTAGAATTTAGAAAATATACTAATAATTAGAGAACTAGATAATATACTTAAAATATAGAATCTAGTTAACTAAGAGAGTGAATCTACTTTAAACTAGGAGGTTAGAGGTAATTATATTAGGATCCTAATTTAGCTAACTTAGGGTAGACTAAAGTGTAGCTTTTAACTTCAGAACTCTGGGATTTTAATAGTTTAGAAGTTAGGCTAATAATATAAGAATAGATAATAATAGTAACTTAAGCCTGAAATTAATATTAATAACTATATAATATTCTTAAAAGAATATAATAGTATTATTTTATATTTTATAAAGTGTGAATAAGATAGTTTCGCTAGTATCTATCTACTTAATTAGTAATAGGAGCTTAATAGTAATAGTTTCAACTTTTTAATAGTTTTCCTTATTATTTAAAATATAGTCCTGAAAAAGAAGGATCTAGCTATACAGATTTAAATATATCTTAACTAACTAGTAGTATCTCCTAAGATCTAGAAGGATATTACTAACTTATTAGAATTCCTCTGAATATTCTTTATTAAAGTGGTAAGAGCTGAAATTATAAAGTTAAAGGAAAAAGGTATCTAGTGAGAAATATATTATTAAGATATAAAGTTAAATTCCCTATCTTTAAAGTGGGTTTTTACCTATAAGATAGATACTGATAGTTTCCTGGAATAATATAAAGTGAGGATTTATATATATAGAGATATATAACCAGTCGATCTACTGTAAACTATATATATAGTAATACTAGCTGCTTGAACCTTTCGAGTGGCTATAGTAATTATAATATAATTTAACTTTAAAGTTTTTCAGTTTAATATTATTAATATATTTTTAACGTTATGAGAGATCTAAATAGCCTTCTAATAATAGTTAAACTACTTAATATATTTAAGGTTACAGGGAGGTATATAAAGCTTAAATAAGCTTTTTATAGGCTTTAAGATATACTCCTCTTATAGTATAAAGTTTTCTGTGTTATACTAAAGTCTCTAGATTTAATTTTTTGCCTAGAGGAATCTTATCTATTTAAAAACTAAAGTTTAACTATTTATATTCTTTTTTATATAGATAATATTCTTCTCTTATATTATAAGGTAGCTAAAAAAGAAGTATTTAATATTATTATTAGTATAAAGTAAGTATATAAGCTAAAGGAATAGAGTTTAGTAGAGTATTTTCTGGAAGTTTGAATAGTTAGAAATTATAAGTATCGGAAGATTTACTTAGTTTATAATATATATATTACTAAAATTATTAAATATTTCAATCTTAAATATAAATTAATATTAACAATATTATTTCTAATAGTATTTTATATTATAAATTTAAGTTAAGTAACGTTAAAAGAAATTTATATATATTAGACTAAAGTTAGTTTAATTCTCTATATATTAATTATAATATAACTAAATATCTTATATATCTACTTTCTTCTATTAAGATATTTTCTAAATCTTCTTAAATATATTAAGATACTATAAACTATATAATTTAGTATCTCTATAAGATAAGATTTCTAGTATTTTAATTTAGAAACTTAAGGAGTATAGATAAGATATTTTAGATACTCTTAATTACTAGAGATATTTCTTTTATAGATAATACTAATACTTAAAAATTAAGTTATAACTATATTATTACTTTATTTAGAGGATTAATCTAATAGAAGACTACTTAATAAAATACTATTATAATATTAACTACTAAAATAGAACTTCTCAGTCTTAAATATATTTTAAAAGAAATTATAATTCTAAAGAGACTATTTTAAGATATAAAGTTAGATTTTAGAGATATTTAGAGAGTTTATTATAATAACTACTAAACTATCAGACTAATAGTTTTAGATAGTAAATACCTATCTACTAGATTTTAATATATAGATATTTAATAAATATAATTATACTAAAAATACTTAAAAGGGAGTTTTAAAGTTATTTATATACTTATAGATATAATGCTAATAGATAGACTTATAAAAAGCGTAACTTAAGTAAAGTTTAAATAATTTAGAGTATTTCTTAACCTAATAAATCTTTAATTAATATTATTAGGATTATTTAAAATAAGTTACTTAATCTCCTAAAAGTTAGAATTTAAATAATAATAAATAAAATTCTAATTCTTAGAGGAAAATTTTAGTAATATTAATATAGAGTATAAATAAATAGCAGAATTTATTTACTCTCTTATAGGAAATAAAGATCTCTAGTTAAATCTATATCTAATTTAAGAGAGACTATTTAAACTTATTACCTTAGGATAAAATCTAAATTATAACTACTAGTATGTAGAAATTAGACTGAAAAGATATTAAAAATATATTAAATCCTACTAGAACTGAGGTTAGTACCTAATAGTTCTAGCCTAAAATAGGGAAATATCTAATAAAACTAAAAGTTAAGCTACTAAGATAATCTCTAAAACTACTAGTAACTAGCTGAAAGATAGATTTCTAACTAAAAAGTAACTTAGTTATATTTATAGTTAGGCTAGAGATCTGGTTAACTATAGGTAGTTAAAGAGGCAGTAAGGATAATAATACTTTAGTAATAATATTCTTCAGAATAACTAATATCTAAATAATAAAACTAAGAATACTTAATTTAAATTCTTTCTGTTAGTTTAAATATAACTTAAATTAGACTATAATTTTTATATTACTAATTTACTTACTTTTCGTTTATAAAAGTTAGCTTTAAGTTAGTAATTTATAATAAGCTACTTACAGAATTATTATTAAATATCTTAATAGCTTTAATATAGTATTTAAATATATTATAAGTCTTTTAGAATATAGAAATATAGAATTTTTAGAATTTATTTATATACTAGAAATAATATTTAGTAAATATATTACTACTTTTAATTTTAATTAAGTAGAGATAGAGACTATAATTAAGAATAAAACTTAAAATATAAATAATATAGAAAATAATTTAGAGAAACTAAATTTTTCTAATTATTTTATTTTTAATTAAATAACTTTTATATTCTTTTAAAATATTAACTTTTAACTTACTTTTCTTAATAAATATAAACTTCTTAGAATTAGTAAATTTATTAGAATTAGCTAATTAATACTATATATTTTCAAGCTGATATTTCAGATTCTTAATCTTAGAAAATACTTCTTAATTCTTAATTTAAATAGACTTTCTTATAAACACTAGTATATTCTTATAATATTTCTTTAGACATTTAATAACCTTTTTAATTTTATTCTCTTTTTCTTCTTTAGATTATTTAACTTTATTATTATCCTCTTTAATAAATTCAGACTCCTTATTCTTATCCTTAACTAATAGATTACCTATAAGGTTATCTTCCTTATTATCAGCAAGAGGAATAATAACTTATACTTTCTTAAAATAACTATAATAACACTTAATAACAATAAAAATAACTAACTTCTTAATAGAAATAGCTAACTTCTAAATAATAATATCTTTAATATTACTAAACTTAAATATATTAAATAACTTAAATATAGGAAAATTATGTAAAGATTCTTAGAAATTAGAGAATTTAATAAAATATATTTTAACAAAAATTTTCAATTAGGAAACCTTAATTTCATATTACTACTTAATAGTAAGATATATTTTTAAAAAATATAAATACTTTATATTACTAACTTACTTTCAAATTATATAAATAAACTAAATCCTAATAAACTTTATAAGTTTCATAATAAAGTTTACTATTATATTTATAAGAAATAAAAAGTTAATATTAATAAAATAAATAAATAAACTAAATAGTTACTAAATATATTATATTTTCTTAAAAGAATAAAAAATTAGTTCTTAAGTTCTAGATATATTATTAAGAGCGAGGGAATAACAAAAACAACAAAAAACGCCTATTATAAGGTTAAATTCTATTTATTAAAAAGATATAAAGTTAGTATCAGAAAGTATCTCTTTTAATAAAGGAATTTACTAGGTGAGAATAGAAATAAGCTAATTAAAAACTACAGTATCCAGAATAAGACGTAACAGAATTATATTATTAACCTCAGTAATAATATTATAAGTTACTTCAGTCTAAATTAAGTGTTAGTAACGGTTAAAATAATTTATATAAAATAATATATAAAATCTATAGTAGTAATACTTACAGCTAATAAATATAATAATAGTTAAGATTATTAGTTAAAAAGATAAGAAAGCTTAGTAAGTATAAATAAAGCTGAAGTTTGTAATACTTATAGAGTTAAGATTATATAATTTTAGAAGGAACTAATAAGTTACTTCTGCTGAATATTAATAATAACTATATTAAAGATAAATATTATAATAGGTTAGTTAAGAAATATTATTTCTTTTATTTTAATATTTAAAAAATAACTTTTAATATCTATTTACAGTATTTTATTTATTAAAAACATACTATTTAGAGCTTAAAGTATAAGATTTTATCTAGCGGTTATTCTACTGGGGGGGTATGTAAGAATAGCTATAGTACCTATTCTGCTGTGTGGCTATTCTAGTTTATATAAAGCCTAACCAGCCTATTTATATATATTCAAACGTTCTATTCTAGGTTAAATAGATTATACCTTTCAACAACCTATATTCAGACTATATACTATACTATTTATTTATCATAACTCTAAAATAACATTTTTAGTTTACCTCTAGAGGTAGTAAGCTAACTATATATTTATATGTTATAAAACTTAAAGTTTCCAGTCTATTTATAGATATTGAAAATTAAGGTAGTAGATTGCTAACTATTTAAGGAGGAAGAATATTATTATTTCTTATTATAAAGATAATATAAGGTATTAGCTATATATTTAAAGTTTTGGGGAAAGCTATAGATAAACTTAAAGTAGCTATATAGAATTATAGGTTTCTATTTACTATTAGATTACTAATTAATTTTTAGTTTAGTTAAATCTTAGTATATAAAGTTATAAATACTAGTTTTAATAAAGTTATTGCTACTACTATATTCTTATTAATCTTCTATTTATTACTTTTCTAATACTATTTTATAGCTATTAATGAAAGTTTTTGAGGGTTATAAGGTAGCTTAGGAATATAAGTTTCACTATAGATAGTAATAAGAAGGTATAGGTTTTACTAACTCTTTTTCTCTTACTATATATATATAAGAATTTAGAGTGAAAGTATTATTATATAAGAGATATTACAGCTATTATATATTACTAAAGTAATATTAATAGTATACTTAGTATACTTATAGTAAACCTCCTCTGTAGCTTTATATATAACTTACGTCTGGGTAATAATATCCAGAGAGAAAGTTAAATTTTCAATAAAATATAGATATACTCCAAAAATAAAGAGTATAAATATAAGGTTATTTAGGCTAATAATATTATTAATTACCTTATATACTACCTAAAGAAATACCTTTTAAATAATAGTATAAAGCTCCATATAGCAAATTTTATTTATATAGTAGAGAAGTATATAGTAATACTCTACTTTACTAATACTATTATATACCTTAATAAGTATAATATAAAGTATTAATTCTATAGTTTTTACCTTAAGTCTAAAGTTTTGAAATTAAAAGATTAAACTTATATTAGCAGTAATAAAATCGAGAGAACCTTAGTATATATTTATCTTATATACCTTAATAGCCTTCTATATTACCTTCGCTAATATCTTTAACAAAGATGAAGCAAAATTAAATACTATAGCAGTATTAATAATATAGAGTATATTGCAATTATTAATATGTGATGAAACGTGTGGCCACGTAGGCCACGTAACTGGGCCACGGGCCATGGCCCAAAGGCCACGTTTCAAGGGTTTAAATACCCCGCATATCCTGCATTTCAGCCATAAGACTACAAGCCATTTTGCTTCCTCACAAACCCTCCGTACGGTGCAAAAAGGCCCCTACCAGGGGCCTCCGCTGTGTTCTCACAGTTATGAGCCCAGTTTAGCCCAGTTTTTTAAGGTGTTTTCGAACGCTTTTAACGACTTCACCCTCTTTTATCGTTAATTCGCACGCGGCCCGTACTTGTGAGAACCTCTTTTCGATCCTTTTGATGATGTACGTGTGGTGCCACCCATCTCGAGGCGCCCCTACGTTAATATCGATCTATCTCTTTCGACGTACGCGCGGTGCCACCCCTCTCGAGGCGCCCCTACGTTACTTTTCGACGTTACTGTCGACTCTCGCTATGCCGTTTCGACCGGCAACCTCTCCCTCTTTTAACTTCGCTCCGCTCTTTACCTTTTTGCCTCCGCTACGTTTGGATCAGCTGCCTACGAAAAGGCGTTCTTTCAGCAATATCGATAGACTCAGCCTACAGCAGTTACATCCGATAAACCTCTTTTCAGACGTACCTTACGTCTCAATGCTTCATTTAATACGTCTGGGGGGGTGGAGAAGGCTTAGAGCCTGGATAAGGGGCCTCAGCGAAGCTGGGCCACGGAGCAAAGTCGACGTTCGAAGTAACGTCATTCAGGCTGTATGCCTATGGCGGTCAAAGTACCGACCTTAAGAGGCTATCCCAACAGCCTGGAGAGAGTTCAAGGGTCCTTCCCTTTCGTGACAGCTTTAATAAGTAGTTAACGCTTCAGTAACCAAGCGACGCTTAAATATATACCTTCTAGACCATCACAAGAATAGGCTTCTCACGTAAAACGTTAGGAATACCCAGTAGGGTTTCAGCCCTATTAGGGTTAACGCCCAAAATGGCACCCTTATTGCTACCAGTGGGATGGGGCATATAGGGCGTAAGGGTTATGGCAGGTAGGAGCCGCTCCAAAGAGGGTATCTCCAGCAATCTCGTCAGCTGGAAGGCTACGTTTTACGTGGCATGCTCTCGAGCTTAGTACTTTCGAGCCTACGCTTCGATCTTGAGCGGCTACGCGTCTCCAAGTAACAAACGAAGGTGGTGGCACTAAGAGCGTTAGAGACGCTTAAGGGCCACATTCAGAGTCCCTCTACCTTTCGGAATGTTTGAAAGGGCCGGGGGAGGCTGTTTTCAGATGGTGGAGGCTATTTAGGATTATTACTTTCACACGAATAATAGGCTCTGAGCCCTGAAGGGCTGGAAGGCCCTGTTGCCCTCGCCTACAGCTAATTACCTATGGCTCGACGCCCTGTTGCCTTCGCTCTAAACAGTTGTTCGAACGCTTTTGTATTTAGATAAACCACTGGGAATGCCTTTATTCAGACGTAAGGTAACCCTTACGCCTAGGGAGGTGTGTGATGAAATGTGTGGCCACGTAGGCCACGTAACTGGGCCACAGGCTATAGCCCAAAAGCCACGTTTCAAGGGTTTAAATACCCTGCATATCCTGCATTTCAGCTATAAGAATATAAGCTATTTTGCTTCCTCACAAACCCTCCGTATGGTGCAAAAAGGCCCCTACCAGGGGCCTCCGCTGTATTCTCACATAATATAAATAATATTAATAATAATCTTAAAGTTAAAGTTAATATTACCCTAAATAGCAAATTAAAAATATAAGGAAGCTACGCCACATATTTAGTAGTAATAATAATATCTCTTAAGGACCTTAAAAGTATACTATTTAACTAAATATTCCACCTTATTAAGAATATTATAGAGATATACTATAGCTAAATAGTCAAAATACCAATAGAATTTCTAAATTTCCATCTCTATAAGGTATATAGAGGTAATTATTATTACAGAATACTATAGAAAGCTTAAGATTCCAGTGGATTTCATGGAGATTTCCTATTGGAAATAACCAGTAAATTACCAGAATTTCCCATAGAATTTCCCCAGAATTTCCTATAGAATTTCTCCAGTATTTCTCCAAGGCTTTCTAGTAGAATTCCAGAAGAATTCCTAATAAAATATCTTAGAAATCTAGATAGATTCCTCCCAGGAAATAGAAGAATCATCAGCTTTTATATTATTATTTTACCAGCACTAAAGTGTAATAATTATTCTCTCCTTATTAAGAAGTATCTAAAGATACTCCTATTTTCAAATAATAAATATAATCTTTTTACCCTAGCGAAACTTATTATAGATATTATTAAATACAATACTAAGGTAATTTATATCTATAAGGTAGAGAGGAGAAATATATTATAAGAAACTATATAAAATATAATAATACTAAGTAGCATAAATATATTAACTATTTTAAGTATTATAATAAAGATAGGGAGGGGCTTATAGCTTACTTTCTATTATAACTATTCGTAGATATATTACCCTTTAAAGTATAACTTTAGTTCTCCTATTCCTCTACTAACTACTACAGCTAGTCTTAAGTTAATATAAACTTAAATTCCTTGCAGCTATAGTAGCTGGTATACTTACTTTATATTAACCTTTTTAATAATAAATAACTAATAACTTCTTTTGTATTAACCTTACATCCTTATATTCTTACGCCCTTACGCTATCTATATATAATTTAAATATCTTATATTACCCTAGTTGCGAGTGGCCGTATAGATTTAAGGGGAATTCCGGTTTTATTATGAAGGATATAGAAGAAAAATAGATTATAAAATACTTAGCTTTTGCAGGCTTTTTACTTCATTTTATCTTTGAGAGGTTTATAAAGATTCTTAACCTTATAATCTTAGTAATTATTTTTAGCTATATATATTAAACTCTAACTTTATTAAAGATTTTACTATAAAGATTATTACTATAAGGTCTTTCTCCACTATAAGGTTAAATATTGTAACCGGAAGTATAATTATCTATAATAATAGGTAATTTTATTACTGTTTTAATTAGTTATAACCTAGTATTAGTATAAATGCTATTACTAGGTTAGTTTTACAGTTAGAATTATATATAGGGTGAAGAGCTTAGGTATTACTATAGGTATAAAGTAAAAGTAACTAAATTATAATAAAGATAGCTTCTCTAAAATATATTATAACTAATTTATCTTGCGGAGATATAAGAATAACAGAGAATATAACTAACCACTTTAATATAGTAAACTAAAAATACCTGGTAGTTAAGAAACTAATAATATTTAAATTAAGTAAAATACCTTGAAATACTATATTTAAGTAGTAGCCCTTAAATATAAAAATATATATAGGGGCGGTAGTATTATCTACAAGTTTACCACTAATAGTAATACTTTTAGTAAAAATATAAACTACTACCTAATTTTGAAGAATTCTGGTAATTTTACCTCTATCTAAAGGAATAAGCTTCTTACTGTAAAATAATATACAAAATATCTCTAAGGTAGATTCTATAGAGTAATTGTTCTTAAAATTAATATATATTTAATATTATATAATAATATATTTATTAATATTAATTTCTGAGAAAGCCTTAAGGCTATTATTATTAAGATTATTAATATCTTTATAGCTTATAAGGAAGACTTAATATAGTACTATAAAAATATATTAAGGTTAGTAGTTAACTCGTATTTATTAAATAAGATATACTTCTTCTGAAAAGTATATCTTATAGATTAATATCCAAATTTACTATATATATATAATATTCTTAATTAATATAGTTATATATAGATATTAGAGGTAGATAATAGCTATTTACAGCGTAAGGCTATATATATATATAGAGGTATAGCTATAGCTTTATAAATTACTTTAAGGTAAATTATATATATAATTAATCTAAAATTAATTTCTAGCCACCCTCTGGTAGTTATCTCTATTAAGTTATATATATTGTATCTTTTAAATTAATAAAATATTACTTATAGTAAATCTTAGCTGGTTGCAGAAACTCTAGAAAATTACTATAAAGCTAAAGAAAACTAACTAGTATTTTAATATACTGCAGTATATCTTTATAAGCTAAAGGTAGAGAATATTATCAATTTAGATTTTAGTAGGAAAGGCTTTTTAGATATATATAAACTTTCAAATTAGAAACTTAGAAGCTTTCCTTTTGCTTTTATTAAGATCTTCAGTAATAATATCTTAAAAGATAGTATTTTGCTAGTTAGAAAGATAAAGTTATTAACTTCTATTATTCTTAAAGTAATTTTTAACTTATTAGACTATTTAGTTAAATATAATGTTAATATTTAAGTTACCTAAGTAGTTAAAGGAAATCTTAAGAAGATTATCTTTAAATATTATTAACAAAAGCTTTATCTATATATACTATAGGATACTGAGCTTAAAGTAGTAATTATAGAAGATATAGATTTTTTACTTAAGGATATTATAGAAGCTTCTACTATATTTTATACTTTTATTATATAACTTTATAAAATCTATAGTATATTTAGTAGTATATTATTAAAAAGAATAGTAATTATTAAACTAGTAAGGAAGACTAGTAAATAGGTTAAGGGAATTTAACACTTAATAAATTACAGAAGAATAGGGAATTCAGAATAATATCTAAAAACAGTATTAATATTAGTAGAAATAGTAATAAAGATAGAAAGTTCTAATTCTACTGAAGGTGAAAAGCTTCCAGATATATTTATTAAAATAGAGTTTATTTTCAGAAATATTAACTTTATATATAACAGATAAATAGAAGCTATTAATATATATGCTACTATATAATCTATTTATTAAATCTTCTGATGTTGAAGTTTAACTAATTTAGAGTATAATTAATATAAATTATATAATCTAAACTCTAATAATTAATTTACTAGAAGTAATGGAAAATATAGAATTTTGAGAGTAAGTAGAATATTTAACCCTTATTTACCTATCATAGGGTATTTGGAATAAAGAAAGTAATAGCAAAAGAACTATAACTTTAATATTCCTCCGTAAGATATATAAAATAAATATCTTTTATAGCTAAAAAGGCAGTAAAAACTCTAAATACTATATAGAAAAAATGGAGAAAATAAAAGTCTGAAAAACCTAAAACTATAATTTAGTTACTTTTACTTTATACCTATAGTAGTATCTAAGCTCTTTACCCTATATATAATTCTTACTGTAGGATTTACCTAGCAACAGTATTTATACTAATACTAGCTTAAAATTAGTTTAAACGGTAATAAAATTACCTATCATTATAGATAATTATACTTCCAGTTATAATATTTAACCTTATAGTAGAGGAAGATCTTATAGTAATAATTAGTAAAAACTTTAGTAAAACTAAAGCTTAATATATATAGCTGAAAGTTACTACCAAGATTATAAAGTTAAGAATCTTTATAAACCTCTTAAAGATAGAATAAGATAAGAAGCTAAAAGCTAAGTATTCTATAATTTATTACTTTTCTATATCTTTATAATAAAATTAAAACTTCCTTAAAATTTATATAGCTATTTATAACTAGAGAAGTATAGAATAAGTAAAGGGATATCTAGCTATAACTATTATAACTAAGACTATTAGTTTATTAAATTAAACTTTACTGGAATTATTTTTAATACTATAATTAACAGGAAGCCTATAGATATTTAAAAGAAATTTATATAGTTATTCTATAATCTACTATATTAAGCTAACTATTTCAGTAATTAGTTATTAATTAGATAATATCCTAATATTAATTTATCATAGTAATACTAATTATCTAATATTTTATAATATTATAATAATATAATTTTAGAGATTTGAAAAGTTATTTAGTTATATTAGAAATATCTATATCTATATAAATATTATTTATATATTAGTTATACTTAATTAATATAGAGATATTAATACCCCCAGTTATAGGAATTATAATAGTATATTTAGTACCTACTATTATATTCCCCTAGTTACAGATAACTATATAGATTTGAGGGGAATTCTAGTTCTATTATAAAGAATATAGAAGAACGATAGATTATAGAACGCTTAGTTTTTACAGATTTTTTATTTTATTCTATCTTTAAGAAGTTTATAAAGATTCTTAATTCTATAACCTTAATAGTTACTTTCAGCTATATATATTAAGCTTTAGTTTTACTAAAGTTTTTACTAATTATTACTATAAGGTCTTTCTCTACTATAAGGTTAAATATTATAACTGGAAGTATAATTATCTATAATAATAGGTAATTTTCTTACCGTTTAAACTAGTTATAAGCTAGTATTAGTATAAATACTATTACTAGGTAAATTTTACAGTTAGAACTATATATCGGGTAAAGAGCTTAGATACTACTATAGATATAAAGTAAAAGTAACTAAATATTTAATTAATATATTAAGATCGTTAACTAAAAAAATAAGCTGAGTTTTATTACACTTATATAGAGCTTATAAGTTAGCTCATATTAATAGTGGAGAACTTTTATATTAGAGGCGTAAAGTTTTATCTTGGGGGTAGGTAGGGTATAGTCTGTAGGATATTAAGGTTGCGGATATTAAGATTATAATAAGTATTTAAATAAAGTAGAGTTAGCAGTAATTAAATCTCTTAAGATATTTAAATTATATATAGATAGTATAGGGATATGAGGGTATAAGGATATAAGAGCGTAAGGTTAATATAGAAAGAGTTATTAGTTATTTATTATCTGCGAAAAGATTAATATAGAGTGGATATACTAGCTGTAGCTATAAGGGGTTTAGACTTAGATTAACTTAAGGCTGGCTGCAGCAGTTAGTAGGGGGGTGGAAAGACTAAAGTTATAATTCAGGAGGTAATATATCCACTAATAGTTATAATAGAGAGCGAGCTATTAGCCTCTTCTACCTAAAACTGTAAAGGATATAAAGAAAAAAACTTTAAGAAGAAAGAAAAGAAAAATCTGAAAAACCTAAAACCTTATATAGGTAAAAAGGAAAAGATTATTCTTCAGAAAATAGATAATTAGTATTATTTTCCTTAAAAGAGGGTAGAATATTATTCTTAAAGATATTCTGTAAAATCCTCTTAATAATATTATTAAATTTAACTTAGCCTAAGGGTTTCATTAAAAAATCAGTAGTATTATTATTCATATTAATATAATAGAGATTTATCTTATTATCTCTAATAAGATCTCTAATATGATAATAATAAATATTAATATATTTAGCTTTTTTATAGAATTTAGTATTTTCAGTAAGCTTTTTAGCTAATTAATTATCTATAAAGATAATAGGCTTATTAATAACTCTAAATCCTAAAAACTTATTTATAAAACTATAGTTATTAAATAAGTAAATAGCTTCCTTAGTAGTATCTGCTAAAGCTATATACTTAGCTTTATAAGTAGATAAAACTACTGTTTTTTACTTAGTTAAACTATAGCTAATAATATTGTAAAAATCCAGGTAAAATATATAAGCTGAAGTGGATTTTCTATTATTAATATCTTTTACCTAATCTGAGTCTATAAACCTAAATAAATTAAAGATATTAATATTATTATAGTTATAAATTAACTTATAATTAGGATTCTTTTTTGAGTAACTTTATATTCTATTAAGGATAATAAAATATTCTTTAGAAGGATTTAAAGAAAATCTAGAGTAGGTAGTAATAGCTAGAGTAATATCTAGCTTAGTTTTTAAGGCTAAATATAGTAAAGCCCCTACTTCTTTTCAATATTCTAATATCTCTTTCTTAGAAATATTATCCTTATTCTTAAAGAATTTAGATTTATTATCTATAGGTATATTAAAATTATAGAGATCTGTTTTCTTAAATTTAGTAAGAATTATATTAGTATATTTAAACTAATTTATTTCTATAACCTTATTGTTTCTATTAATAACTTAGTTATTACCTAAGAAAATGTTAGGTTCTTCTAGATCTTGGATTTTTATATTCTTGTTAAGATTACTATATATATACTTAGAAGTAGCAGAATTATTAGCCTCTAATAGTATATTATTAATATAATATACTAGGATTACTAAATATTTATTTTTATTAAGAGTAATATTAAGTATAAAAACTTCTTTATTATAAGGAGATATTTTAAAACTAATTCTATTTAAAACCAATTTAAGATATAAATACTATAATTTAGGGCTCTATCTTAACCTATATAAAACCTTATTAAGTAAATATATAAGAACTAATTCTTATAGTTAGTATTAAAAACTAAACGTTTAGAATCCTAATTATAGATATAGCTAGTAGGTAATTTAATATATATCTTTTTATCTACTTTTATATAAATAAATATAGTAGTAATATTATACTGAATTAAAATTTAGTTATAATAAATAGATATAATAAGTAAATATCTGTAACTTTCAGGCTTATAGGTAGTACTAAAGGTTTCTAAATAATTAATATTAAAATACTGGTTAAAATCTTAAGTAACCTATTTAGCCTTGAATATAGAATTACTAGGATCCTGATTATTAGGTTTTATTCTGTAAATCTATCTACCTCCTAATATATTAATATTATTCTTTTTAATAAAAGATAAATTAGGTAGTGGTATAATAGTCTAGACTTCTATAGACTTAATAGACCTAACTTCCTTATTTATAGCTTAAATTCAGTTCTTACTTTTTTGAGAACTTATAGTATTTAAAAAAGTAGTTAGCTTATTAAGAGTATTAATTGATAAAATGAAGGAGGTAGTATGAAAATTACTATATTTATTAATAAATAAACTATTATTATAGTTATATTAATTATAGTTAGTATAAAGAAGTAAAGATAGAAAATCTTTAACTGTAAGAAATACACTCTCTTTATATAAAAACTGTTTATAGTTCTTTTTAACTTCTGGATTTAAAGAAGGAATCTCTATAGATATAGTGGACTTTTTAAAGTTCTCAGAATCTATAACCCTATTAGGATAGGTTATAGATAAACTACCTAAATCCTTATTAGGAGAAGGATCTAAGTTTATATTACTATTTTCTACTTTATTAGGAGGAAGTAAAAATTTAGTGTTTTTAGTAGTATCATTATTATTAAAATTACTAGACTTAATAGTAATAACTGGATTCTCAGAAGATTTATTAGATTTAAGTTAGTTAGACTTAGTTTATATAGGTTAACTAAACTTGGTAATAATAGTATTACTAAAAATAGATAAATTTTCTTTCTATTAAGAATTAAATTAGTTTTTAAGAATATTAATATCTCTAGACTAAATAGTATTTCAAGATTTGAAATTCTAAACTAAATAGGTATTATAGCTAAAAGTAACTATAGTATTCTTTTTACCTTTAGGATTTAGCGTTTTAGAATATTTATTCCTAATTTTATAATAATAGAGATTAACCTAAATCCTTATATTAGAAATAAAAGGTGTCTTCTTCTTCTTTAACTTATATAGAGTTTTGAATTCTATAGAAGAATATAGTATCCTATTATAAATATAGATAGAAGTAGTAATAGCTAAACTCTAAAGGAATAAAAATAAATTAAAGTTATAGAGAAGGATTCTAGCTTTATTAATAATAGTTCTTATAGCTTTTTTAATTAAACTATTAGGTTTAAAAGTATAAGGTAGCTTTATATTATAGATAATATTATTATTTAGATAGATAATATTTATTCTATTATTAGAGAATTTAGAGTTACTATTAGTATTAAGTCTTTTAATTCTCTTATTATTATCATTATTATTATTTATTATATTAATGAATTCTTCAAAAGCTGAAGTTACTTCTTCAGAATGTTTAGTTCTTAATAACTTTCCCCAGATAAATTTACTATACTTATTAATAAATAAAATAAAGTATTTATAGTAATTATAAGATTCTAGAGAAATAGGTTTATATAAGTCTAAACTAATATAATTAAGATATTTAAACTTCTTAAAGTTATTAGAATCTCTATTTACTTTATTTATAAATTTACTTTTAAGGTAGATTTTACAGATAGGTAGTTTATTATTTTTACTATACTTATAACTTATATTACTTATAGTATTAATAAGTAACTTAAGAATATTACTAGTATAACCTATTTGATTATACTAAAGTTTTAAGTTATTAATATTATTATTAATAGTAATATTAAGAATAAAATTTTTAGTAATAGGAAGTTAAAATTTCTAAAGGTTATTAACCTTTGTTTCTATAAGTAATAATTTTTTTTTCTTTATATTAAATAATATAGGTTTATTAAAAAAGATAGATAAGATTCCTATAATAGTAAGTCTAGATTAACTTAATAAATTAATATCTAACTATAGTATATAATAGATATGTTTCAAAAGATATTTAATATTATTTAAAGTAAGTTTTAAATTACTTTTTAAAGTTAAAATAATTTCTTTTATATTACCCCACTTAATAGGTTTAATAACTTTTATTTTATTAACTAAAAGAGAGTGATCGTTTACTATATAAATAGTAGCATTAGTATTAATAAAGAAAGAAATAGTATTAATCTTATTTTTACTATTAAAACTTTTAGTTTTTTGAATTTCAGAAATTAAAGAACCTAAAGTCTTATTAGTATAAGACTTTAACAAAGATTAGGTAAGAGTTATATTTTTAAGCTTAATATCCTCTTTACTTTCTTCCTTATTTTCTTTAATAATAGTTGAATTAAGTTATATAAAATCTTCAGTTATAGAACTAGAAATCTCTTTAATATTATTTTTATCTATTAAAAGAATTTTTACTCTTTTAAAATTATTATTATTCTTATTTTGTTTCTTCTTTTTCTTTTTCTTTTTCTTATTAATAGAAGTAGAAGCAGAAGAGGTTTTATTTTTTATAGCTTTTATCCAGCTAGAGGCCTTTTTAGAATAAAGATTAAAATAATTCTCCTTAGTATAGTTAGT
Source organism: Colletotrichum lindemuthianum (assembly GCA_001693025.2). Classification (NCBI taxonomy): domain Eukaryota; kingdom Fungi; phylum Ascomycota; class Sordariomycetes; order Glomerellales; family Glomerellaceae; genus Colletotrichum; species Colletotrichum lindemuthianum. The sequence continues at coordinate 78,660 of MASP02000183.1, read as the reverse complement.
TTTTAATAGCAATTATAGAAGATATCCTTCTGTTTCTTCTAAAGTTTTTTAACCTTATTGAAAGACTATTTAGTAACTTTATTCTTAAAATCCTTCTTAATTATAAAATTAACTGAAGAAGTATAAGTTTTTCTTCTAAATGTATCTAATAAATTAGAGAATAAAGAATCTAACGTATAAGAATCCTTATTAGATTTAAGATTTTAAGTAATAGTAGTAATAAAATCTTTATAATCTTTATCTAGACTATTCAGAATATAGATAATAATTACTTAATTTAGTAATTTAACTATATTATAGAATAGATTATAAATAAGTTTTTTTATTTTATTAAGATATTCTTCTATAGTTTCAAAATTAATAAGAGTAGTATTAAAAGGTTTTTTATAAGTAAGAAACGTATTAGAAAAACTAGTAAGCTTATAAAGTTTTTTAAAATAATTAAATATATTATATATATTAGTATTATTCTTAGTAACTTTTACAAAGCTATTCTTATAGTTTAATTCTATATAACTTAAAGCTTTATAGTGTTTATTAGGATTACTTTTAGTGATAAGTTTAGTTAAATCTATAAATATATCTTTACTAGTAAGTAAAGCTTTTATTTAGATAAACTAAATATTATAATTCTTAGTTCCTTTTAACTTAAGGATAAGGTAGAATTTAGAGTCTTCTATAATCTTCAAAAATTACTTAAATATATAAAGTAGTTATTTAATAAAGGATTAATCTAGATTCTGGTATAGAATTAAGATACTTATAGACTAACTTCAGTAAGATATTATTAATTAGTAAGATTAATAGATAAATAACCTAATAGTTAATTAGAAAGATTAATATAAAAACTATAATTAGTAGAGGTCTAGAGTTTAAATCTTATAAGAGACTGTTTTTATTAATAGTTAGTAACTATATAATCTAGTTTATAATAATTATAATAAACTAAAAAAGAATTTCTAATTTATAAAGATTTTAGTAAACCTATAATATTCTAATTTATAGAAGGTTTTAGTGGATCTAGAAAGTTAGTTTATAGAAGGTTTTAGTGGATCTGAAAGTTAGTTTATAGAAGGTTTTAGTGGATCTAAGTATAAAGGATTTCAGCTTCTGCTACTTAACTATCTCTTTCCCTAACCTAGTAGTAAGTTTACTACCCTAATGAGTATAATTTTCTTATAAATTCGTTTAGTATTAAACTAATTAATTAATATAAAAGTTTAGTTAGTTATTAGCTGAGGGAGAAAAAGGAATAGGCTACAAAGCTTTTTAAATATAGTTAAGAGAGATTTTTTAGAGATAGATAGATAAAAGGTAACTTAAGGTTAGTTAGTATAATCTTTAGTATAATCTGAATAGATATTAGTAGAAATATAAATATTAGTATTAATAAAAGATAAAGATCAGTAGATAAGAAAGTAATAAGAGGATATAAGTTAGGTTTATAATCTATTAAATTAGTATAGAAGATTAGTAAATAGGTTAAGGGAATTTAGTACTTAATAAATTACAGAAGAATAGGGAATTTAGAATAATATCTGAAAATAATATTAATATTAGTAGAAATAGTGATAAAGATAGAAAGTTCTAATTCCACTAAAAGTAGGAAGCTTCTAGGTATATCTATTAAAATAGAGTTTATTTTCAGAAAGGTTAACCTTATATATAACGGATAAATAGAAGCTGTTTTACGTACAGACTACTATAAGAACCGATTATTAGATTTTGTAATAATAAGGTTTAACTAATTTAGAGTATAATTAATTAAGATTATATAACCTTAACTCTAATAGTTAATTTACTAGAATAAATAGAAAATATAGGGTTATGAGAGTAAAGTAGAATACTTAATCCTTATTTACCTGATATAGAGTATTTGGAATAAAAAGAGTAATAGCAAAATAGCTATAACTTTAATAGAGACTTTAGAGGCTATGGAGCATTTAATTAATATTGAAAAATATATAAGTATTATTTATATATCAGCTATACTTATGATATTAAGAATATTACTAATGAAAGTATGCTAAATTCTACTTTATATATATAGAGACTAGAAGTTAGTTAATATTATTCATAGAGAATATTTATATTAGTAGTAGAAAGCTTTTATATTAGAGATATAAAGCTTTTTCTTATAGGTAAAGAAGATATAGGCTGTAGGATATTAAGACTATATATATTAAGGTTATAACTAGTATTTCAATAGAGTTACTATAGTAATTAGTAATTAAATATCTTTAAATATTTGAACTGTATATTATATAAGAATAGGGTAATATAAGAGTGTAAAGTTAATATTTCGTTACTTTTACTTTATATCTATAGTAATATCTAAGCTTTTCACCCTATATATATTTCTAACTATATAATATATCCAGAATAGTATATATACTAATACTAACTTATAACTAACTTAAATAGCAATAATACTACCTATTATTATAGGTAATTATATATCCACTTATAATATTTAACTATATAGTAGAGAATAACCTTATTATTAGTAGTATAATAGCTATAGGGCTACTAGGGCCCCACAGTATACCAACTATATAGTATAACCTAGTGGCAGAAACTACCGCCACTAGTAATAACTAGCTACTAGTTATCACTAGCCGCTAGGTAATAAGTAACTAATTACCTAAAGTATCTAGATCTAGCCTATATATAGCCTATAGGCTATATACTATAAATATTAATATCTTTAACCCTATTAGTATATTATATATAATAATATATATAATATACTTTCCCCTAGTGAAACTAATATTAATTAGTAGTTAATCTTACTATTATTACTTACTATAAATTAGTAAGGTTTATTTAGATAAAACTTATAATAGAAAATTATTAAGTTTAATTTAAAGTAAAGTTACTAATCTCTTAATTTATTTAGATATATTTATAAATAAATTTACTGAATTCTTATAAACTTAATAAAGTAAAATAAGTTTATCCTATAAACTAAGAAAGAAATTTAAGAAATAGTTATAAAATTATACAACTTTAAGATACTTATTAATAGCTAACCAGACTTCCTAAATAATATTATTTTTACCTAGTAAATATACTCTATAATCTTAAAGTAATAATAAAAGGTAACTTATTAAAATATTATAAAGCTTAATATTTATCTAGTTACCTTAAGAAACTATTTCTAAAAAGTATTTTAATAAATAGAGAAATCTATAGTTTACTTACTATTATTAGTAATAGATATAACTTCTTAGTAATAAGAATAACTTAAATAATAAGATTTTTAAAATTAATAAAACTAATGACCTCCTTATAACTAAAACTAATAATATAAACTTCCTACTCTACTTCCTATAGTATCTCCCCTGCATATTAACTTTATAAATAATTACTAAGAAACTAAATCTCTCTCTATTAATATACTAATAGCTAAAAATATAACTAATCTCATAAAATATATAACTTTAAAATAAGATATAGAGAAGCTTTCTATAATATTTTTAAATTAAAAATCTACATTTTCAGAAACTACTATCTAAAGTTAAATATATCTAACTATATATAAACTAGAATCTTTTTAATTATACTGAAAAACTAAATTCTTAAATACTATTTTAACTACCTTAGCAATTTCCTTAATTCTATAATATTTTATAATATAACCTACTATATTAAAAACTATTTTAAAAATAATAAAAGTTAATAAATCTATCTTACTAATTAGCGTAATATCATATTCAGATGTATTATTATTAATAACTAAGATAAAATAAGAAAGAAGGTACTTAAAATCCTTTTCACCAAGCTAATATATATTTAGAGAACCTTCCCTCTCAAATAGTATATTAATCTTAGCCTCTAAAACTACCTCTTAAAAATATACTAAGGAATATTAGAATACTAGTTAGCCCTCTTTAGCTCTATAGTAATATACTAGAATATCTATAACTAATTATAATCTATAGTTAATATTATTATAAACCTTCCTCCTATAATATCTTAATATGTACTTTAAGATACTAATAATCCTAAGAAACTCTTATTTTAGTATAAATTAATATTAAACTAACTAGATATATAACTTACCTTAAAGCTTTTACCAAAAATATATATATAGCTATTAATAATATTTCTAAATATCATTTAAAAAAAGATATTACTTAATCCCTACTATTCTGTATAGCTAATTTAATAAAGAATACTATATATATAGTAAACCTAGTTACTAATTAACAAAATACTTTCTTAAGAAGAAGAAAGATTTTTATAACTAATATAAATTTAATTTCTATATGGTAAATATATTAATATCTACCTATTACTACTTCCTTATATAATATAAGGAAGTAGAAAGCTTAAATAATAATCCTAAAGATACTTATAAGACTACTATTAAAAATAATATAGTAGTATATTACCTCTAAAACTATTAACTTAAAAATTAACCTAAAGTATTTAGTCTTCTAAGTAACTTTTTAAATAACTTTATAATTTCCTACTTTAAAAATAACTTACACCCTTAGATAGTTAAGAAATTATAAGGATCCTCCAGAACTAAGTAGTAGTATATATTCTAATAAAAAAAGATAATATAACGAAAAAGATTATTATTCCAGCGTCTATATTTATCCTTAAAAAATACTATTTAGATATAGCTTTCTAAGGAATTTTACCTAACTTAAATACTGCTAGCTACTTTATAGCTAGCTACTTCCAGTTTAATATTCTGAAATAAACTATTCTTCCCTCTATTTTCTTAAAAGCTTCTACAGGAGGGTTAATCTCTATTTACTTTATAGGAGGTAAATTTATAAAAATAATAAATATAGTTAATATATCTATATCACTTAGTATAATAATATTCTATATAATTTCTTACGAAATTCTATTTCTATTATATCTTACTAATATAAATTACCTTAGTATTACTTTTCATAATATCTATAACTAGTTATATCAAAATAAGAAGGTTATTCTAATTATATATTAATAGAAATATCTATAAATATTATTAAATAAGGAGGAAATACTTACTTTCTTATACCTAATAAAAATTAAGATCTAAAGACTTTATTATTACTTTAGATATCTATTTATTGTATATCTTCAAAACATTCTCTATAAGGTTAAATATTTAGTTAAATAAGAAGCTTTTATAACTTTCAAAAAATACTGCCACTAATATTAAATATATAATACTACCTCCTCTTAATTTAGATTTACCCTCTATAATAATATTAACTTTAACTTTAAAGTTATTATTAATATCTTTTACCTTAAGGATCACCACTCTATCCTCTATATTATTAATATAGCTACAGCTTTTAATGCTACTTAATTTCTACCTAATACTTTAGTTAAATTAATATAGGAAGCTCTTAAGATATACTAAATTAATATTTACCTAGATTTACCTAATTTTATTTCTGCTAATACTAAAATAAACTTCCAATCTAAAACCTTTTATTGAAAAGCTAAAATAATAAACTTAACTATTAGAACTATACCTATTAAGACTTATAATAATATTAGTAAAATAGAATATTACTATATTCTTCTCTATTATATATATAAGATCCACTATTAAAAATATCTATTATTATTATAAGAATATTACCTCCAGGCTACTTATAAGTTAATGAATAATATTACTAACTTAAATAATCTTATATTTATACTTCTTATTTTTAGAGCCTATTACCAGCTTACTAAAAACTCCACTCTATTTCTAAAAATAGCCTTATAAATATAGGTAGTATAAAAAACAACTAAAACTATCTACTATAAATATATAAAAAGAATTATTAATACTGCTGCAGCTACTTATAATAATCCTAATATTTCTTAAGTTACAAGCCTCCTACTTTAATCTCTTATTTATATATAGTAAGAGAAGAAAACATACTAAGACTCCTTCTGCCTATTTACTACCTATAGCAAAATATATATTATTAACTTTCCTTATAGTCCTTAAGAGTTCCACTTAACTATTATTAAGATATACTATAAAAGTAACAATATTCCTCCTTAACTATATATTCTAATAGAAATATAAAAATACTTCCGCCGTAGGTATAATAATAGTAATATTAATAAGGCTGGAAATTCCTCTTAAGAGACTTTAACTACTTTAATTCTATTCCCTATTATCTTTAAACCTCTAAATACTCTAAAGATACTAAAAAATAATAATATCCTTCCTCCTTATATTAAAAGTAATATACTGCCACTCTCTAATAAAAATAAATATACTAAATATTAGAAAATAATAGTATTATTCCTTAAACTTCCGCAAACTTTACCCTTATAAGCTTTATTTAATTAGGTTATTCTTATATAATAAAAAGGTAACTAATAAAACTAATTTATAGCTTTCCTTATAACTAAGAAAGAAGCTAATTTAATTCTCTCTAAATTCCTCCGCTAAAAAGATATTATTACTATTTCTAGCCTTCCCTTTAAAAAGTTAGTAAAAAGAGAAGTGGGAAGTATTATTTAGTTACTTTTACTCTGTACCTATAGCAGTACTTAAGCTCTTTACTCTATATATAGTTCTAACTGTAAAACTTACCTAGTAACAGTATTTATACTAATACTAACTTATAACTAATTTAAACGGTAATAAGATTACCTATTATTATAGATAATTATACCTCCAGTTATAATATTTAACTCTATAGTAGAGGAAGACCTTATAGTAATAATCTATATAGTGAGAGCTTTAGTGAGGCTAAAGCTTAATATATATAACTGAAAGTAACTACTAAGGTTATAAGGTTAAGAACTTTTATAAACCTCTTAAAGATAGAATAAAATAAAAAACTTACGAAAGCTAAGTATTCTATAATCTATCACTCTTCTGTATCCTTTATAATAGAACCTGAATTCCCCTTAAATCTATATAGCTATCTATAACTAGGGGAATATAATAGTAGATACTAAATATTCTATTATAACCCCTATAACTAGGGGTACTAATATCTCCTAATAGGCTTAAGTAATATTATAAGTACTAATATCAACAGGCAGACTCCGGACATTCAGAAACAAATCGTCTGGATATATAGGAAGTATTATTAATAATAATATAATTAGAATTATCCAGTATAATTTCATTCTCTATAAAAACTAAATTATCCTTAAATCTTAAATTATTAATAAAGTCAAAAATGAAAATAGTAACTAAATATATAAGGAATTAAAACTTATAATCTAAGGTTTTAGAAATAATAGAAAGCTTATAATTCTTACTTAGTCTCCTATAATTTAGAGAAGTAGCTAAAGATTAATTAAACTATTACCTCTATATTAAGAAACGAAAAGCTTCCTCCTTCAGCTAAAAAATATTATTCAGACTTATACTTAAGCTAAAATTAAACTTATAAGATATATTATAACTAAGTTACCTACTTACCTTAAAAGCTAATATCCTCCAGAATCTATAATAATAATTATTAAATTACTTTAGAGCTTGGCTAAAACTAGTATCTACTAGTAGGTAATATACTTAAAATATTACAAAAAACAGTTATATATAGAGATATCCACCTATAATCCTTATCTTCTTATATCTTAACCTAATAATAAAATATTTAGCGTAATTAGTATGCAAACTAATAATATTCTTAGTCTTTCTAATACTGGTTTTACTTAATAAGAAAATAAAAACTGGTAAAAGCCTTCCTTATAGTAAAATCTAAAATCTTCCTTACGAAGTTAATATTACTAGTATTTAATAGTAGTATACTCTTCCTCTAAGGTGAAAATCTCCTTCTTAAGTAAAAAAACTAAAATTATAAGTTTGCTATTATTAATATTCTTATAAACCCTAAGATACTCAAAAAAGCTATATTAAATAATATATATATAAAGTATATATTACTTTAATCTGCCAGCCTAAGATACTCTTTAACCTATTATATATAGTATAATAATAATGACCTTCTGGTAATAATATTACTACTCTCAATAAGTATATTAAATAGTAAATAAAATACTTAAATTAAAGGTTAACCTTTATTTCTCTTAATTTCTATAAAATATACCTCTATAGCTTTATAAATAGCTTCTTTACTAATAATATTAACCTATTATCTTAACTAGAATTTATAATAATCCTAGGCTAAAAGATAGCTACTAGCAAAATCAAGTTTATAATCTAAGGTAATCTAGTTTACTATTTTTTAACTAAAAATAAAAAACTAACTAGAAATATACTTACCTTAGAAATTTATATTATAGTTACTAAAGTAAACTTTTTATATACTATTACTATATCTTTACGAAAAATTATAATTTATTGCAACCTTCCTTCTATTTCTATAATTATTTATACTAACTTAAACTTATTATATAAATACCTTATAAAGCTTAATATTATAAAAAAGAAGACATTTATAATTAATATTATAACTTTAAGGTAATTATATAAATATTAAAAACTCTATAAGATACAGTAAATTCATAGTAAGAATAATCTTACTGATATCTTTACTAAAGGGTTTCTAAACTATATTCTAGAGAGATTTATTAATATAAATAATATAATAGTTTATATAGAGGGATAAGTTACTTATTTAGAATAAAAGGAGGAAATTCAAAAGATTATTCAGTTAAAAGATATAGATTATTTAATTAATTTTATCTTATATATAGAAATATAGTATGCTATAGTTAAAAGGTAAAAAGGAAGTTTACTAATATTAGTAGCATAATAGCTATAAGGTTATTAAAGCTTTATAATATTCTAACTATATAGTATAGTCTAATAGTAGAAACTACCACTATTAGTAATAACTAGCTACTAATTATTACTAGCTACCAGGTAATTAGTAACCAATTACCCGGAGTATCTAAATCTAGCCTATATATAGCCTATAGGCTACATACCATAAATATCAACACCTTAAACCCTATTAGCATACCGTACGTAATAGGATATATAACATACCTTCCCCTAGTAAAACTAACACTTATAGTAATAATCTATATAGTAAAAATCTCAGTAAAACTGAAACTCTATATATATAGCTAAATATAATTACTAAGATTCTTAAATTAAGAATCTTTATAAATCTCTTAAAAATAGAATAAAATAAAAGGCTGAAAGCTAAGTATTCTATAATTTATTATTCTTCCATATTTTATATGATAAAACCGGAATTTTACTTAAACTTATATAACTACCTGTAACCAGGAGAATATAATAGTAAATTCTAATTATTCTATTATAGCTTCTATAACGGGGGATTTTAATATCTTCCAAAACTCTAAGTAATATTATAAATATTTTAATATTAAAAAGTAAACTTTAGGTATTTAGAAGAAGATTATCTAGCTATTATATAATCTACTATATTAAGCTAATAATTTCGGAGATTAAGTATTAATAAAAGAGTGTCCTAATATTAATATACTATATTAATTACTAAATACCTTCAAGTATTATAATTATTATAGGCTGGGCCCGGATATTCGGCCAGGGTTGTACCTAGATATCTAATGCTAACCTCCTTATTTGAGTGGGGCCACAGTAGGCCCCATATAGCATTATATATATAGACTTTGCCATATATTTATAAAAGCTTCTCTTTTACCCTTTAGTTCTAAATAAAGAATATTTTGCGTCACCTTCCGGTTGAATAAGTCTAAATTTAGCCTTTTATATATTTAGAATTTCGTTTTATTTACTATATAGATAATATAAGGTAGAATATAGCTATGTACTAGTTAACTATATAATTTAGTTAAGTAAAGCTTTTAGAATATAATATTATATAATAGGTAACTAAGTAACTAATATAGAAAATAATAAAGAATATTAATATCCTCTAGAATATTTTTATAGGTAGTAATTTTATAACTAAATTACTTTAGTAGTAGTTATAATATATCTTAAGCTTCCTTTACCAGAGTATCAATAAGCTTATATATAAATTAGTAAAAGAAGATATTACAGTAAATAGTAATCTCTAGATAGTTACTATAATAAATATCTTTAGCTAATATTGAAATACTTTAGTAATCTCTAGAATAATATTTATTAGAATACTAGCTTTTAAGGTTAATAATATTATTGTATCTCTATTAGTAGCTAATTACTAAAGGAAGCTTTCTTTTTTACATTTAATATTTTTAGGTAAATAGAAGAAATATTAAGTATTAATTTAATAGATAAAAGCTAAGTTTAAACTTAACTGCTATTTCTTTAATAGTAATTATAAATACTAATATCTAATTCACTTTTACTTAAACTTCAGTTTCTAATAGATAGTTAAAATCTTCTATATAGTGGGAAAGCTATAAAACTTCTATAATCTAAATAAGTTAATAAGTTACCTAAATAGAATTGATCTTAATCTTAATAGCCAGCCTTATTCTATTACCTAGCTATAAAGATTTAGATAGAAAAGAAATAAATATCTAATTATCTTTCTATCTTAATTTAAAACGTTTTTAGCTTATATCAAAGAATATATATAGTTAAATATAGTTTAGATAGTTCTATTAAAGATTACCTTATTTTACTATTTTAGGAAGCTACTTATTATAGTAAATTGCTCTATAAAATATAGATTTTAATTATCTAAAGTTTAGAATATAACTTAGAAGCTTAAATGTATAAAGACAATATTAATTTACTACTAGCTACCCTACTGGAGATTTATTATTTATAATATAGAGGATAATATTATGATAACTAAAGTGGTCAGAAAGTAATAATAATACTAAAGCTTTAGTAGCTTCTTCTCTACCCCTAAGAACTATTTTAAGAACCGCCAAAATACCCCCTAATACTTTAGATATAGTAAGACAAATTATTTATATAGAAGCTATATAGTATAAAGATATAATAAAGCTAATATAAAGGTTATAAAAACTATAATTACTTTAAATTATACTAAGAATAACCAGAAAGATAATATTACTCCACCTAGTAATATTAAAAACTTTAAAAACGTAACTTTAGAGTGAAATTAAATTCTACAGTTAACTAAGGTGGAAGTAATAAAATAGGGAGAATAATAGAAAAGGAAATAGGTAAGCAACTAGTAGTTAGCTATTATTTAAACTAAAATTAATAAAGATTACTTTATTAACATACTTATTAATATTGAGTTACTTTTACTCTATACCTATAGTGGTATCTAAGCTCTTTACCCTATATATAGTTCTAACTGTAAATTATATTCTGAAACAGTATTTATACTAATACTAACTTGCAACTAGTTTAAATAGTAATAAAACTACCTATTATTATAGATAATTATACCTCCAGTTATAATATTTAACCTTATAGTGGAGGAAGACTTTATAGTAATAATTTACCGGCGAAAGTTTTAGTAAAGCTAAAGCTTAATATATATAACTAAAAGTAACTATCAAGGTTATAAACTTAAGAATCTTTATAAACCTCTTAAAAATAGAATAAAATAGAAGGCTAAAAGCTAAATATTCTATAATTTATTAATTTTTTATATTATTTATAATAAAACTGAAATTCACCATAAATTTATATAGCTATTTATAACTATGGAAATATAATAGCGGAAACTATATATTCTATTATAATCTCTATAACTAGGAATATTAATATCTTCTAAAATATCTAAGTAATGTTATAAGTATTAATATTAATAGATAGACTTTAGAAGTTCAGGAGAAAGTCGTCTAGCTATTCTATAATATATTATATTAAGTTAATAATTTTGAAAACTAATTATTAATTAAATAATATTCTAATATTACTATACTATATTAGTTACTAGATATTTTAAAATATTATAATATTATAATTAATAGAATTTTAGATACTATATAGCTATACTAAATATATCTATATTTATACTATTATTATTTATATATTAGCTATACTTAATAAAAATATTAAGATTATTTACTAATAAAAGTAGGCTAAATTCCGCTATATTTATATAAAGATTATAAGTTAGCTTATATTAATAGCGGAAAGCTTTTATTTTAGTAGCGAGAAGCTTTTACATTAGAAATATAAAGTTTCATCTGGAAAGTCTAAAAAATATTAAGATTACGGATATTAAGATTATAATAAGTATTTAAATAAAGTAGCTATGGTTATTAGTAATTAAATCTCTCGAGATATTGAAATTATATATAGATAGTATAAGGATATAAGAATATAAGGTTAATATAAAAGAACTTATTAGTTATTTATTATTAAAAAGTTAATATAGAGTGGATATACTAGCTGCTATAGCTATAAGGAATTTAGGCTTAAATTAACTTGAGGCTAGCTGTAGCAGTTAGTAGGGGGGTAAAGAGGCTGAAGTTATACTTCAGGAGGTAATATATCTACTAATATGTAAGAGTTATAGGCAAGGGAAGGGTAAGCAGTAAAAGGTAGGTCTCCGTAGGTTGTAAGATTTTAACTGAGTAGGCTAACTAATAGTGGCTATAAGAGGGTTTTATCCTATAGAGGCGCTGTGGCTTTAGGCCTCTATTAATTACGTAATTCTAGCTATTCCAGCTCTCTATACAGGCTATAGGGTCTATATCCTTACAATTATCCCCCCCTTCAGAGGCCTTAGCCCCCAAGGCCTGTGAATACCATATAGCCGCATTTTTAAATATATGACTTCGCCGACCGTTCGCCGGTGGCGCTAAGTTTAAATATAAAATAACAGTTGAAATAACAGTTAAGATAACAGTTAAAATAACAGTTAAGATAATACTTGAAAATAACAGTTTGAATAGCAGTTGAAATGATAGTTTTTTAAGTAACTCGAATAGAAAGACTTGAAGCTATAGGTATATTAACCTGTAATGTTCCCACGGGTATATTAACCTGTGGGGTTAATAACCTTTTGGCAAGGCCTCCCTATTAGTATATTAACCTGCAAGGCTTCAGTATATGAACTAGAAATCTTAACGTAATTTGCTAGAGTATCTAACCCCTTCAGTATATTAACTAAATATCTTTAGGTAAAAACCAGAATATCTAACCCCTTCTCTTTGCAAAATATTCTACAGTAAATTAAGTATATAAGGCTTTCTGTAATTAATTAGACTATTAAGATATAGGTAAATATTTACTGGTTATTTACCCTTAAGGAAACTGCTGCTGCTATATATTACTCTAAATAGTTCTCCAGGCTTAAACTTAATATAACCTTAAGGTTCTTTTAGTAGCAAGCTCTCAGCAGTAAGATACTTACAGCAGACCTTTATAGAGTGGCTGGATTTCTAGCACAATATACAGAATTAATTATAATAGTAAGTAGCTATAATATAGCTAAACTTACTATATATTTTATATATTAGCTAGCTTTTAAGGTAAAGTCTCTTAGCTGGAAAACCTTCTGGAGTATTAGTTATTCTATAGTTTACTATACTATTAGTAGTAATATTCCTAATATTACTAAAGCCCTCCTTTTGGAAGTTATATAGAATCTTCCAAAAATACTTAGCTACTAAAGCTATTACCTTAGGTTACTAAATATTAAACTTCTAATACTATAAATACCTCTATATTTTAGCTTTAAGATAATAGAAGAAAGTAAAAATATAAAGCCTTAAAATCTCTAGTTATAATATAACTAAAGCTCTATAAATAGCTAATTATTTAACGTAAAATTTCAGTAGAAACTAGCTTTTATACTTATAAAAAGCTGGACCTAAGCTTATTCAACCAGAAAGTGGCGCAAAATACTATTTATTTAAAACTAAGGAGTAAGAGAGAAGCTTTCATAAATGTATAGAAAAGTCTGCATATATAATACTATATAGGGCCTACTGGGGCCCCACCCGAAGGAGGAGATTAGCTTTAGATACCTAAGTATAGCTCTAGCTGGATATCTAGATATAGCCTATAATATTACCTCCCTCCTCCCCAGCCGCCACTCAGCTGGAGGCTATAAGCTAGGTTTCTATTATTATTTATAATCAGCCTATATATCACTTTATACTACTCTAGGGCTATTATATCTATAATAATATTAATAGACTTCTATATAAAGTTTATATATTCTTCCTATTTAACGAAAGCCTCTTATTAGTATCCTCTCTCCACTTAGTATATCCTCACAGTAAGAATACTTTTAACTAGCTATTTAACCTCCTTATTATTATCTACTAGTAGCAGCAGCTAGCTATTAACTATAATCTACCTAGGCAGCAGATTAGTAGTAGCTCTCTAGAGTAAATCTATATAAAACTGTAAGTAAATAGACTTTAGGGTATCTAGCTTTATAATATATAATAAGAGGATCTTCACTATTATATACTTATAATATAGTTAGGTTAGCTTTCAGCTTAGTTTTAGTAACTTATAGTTAGATATATTTAACTATACTTTATTATTAATTTAATATTAATCTGTAGGAGACTAGGTTTTATTCACCTGAGTTTCTAACCTCTATTAAGTAGTAGCTATCTCTATATAAATATATATTATTACTAACTATATTCTCTTAACTAACTAATAAATTATAATTTTACTATTATTAGGTAATTTTATATACTTTTTAGTAACCAGGATAGGGTTAATATAATATTTATAATCTATAAAGAAAGATATAATCCTTATTATATTATACTACTAATTACAGAAAATTAACTATATAATAAATAGTAGGTTACTCTAGTTATTTTGGGATTAGTAGGTAAATACCCTTAAAATTATTTAGATCTCCTGGTTATACTATTCTATAATCTTATTAGTCTATAGATAGTAATTAATACTTAGTAGGTATATAATATCTATTAACTTATAGAACTCCTTCTAGAAGTAACTTACCTAATTAGACTCTCTATTACTTATAATAGAGTGTAGTATTCTATAGAATCTATAGTAGTAACTAAGGAACTACTAAATACATACCTCTACTTCCATTATATCTATCTCCTCTAATATAGAAGCCTTACTTAGTTAATTAATAATAACCTAAAAGTAATAGTTATCTTATCTTTTTATAAAGAGTAAGTTAGTAATAAAATCTATTAATATATTAGAGTGTAACTAGTTAAGTATCAGTAGGAGCTTTAAGAATCCTTTTTTAGCCTACCTCTAGATATAAATACTTCTATATATATTATAGTTATATATAAATTAGTAGACACTCTATAACTATCCAGACTAATAGAACTATTAGCTTACAATCTCTAGTATATTATTATACTCTAGGTAGCCTACAGGAGAGAAATTATATAACTTCTATACTCACTTAATCCTAAGCTTATTAAGGAGGCTATTACTCTCTTTATTGTTTAGTATCTAAAGTCTCTCTCTAAAAGTAAGCTATCCTAATATATTAATAGTATACTTAGTAATCTAAACCTTAATATAGAAGTTAGAAGGGAAGTTACACTCTCTCTACTAAATTACTATAAAGATTTATTAATATAAGAAGTTTCTCTTAGTAATATAATCTTATATTTCTTACAGATCTAATTTTCCTTTAAAAACCTAAATACTAATAATATCTATATATCCTACCTAAAGCTCTATAGAGATAGTAGTATCTAGAATAACCTATATTACTTATCTTTATTACTTCTTATTATCCCACTTTTTAGAAGTATCTTATTCCTTCCAGGAGAAGGTATTAGGAGCTACTACTTAGATATTCAGTTAGTATTTAAAATAAAAATTATATTAAGATAACTCTTCTACCTACTAGTTCTACCTCTCTATAAGTTATTATTTCTTTATAAAATACTTAAAGCCCTTATAGTCAGTAAGGACTTTAAACCTCCTAATACTTTATAGTTTCACTCTCTATACTTATAAACATTCTAGTATTACAAGAAGTTCCTTATTATAGATTAGGGAATTAAACTCTATAGGAGTTAGGTATTAAAAATGGAAAACTAGTAGATATCTCACTCTAGTTTTATTAGTTTAAGTTAATATACCTCCTAGAGTATACTCTAAATAGTCTATCTCTACTATTATTAGAGTATCAGGATTAAATATCTATAAAATTAGTTCTATAGTAAAGAGTTATTTTAGTGTAAGGAAAGCTTCCTACTACTTCAGTCCCCAGTTAAAAAGAACTAACTTCTAAGTTAGGTAATTTAAGAGCTTTATAATAATATTATATTAAAATATAAAAACTTTATAATAATTTATAAATTTAAAGAAACTATAGATACCTTTTAGTAAACTAGGAGGAAGCTAGTTAGTAATAGCCTCTAACTTCTTAAGATTATAAGAGAGGCTCTTTCTAGCTATCATAATATACTTAATATACTTAACTATAGTAACTAAGAACTTATATTTTTTAGGATCTAACTTAAAACCTATATTAGTAAGGTAGTTAAGCATTTAGTAAATTTTCTCCTCATACTTTTTTTGTAAGTTACTAATATAAATAAGGATATTATTAATATATACTATAATAAAATTATCCAGAAACTGTTGCAGGTAGTTATTAATATACTATTAAAATGTAGTAGAGGTATTAGTAAGTCTAAAGGAGCATACTACCTATTCAAAGAGGCTATAATATATCTAAAAAGCTATTTTCTCCTGATCTATTTTATTAATTCTAATCTTATAGAATATAGTAATAATATTAAGCTTAATATACTAGTAAGTAGTAGTAACCCTCTAGAGAGTCTCTAATATAAAAGAGAGGAAGTAATAATCCTTCTTTATAATTATATTAAAAGCTTTATAATCCACACAGAAGTATATTCCTCTACTTAACTTTCTTATAAAGAAAACTGAAGTATTAGTAGAGAAGCTACTTACTTTAATAAATTCCTTATTAAGCAAATCCTCTAGGATCTTCTTAAGCATTAAAAATTCCTCCTATAATATACTATAGAGAGATTTCTATAAGAAATCTAATTCCTATTCTTTATTATTAGGAATTAATAAGATATAATAGTCTATCTCTAGTTAACTAGGAAGTAGTTAGTATACTAAACCTAAATAGAAAAGATCTAGGAATTCCTTTAAGATATTTATGGAAATATAATCCCTTAGGTTTATTTCTACTTTTAGAGCTAATATTTTCTTAATATCTACTAGACTAATAGATATAACTTAGTAGAGGCTTAATACCTCACTAGTATACTACGTAATATACTAATAGATAAATATAAATAAATTAGTATTAAGCAGCTAAGTTGACTGGATCTCCTTAAACTATACTAACTTATTCTAATATTCTAAGTATACTATTATACTATCTTTCCTATATATTATCTATTAGGTCTCAGTATTATAGATAATATAATTATCTTTTATCTATAGCTACTTAAGATATAAAAGTAACTATAGACCCTCTATAATATAAGTATAGATCTTCTATATATAGCTACTAACTTCTAAAGTCAGGATAGCTACCCCCTAGGTATCACTAAGTAACAGCCTAGTAGTATATCCCCTTATCTATCTCTTTAACTTATCAACCAGTAAGAAGTAAAATTTCTTTATAAGGAAAATATTAATAATAATATAAATATTACAGCCTATATTAATAAGTATATTAATAAAGTAACCTCTATTAATTCTAGCCTAAATAGTAGCTAACTACTAGTTACTTACTTATTCCTTTTCCTATTATTTCCCCTATTCTGTTACTTCTATTTTAGTTAGCTTTAGAACCTAACTTCACTCTAAAGTTACTTTTTTCCTAAATTCTTACTATCACTAGGTGAGGTAGTATTATCTCTCTAGTTATCTCCAGTATAATCTAGAATAACTATAACTTTTATAACCTTTATATTAGTTTTCTTATACTCTCAGGCTTTATAGTTCCTATAGATATAATCCTTCTTACTATACTTAAAGTATTAGTAGATATCCTAGTAGTCTCTAGAGTGTTCCTCAGAGGCAGAGGAGAAGCTACTAAAGCTTCAGTATTATTATCACTCCTTAACCACTCTAGTTATTATAATATTACTTTCTATATTACAGGCAGTAGGTCTCCAGTAGGGTAGTTAGTAGTATACTAACGTCCCCTTTATATATTTAAGCTTCTAAACTATATTTTAAACTTTAGATAACTAAAATCTATACTCTATAGGAAGGTTAATTATAATAAGTAGCTCCTTAAAGTGGGGAAATAGAATAGCCTCTAGTAGGGAGATCTAGACTATATTTAGTTATATATACCCTCTAGTATCAGCTAGAGTCTTTTTAAATTAGGGCAGAAAGGTAGTTAGGTATTTATTTTCCTTCTATCTGAAACTCTATAGCTAAGTAATAGTATAAAGCTAACTATTAGAATCTAGGTAAATTCTATCCAGATAACCTATAAAATTATTTAAGTTATAAAAGTTCTCCAGCTTTCCTACTATATAGAAGGTTTTAACTACCTACTGAGAATTAGAGTCTAAATAGAAGTAGATTAAATACTGATATTCCTAATTACTATCAAAAAAATAGTAGTTAATTTTAAGTTTAACTTTCATCTATTAAGTCCACACTTAATATTCCTTCTACTTACCTAAAAACTTTAGAGGTAGAAAAAGAAGCTTCCTCTAGTAGTTAGCTACTAATAGGGATATAATAATATTATTAACCCTAAAAGCTATTATCCTAATAGATATTATTCTGGAGGTTACTAGAGTATCCTAATGTAAGCTAGAAGTGTCTATTATAGTAGCCACCTAGAGGTTACTACCTACTATAGTATCTTATTTTACTAACTTATACGAAAACTTATTAATCCTCTAGTAGAGAGAGCTTAAAGTATACTATAACTATTACTAAAATAGTTTACTTATAGGGTTACTACCTATAGGGATATCCTGGGGGGCTCCAGTATCCTCTATTATTCTTTATATTAGTTACCTATCGTATAATATTATATCCTAGAAGCTATACTTAACTAGATTATATACTTAACTAGTAGGAAGCTACACTCTACCTAATATTATCTATATAGTAAATAAAACTAAGTTCTAAATATATAAAAGGCTGGACCTAAGCTTATTTAACTAGAAGGTAGTATAAAATACTATTTATTTAGAACTAAAAAGTAAAAGAGAAGCCTTCATGAGTGCATAGAAAAGTCTGCATATATAATACTATATAGGGCCCACTAGGGCCCCACCCGAGGGAGGAGGTTAGCTTCAAATACCTAGGCACAACTCTAGCCGGACATCCAGGCATAGCCCATAACAATACTAAAGAAAATAAAGTATACTATAAAAATATAATTTATATAATACAAAGTTAGTTAATAAACAGTAAGTAAATACTATAAATTTAATATATATAAAGTTAGATAGTATATAGTAGTAGTTACACTATAATATCTAAAGAATATATAATAACTTTATTATAACCTACTGAATCTTTTAGACTTTAGAGACTAATAGCTATAATATATAGCTATCTAAAATTACTATTAGCTAATTCTTAATTTTATATAAAGTAATATCTTTATAAAGTAGGCTATATAGATAACTAGGGAACCTTAAGTAATCTCTATAGTTAGAGGTAATAAATAAGGCTGGTAATAGTAATAATAGTATTAAGCTTACCGTAGGTATACTACTGGAAAGCTGCTCTATTATAAGCTCTATAAGGGATAACTATTATTTAAGAAGGTATATAAATACTATTATAATTACTATATTACTTACTTCAGCTGCTTATATTAATATAGCTGGCGTAGGGGTTGCTATATACTTACTGGTTGAGAGCGTATTTTCGGAAGGTATATTTTCGGAGAGTGCATTTTTAGAGGCTATATTTTCGGAGGCTAAATTTTCGGAGGCTATAACTTAGAGTGTTATTATTCTTAATATAGTTGCTAAGCGGTCGATAGATATAGTTATTTTTTATTTAGATGCTAATTAGTTAGTAGGTATTTATTATAAAGCTATTACTAAACCCCCAGTCTTACTTTCTTATAGGTTAGAGAGGTAGAAGTTAAAAAATTATAAAAGTTATAAGTAAGGGAAGGGTAAGCAGTAAAAGGTAGGTCTCTATAAGTTATAAGATTTCAACTTAGTATGCTAACTAGTAGTGGCTATAAGAGGGTTTTATCCTATAGAGGCCCTATAGCTCTAAGCCTCCATTAATCACGTGATTCTCACTATCCCAGCTCTCTATACAGACTATAGGGTCCATATTCTTACATAATAGTTACAATAGAAAGTAAGCTATCGGCCCCTTCCACTTATTAATATAAATTATAATATCTATATTATTATTTATATCTTTCTTATAAAGAAACTTTATTTACCATTAGTTAATAAGTTAAAAAGATAAATAAGGAAATATACTATTAGGTTATTATTTACTAATATCTAGGAAGTAGGTATTTAAATTTAAAAGTTAGTAGCTAAATATAGAAAATATATATTGATATTATAGAAATCTAACCTATTTACTATAGTAGTTTAACGTCTAGCTGGTTCTTGCCGTTTTGGTAAAAGTAGTAGGTTTAAATTCTGCAATAGGTAACTATAACTGGAAGGTTATAGTATACCTTCCAGTTATAAAACTAAGTATAGTAATTACCACTAGCTATTAGCTTCTACCACCAGCTATTAACGGCTGGTAACTATTAATAGCTAGCAATAAGTATAATTAGCTGGCAGCGGATATTATATAATAATTAATTATGGGTTTTTAAAAGAAGTAACTATAATTAATATAAGCCTATATCTTTCCTTTATAATATATCTTTTATATTTATTTGCTTTTATATCAACTAACTATATTTGCCGCCTAAGATTTCCTCCGTTAAATAGTTTCTTAACTTCAGCTTATTTATAAAGTTTATAAGGTAAAAGCTAACTGTTAGATGCAACTACCTAAATGGAACCCCAAGAGGTATATAATTTAAATAGTCAGAAACCTTCAATATAACTATATTATAGAAAGCCTCCGGTTACGTTTATATTTTAGGTAGCTATAAATAGAGGATAATTATATTATTTATAATACTGAAATTTAATAAATAATCTATAGGAAAGATAGTATATGAATTTATCTAAAATATTAAACTAAGTTAACATAACTTAAGGAAATACAGTTAGCCTACCTACTTCATATTGATTTCTCTATATTTATCTACTAATATACTATATAGTATATTAGTAAGATATTAAATTTCTACCAGATTTCATTTATTAGTTCAGTAAATATTAAGAAAGTATTAACTGTGAAGGTGGAGGTAAACCTAAGAAACTATATTTCTATAAATATCTTAAAGATATTTCCGGATCTTTTCTATTTAAATTTAGTATATTAGCTACCTTCCAGTTACCTAAAAGTAAACTACTATACTTTACTCATTCTAAATAAATAGAAATAAAAATTAATTTCTATAGAAATCTCCCTATAATATATTATAGAAGAAGCTTCTAATATTTAAGAGAATTCTGGAGACTTTACTTAATAAGAAGTTTATCAAAATAAGTAGCTTCTCTATTAATTTCTTAATTTTCTTTGTAAGAAAGTTAAGTAGAGAAATTTACTTCTAAATAAATTATAGAGTTTTTAATATAATTATAAAGAGAAATATTTTCCTTCTTTCTTTTATATTAAAAGACTGTAAGGATATATACCCTACAGCCTACATGGAAAGCTGGAATAGCTAGAATTATGTAACTAATAGGGCCTGAGGCTACTATAGAATAAAAAGCTTCTTATAGCTACCATTAGTTAGCCTACTTAGTTGAAATCTTATAATCTATAGAAACCTACCTTTTACTATTAATCCTTCCCTTATCTAGACTTTTAGCTACACTCTTATAATTTTTTAACTTCTATTTCTCTAGAGGAGGTAAGACTGAAGTTTCAGTAATAGTTTTAATATAATAAATACCCACTAACTACTTAGTAATTATATTAAGAATAATAACGCCCTAAGTTATAGCCTCCGAAAATTTAGTCTCCGAAAATATACCCTCTGAAAACATACCTTCTAAATATATACCCTCTGGTGAGGCATCCGGCGAATATATAGTAACCTCTACGTTAGCTATATTAATGTAAGTAGCTAAAGTAAGTAATATAGCTGCTAGTAATATTAGTAATATAGTAATAGTAACTATAATAATACTTATATACTTTCTTAAGTAATAATCTTTATTTATAGAGGTTATAGCTAAATGCTTATCTAGCGGCATACTTATAGTAAGCCTAATGCCGTTATTACTAACATTAATTCTATTAATTACTTCTGACTATAGGAACTACTTAAGGCCTCCCAGTTACCTATATAGCTTACTTTATAAAGATACTATACTATATAAGATTGAGGATAAGCTGATAGTAATTTCAAATAGCTATATATTATAGCTATAAGTTTCTAAAGTATAGAAGATTCAGTAGATTATAATAAAGTTATTATATATTCTTTTGACCTTATAGTATAACTATTACTATATACTACCAGACTTTATATAGACTAACTTTATAGTATTTACTTACTGCTTATTAACTAACCTTACTCTATAAGAGTTATATCCTTATAGTATACTCTATATATTTCAGTATACAGACTAATTACTACTGAAGTTTTATGCTAAATAGTTAGTAATTTACTATATTTTAGGTATCTTTATTAAGATCTAAAAAGCTTATATATTTACCTTTTTCTACTATCTTGAGGTTAGAATATAGAAGTATTTATAATACTAAAAGTTTAATAACTAGCAACTAAGGGCTATAGCTCTAGCAGCTAAGTATCTCTAGAAGAATTTATAGTCTTATAAGAAGGCTTTAAGTAGTATTATTAGAGAGATTACTAGCTATAATGCTGCAGGTTTAGTATATATATACTGTAAGATAGTTAATAAGTGAACCCCAGCTAAGAGGCTTTATTTTAAGAACTAACCTATATATAAGATATGCAGCAAATTAGGTTATATATTAGTTACTTACTACTATAATAAGATCTATATAAAGTATTATTAAAGAGGATATTTAGTAAGGTTTTGCCGTATAGAAGGTGTTACTAAGGGTATACTAAAGGTATCCTAAATAAGCTTTTACTAAAGTAATATTATTAGTATATATACTATACTAATAAGAAACTTTAAGAATTTATATAGTTACCTTCTTCTTACTAAGGCTGGAATATAGAGGTATTTTGTCGGTAGCATAATAGCTATAAAGCTATTAGGGCCCCACAGTATACCGACTATATAGTATAGTCTAGTAGCGGAAACCAGCCACTAGTGACAACTAGCTACCAGTTATTACCACCTACTAGGTAATTAGTAACTAATTACCTAGAGTATCTAGATCTAGTTTATATATAGTCTATAAGCTATATACTATAAATATTAATATTTTAAACTCTATTAGTATACTATATATAATAATATATATAATATATTTTCCCCTAGTAAAACTAATATTAATTAGTAGTTAACTTTACTATTACTACTTACTATAAATTAGTAAGACTTATTTAGATAGAAATAGTAATAGAAAGTTATTAAGTTTAACTTAAAGTAAAACTACTAATCTCTTAATCTATTTAGATATTTTTAATAATAACTTCTTATTTAACTTAAAATAAAGTAATATCTTTTTAATAATTATATTAATATATCTTAATTTTAGTAACTAAATACCTATTTATACCTAAGATTAATTTATAGAAGAAATTCTAAATATACTTTATATAAGTATATTTATTAAATATCTTTATTATAAAATTACTAGACTTCTATAATAATGGAATTTATAGTATTCTAAATCTCTCTAAATTTCCTTATATTCCTCTTTTTCTTCTCTATATCTTTCTACTCTCTTCTCTCTCTTTCTTTACTTAACTAATAGATAATCTTCCTCTCTAAAATTAAATTTTACTTATATAATATTAATAAATAAATTAGTAAATAGTAAAAATAGAATCTTCTATCTTTCCTCTTTCTCTCTCTTCCAATTTATACTTCTTTATAATTTCCTTATAGTTAGGAAATAATAAGTAAAATATCTAAGTTAGTAGAACTTCTTAGAAGATCTTTTAAAAACCTTAGTATATTAAGTAGTATAAGTAATATAATCTCTTTAGGGATAAGGATATTAATAAAACTAAAGCTTCTTCTTAATATTAAAATCTTTAGTAAATAAGAAATATTTAATCTAACTATAGAGTGTAACTCTAACTAAATTAATAACTAGATTATATAGATTATAGGAATATATATCTATAATTATATCCTTAGTAGAAACCTCCTAAATTTCTTTAAAAATAACTTTAAAAACTAGCTAGAGGAGATATAAACTATTATAGATAAATAACTACCTTAGTATTTATAGAATATTCTTATTATCTATAATATTAAAGTTAATATAAAAGGTAAATAGATTTACTAAATTCTTATAAACCTAATAAAGTAAGATAAGTTTATTTTATAGACTAAAGAAGAAATCTAAAATATACTAATAAAGTTACGAAGCTTTAAAATACTAATTAATAACTAACTAGACTTTCTTAAAGATATTATTTTCACCCAGTAAATATATTTTACTTTCTAGAAGTAGCAATAAAAGGTAATCTATTAAAACCTTATAAAGCTTAATATTTATCTAACTACCTTAAGAAACTAATTATAAGGGGTATCTTAATAAGCTGAGAGATCTATAATTCCCCTACTATTATTAGTAATAAATATAATATCTTAATAATAAGGATAACTTAAATAATAAGACTTTTAAGATTAATAAAATTAATAATCTCTCTATAACTAAAATTAATAGTATAAACTTTCTATTTTACTTTCTATAGTTTCTCTTCTATATATTAATCTTATAAATGATACTAAGAAACTAAATCTCTATCTATAGATATACTAATAGCTAAAAATATAACTAATTTTATAAAAATATATAACTCTAAGAAAAAATATAGAGAAGCTCTCTATAATATCTTTAAATTAAAAATCTATATCTTTAGAAATTATTATCTAAAGTTAGATATATCTAACTATATATAAGCTAGAGTCTTCTTAATTATACTAAAAGATTAGGCTCTTAAGTACTATTTTAACTACTTTAGTAATCTCCTTAATCCTATAATATTTTATAATATAACTCTCTATATTAAAAACTATTTTGAAATTAATAAAAGTTAATAAATCTACCTTACTAACTAGTATAATATAATATTCAGAAGTATTATTACTAACAACTAAAATAAGATAAGAAAGAAAATATTTAAAATCTTTTTTACTAAGCTAATATATATTTAGAGAATCTTCCCTCTTAAATAATATATAAATTTTAGTCTCTAAAACTACTTTTTAAATATATACTGAGGGATATTAGAATACTAGTTAACCTTCTTTAGCCTTATAGTAATATACTAGAGAGGCTGTAATTAGTTATAATTTACTATAAATATGACTATAAACTTTCCTTCTATAATATTCTAATATATACTTAAAGATACTCATAATTCTAAAGAACTCTTATCAATTAGCATAAATTAATACTAAACTAACTAGATATATAACTTACTTTAAAGTTCTTATCAAGAATATAAATATAGTTATTAAGGATACTCTTAAATATTATTTAGAGGAGGATATTACTTAATCTCTACTATCTTATATAGCTAATTTAATAAACAATACTATATATATATAGTAAATCTAGTTACTAATTCATAAAATATTTTCTTAAGGAGAAAAGAGATTTCTATAACTAATATAAATCTACCTTCTATATAGTAAATATATTAGTATTTACCTATTACTATTTCCCTACTTAATATAAGGAAGTAGAAAATTTAAATAATAACTTCAGAGGTATTTATAAAACTATTATTAAAAATAATATAGTAATATATTACCTCTAAGACTACTAACTTAAAAATTAACCTAAAGTATCTAATTCTCTAAGTAATTCTTTAAATAACTTTATAACTTCTTACTTTAAAGAATAATCTATACCTCTAGATAGTTAAAAAATTATAAGGATCCTCTAGAATTAAGTGGTAATCTATATCTTAATAAAAGAAGATAATATAACTAAAAAAATTACTATTTTAGCGTCTATATTTATTCTAGAAGAATACTATTTAGATATAGTTTTCTAAGAAATTTTATCTAACTTAAATACTACTAGCTACTTTATAGCTAACTATTTCTAGTTTAATATTCTAAAATACATTATTCTTCCTTCTATTTTCTTAAAAACTTCTAAAAAAAACTTAATCTCTATTTATTTTGAAAAAAGTAAACTTAAAAAAAAATAAGTATAGTTAATATATGTATACTACTTAATATAATAATATCCTATATAATTCCTTATAAAATCCTATTTCTACTATATCTTACTAATATAAATTACCTAAATATTACTTTTAATAATATCTATAACTAATTATATTAAAATAAGAAAATTATTCTAATTATATATAAATAAGAATATCTATAGATATTATTAGATAAGGAGGAGATACCTACTTCCTTATACTTAATAGAGATTAAGATATGAAAACTCTATTATTACTTTAAATATCTATCTATTATATATCTTTAAGAAATTCTCTATAAAGCTGGATATCTAGTTAATTAAGAAGTTTTTATAGCTCTTAAAAATACTACTATTAATATTAGATATATAATATTACTTTCTCTTAATTTAGATTTTCCCTCTATAATAATATTAACTTTAACTTTAAAGTTATTATGAATATCTTTTATTTTAAAAGTAACTGTTCTATGCTCTATATTATTAATATAATTATAATTTTTAATACTATTTAATTCCTACTTAATATTTTAGTAAAATTAATATAGAAAACCTTTAAAGTATACTAAATTAATATTTACCTAAATCTACCTAATTATATTTCTATTAATACTAAAATAAACTTCTAATCTGAAGGTTTTTATTTAGAAGCTAAAATAATAAGCTTAACTATCAGAATTATATTTATTAAAACCTATGATAGTATTAGTAAGATAGAATACTACTATATCTTTCTCTATTATATATATATAATTTACTATTAAGAATATCTATTATTATTATAAGAGTATTACCTCCAGGCTACTTATAAATTAATAAATAATATTACTAGTCTAAATAATCTTATATTTATACTCCTTATCTTTAGAATTTACCTCTAGCTTACTAAAGACTCTACTTTATCCCCAGAGATAATTTTATAAATATACGTAATCTAACAAGTAACTAAAACTATCTGCTATAAATATATAAAAAGAATTATTAATACTACTATAGTTACTTATAATAATCCTAATATATTATGAATTATAAACTTCCTACTGTAATTCCTTATATATATATAGTAAGAAAAGAAAGATTAGTAAGGTTTCTTCTACCTACTTACTACCTATAGTAAGATATATATAGTGAACTATACTAGTAAGCTTACGGAGATAGGTAGGTAAAAGCTTATTTATATAAAAAGCTATCTGCAGAGTAGCACTATCTAATATATAGGTTTGTAGGTATATCTTACGTAAGAAGTATCTTACGTAAGTAGGCTATATAACTTAGGATAGTAGCCTATAAGCCTGAAGCTATTATAATATACCCCCCCAGATAGAGCTATATATAAATAAATACGAACTAATATATAAAGTTAGTTAAAAATCCCCATTCAATATATAGATATACTTTTAAATATATAATAAATAAAATAAGATATTAATTAGTTACTTATAAAATACTATACTAAATATAGATAAATGAAAAAATTATTCCTTCCTCGTAAGTTATAGTTAATATTTACTTAGGATTCAGCTTTAGTCTGAAGCGAGTAGTAAGGATGCTATAGTTTAATACTATTTTTAAGATACCCTCCTCTTAATCTTTCCTCTTTAGACTATCACTACTACTATTATATTAGTATTTATTTAGGATTATATTATATATATATATATATATATATATATATATCTTTACTACTAATAATATTTTACAGAAGAATAAATATAATAGTTTTCCTTTTAGAGGTAACTTATGCTACTTTATAATAGGTAATACTAACTGAGATTAATATTAGTAATACTAGCTAGAGTAGCTTCCCCACGCTAGAGCTATAGAAGTATAGTAAAGAGAATATAGATAATAATAGTTAGGATAGCTTCCCTATACTAAAGTTTAGTAAGAAGAAACAGCTTCTTAGTATAATTACTTAGCTTCTATAATCTTAGATATTATTAGCTGATAGTTTATTTTAGATAAAGAGTAACCTATAGAAGTAGGAAGTAATAATCTAATTTCTAAGGAAATATAAGGAAAGTTTCTAGCGGAGGAAGAAGCTAATAGTTCTTCCTCTAGTAAATATTATTAATATTAGTCTAGTATATAAGATAATATTTAGTTAGTTTAGATATTTACTAAAAGTAATATAAAAAAAGTAAATTCTAAAGATAATAAATTTACAAACTAAAGCTAGATAGCTTTTAGAGGTTCTATATATAAAAACTATATTTATAGTATACTTAGTAGGAACTCCTAAAGTAACTATTATCAGACGAAATTAAACTAGTCAGCTAAATACTAGTAGTATGTTATAAGTAAGATTTTATATATACTATTATCTAACTAACTAGTAATATTAAGATTTTAGTTTCTTAAACTTATCTAGAATAATAATCTCACTATTATAATATAATCTTCAGTCTATATATTACTTATATTCTAAACTGACTATTAGCTAGAAGCTTAAGTAAGTTAAGATTATATTACAGTTAGTATTTTGTAATAAATCTAGTAGTAGGTCTATTCCTCAGGAGATAGCTAGTAAGGTAACTATCCTAAAGTATCTTTCTACTCCTATATCTATAAGCTAGAATAGAGGTTATTCTAAATTAACACCTATTAAGAATACTTCTGAAGCTAATACCCACTTAATTTTAACTGATCCTTCTACTAGTAGGTTATAGCTAACCTTTAATAGTCTTATTATTAGGAATATTCTATAGGATATTACTAATATATATAAGAATATTATATCTTTGTATAAAGTTACTCTCTTGAGTGTAAAGTAAAGAAACTAATATAATATTTTTAGATATTAAAATTTTTTATATATCTACTGCCCTCTTAAATGAAATTTATATCTCTTTATATTTCATACCCTATAGAATAATTAAGCTTTTCTAGTTCTTATATTATTAACTTATAGTTTATATTATAATATATTTACTTATATAATTATATTTATAAGTATGTAAATACTAAGAGGTATAATTAGTAAGAGAGAAGTGTAAAGAAAAATATTAGTTATTAAGTATAATATCTTTAAGTTAGTTACTTATATTACTAGCCTGAGAAGCAGCTTTAATTAGGAACTCTATATAGATAACTACTTCCTAAAGATTTAGAAGTAATTGGAAATATTTAAATTTTAGCTATAAAAATACTTTAGTAAGTCTGTCCGTTAGTATATTATTTATTAGTATATAGATAACTTTAAATAAACTAATAGTATATTCTTAATAAAGCTATATATTTAAGATATCTGTATATTACAGATATATTAAGATATATTTACTAATATTAACTACTAGATAAATTATCTAACTATTATTAAAATAGATTCTTTATATATTATTTAGCTCTAGAGTAATATCTCTAAAAAGTTACTTAAAGATTATAGTTTCCTTTATTATATATTTAAGTATAAGGAACTTCACCTCTATAGTAGATATAGTAATAATAATTTAGCAAGTAGCTTTCTATTAAATTAAGTTTCTAAATAGTAAGATTATATATTCCTAAGAGAATCTTTATATTTTATTATTATTAGTAAATAAGGTATCTTTAGTGATAGGTAATATCTACCTACTCCCTAAAGTACTATAGTATATTATAAAGTAGTAAGTAATATAAAAATACTAGATTATTTAGTTATTACTAAGAAATATTAATAGGAGGAGTTTGTGAAATATTGCGAAAGCTAAGTATATATAAAAAAGATATTAAAGTAGATTATAATTAAGATATAAAGTATTAATCTAATCTTTTCTTAAAACTTTTTTATTTTAGTAATTATAGCTATATCTAAATTAGGGATAAAGAAAACTATATAAATAAAAATTAGAAGTAAAATAGTATTAGTAAACTTATAGTATTTAGTATCCTTCTTGATATACTAATTATAAATAAAATTAATTATTTTTACCTTGTAATTCCAAATAATTTATATTCTAAAGAATTACTCTACTAGACTTTAGTTTTTAATTTTATAAATATTTTTCAGTTAGGAAATAATCTTAGTAGTATAAATTACTATAGATTAGTAATAGAGAATAAAAAATATTATTTATATAGAATATAATAAGAATTCTCTTATTAAGTATCTAAACAAATAGGAATTTCTATTTATAGGATAAAGTCCTAAGTAAACGAAAGTTAAGGAAAACTCCTTATATTAATAGAGGAATATATCTTATAGCTTATATAGAATATAGATAAGTTTAATATAACTACTATACTATCTGAGTTTTTTAGGTAGTTAGTATTATATAGAGGTATCTTCAGGATTAAAGTATATATTTAGAAAAGTATTAATAATATCTAGCTAAAATATCTTTAGGTTAAAGTATATAGTAATAACTATTACTATATAGAAAGTTTATATAGCTAGTATTATAATATATATCTATCCTAGAGGGTTTAACTACTATAAGTTACTATAAATATAGAATCTTACTTTATAGTAGTTAAGGAATCTATCTTTATTTTTCTTATATAAGAGTATCCACTTAAGGGGAATTAGTTTCCTTTTAGATTTATTCTATAGGATAATTATCTAGATCCTCTTCCCTTAGAGTATTTTTATCTTAATATTCGTTACTTATAAAAAGAGGTTATAGAGTTACTCTAGAAGGTGAAAGATATCCTTCTAGATTATAAGTAACTTAGGAAGCTAGTTAACTTATATTTATACTAGAAGATTTATAGAGAGAGAAATATAGTCTATTAATAAGAAATACTCTAGAAGTTATTTAAGAGAAACTATATTAGTTATACTAATAATTTTAGTATCTCTAGAATTCTACTTCTTTAAGAATAATCTCGAAGGATTTTAGTATATTAGGAAGCTTTTTATATAAGTATATTCTATTTAGAAAACTACTATTAGAATTATTAAATATAAAATAAGATATTTATAGAAATCCTCCAGAATAAAGTAAAGCAAATTAGGTAAGTATAAGCTTAAAGAAACCTCTTATATTTAGATAGTTACTATAAATATAAAATATATAAAGTAGTAGTTAAGATTATTATTTCTAGATAAATCTAGATTAAAACCTTAGACCCTATAGCTACTTTACGTTAGTTAGCTATTTCTAACTACTCTTAAATACTAAAGCTTAACTACTAAAATAAGTTTACTTTCTATTATATATAACTTATATTCTAAGTATATTAAATATATATAGTATTTTCACTTATTACTAAAATAGATAGCTCTATTAGTATATTAATTTAGATATAAATAATATCCTTAATCCTCTCGCTAGGCGGAGGAACTTTAAGATTAACTTCCCTAAGTAAATTAAATAACTTAGAAGTTAACTTAAATATAAGTTATTAGTCTCCTTATTCTAAAGGAAACTTACTGAAAGTAATTTTAATATCTTAAAGCTCCTTCTTAGCCTCTATAATAATACTAGAGGTAGTTATTATATTATAAAATATAATCTAAGTGGTATTAACTAAATTAAAGATTCTAAGTATCTAGAATATATTATCTATAATATTAAAGCTATCCTTAATCTCCTTAACTACTAACTAAGTAAGGTTTTTTAGAATAGCTTATTTAATATCTACCTTTATATAGAGTTTAGACTTATTAAACTAGATATTATATATTATAATTATTTAGTTAAGTAAGAGGATCTAAATCTAGTAGAAATTATATATATGAAGTATATATTCTACTAAGTATCTAATATAACTTTTTAGTTCTATCTTAAATTATTATCTATAGAATCCCTATTTCTACTTCCTCTTAAGTGAATATACTTAGTATCTATATATATAAAGATACTTCCAGTTAGAATATAGATTCTTTACTAAAGAGATAATATCTCCTTAGATATTCTATTTTATATATTATTAAAGTTACTCTTTCTTAACCTTAAGAAGTAACTTCTAACTAAAGTTTACTTAAAGACTAATATTATAAATAAAAGTAGTAGTTCTTATTACCTCTAGCTATAAGTAAGATAGGAGGTTAGTATTATTAAGTATCTTAATAAATTTAATAATAATCTCTTAGTTAGTATATTTCTAACTACTTGCTAATTCCTTTATATATAGAAGAGAAAGCTTAAATTTAATTTCCTCTTCCTTAATATATTACTAATATCTTATTTATCTATGAATTATAATAATTATTTTCTTAATATCCTATTAAATCTTATAGATAGGTAAACCTTTCTGATATAACGTCCACTATTTAAAATAATATAATATATGAAAAACCTATTCTAAACACTTATTCTAAAGAATAAAAATAAAGAGATAGTTAGTAAACTTATCTTTAATAATTATTACCTAATATAAAAAATTAAAGCTAAGTAAATAATTAAAGAGATTCTAAATAATATAGTAATAAGGTTACTAAGTATAATATTCTAATTTCTAACGAGAGATAACTTAATAAATGTAAATTATTATATAATATTTACACTTAAAGTAAGTAGCTACTTTAATCTTCACTCTCTAAATGTAAGTAATAACTTTCGTAAATATATTAGGTTCTAAGTAACCAGACTATAAATACTATAAATATATAAAATCTTCTTATTTATATAGAGGCTCTCTTGAGGGATAGAAGCTTATTTGAAATATATAAAGGTTAATAATATATATAGTACTAAATAGGATCTTATTAAAATAAGTAGAAATAAGAGTATATTTAAAAAAAGCTAGATTCAACTTTTAAAGAAAGTTATAGAAGATAATATTATTATTCTTCCTTCTAAAATAAAGAATATAGTTAAAACTACAATACTAAATATCCTTCTTTTAGAGTAATATTTCCAAAATAATATTTACATAAAAATTCTTAATATAATAAATATCCTCTAGG
This sequence comes from Colletotrichum lindemuthianum, assembly GCA_001693025.2. Classification (NCBI taxonomy): domain Eukaryota; kingdom Fungi; phylum Ascomycota; class Sordariomycetes; order Glomerellales; family Glomerellaceae; genus Colletotrichum; species Colletotrichum lindemuthianum. Next base: position 45,685 of record MASP02000183.1, on the reverse strand, counting down.
ATTAAGTCTATCTTTATTCTATTAAATCTATTTAAGATAACTTTCAGTATATAGTATCCCTTCCCTAATATTAGGAAGAATATAATATTACTTTCTATTTATATACTAACTAAAGAGATCCTATAGAAGCTAAGCTCTAGAAGATTCTTTTAATTAATAAGGTAAGTAATATTATAGTTATCTATAACTATACTATTATTAAATAGGTAATATAAAGAGATAGAAATAGTAAAGATACTAAATAACTCTAAAGTTATATAGTAGAATTCCTCCAGAAGGAAGAAATTAATAATAATAACTACTATATTAACAAAATACTATAAGGTTTATTAAGATTAGTTATTTTAAATATAGCTTCTACTATAACTACTATCTCTTCTCTCTCTATAGTTATTTTTTTATCTATAAAATAAAGAGTCTGAGGGAGGATTACTAATAATTAAAGCTTTCAGCTACTTAGTGTAAGATAGCTTAATATAAAGGTTACTATAATAATCCTTATTAAGATAGTTTTATATTAAAATCCTTTTAGTATTTAGAATTAATCTACTATATTTATTTAAGCTTCCTTTTACAGTAATCTTAAGCTACCTATAGTAGAGGGGAGGCTAGGTATAGTTTAATATATTATAAAAATATATAAAGAGTGACTCTATCTAACTTACAGCTTATGGAGTAGATATAGAGTTTTTAGCTAACTACTCTATAAAGGTTATAAAAACTCCTTATTTACTATAGAGGTTCCGTAAGAGACTATTATAGTAAATAACATTAAAGAAGATATCTCTATATTCTTCAAGTAAGAAGATTCTAACACTAATATATTTATTTATAGTAATCTGATTAATCTAAATATTTATTTAGTCTATAATAAATTAGGCTCCCACTATACTTAGGAAGTTCTCTACTATTAGAGCCCTATTAATCTTAGGAATATTATACTGAATAGTATAAAGATAGGTATTACTTTAGGTAGTATACTAAATAGATATATTATTTAAAATCTTTACCTAAATAAGAGCTAGGTTATATTTCTTTCTAATAGTAGCTAGAATACTAGAATCTGATAGAGTTAATAAGATTATAAAGTAAATTATTATTTACTAGAAGTTATTTAGAGTAAGCTATTTAGAGGAAAGTTATATCAATAGTTATATTAACTTATTACTTTATAGCCTCAAGATATTTCTTAACCTTTCTACTATTAGAAGTTTTAGTTACTATAAAATATAAACATACTGAGTATTTATTATAAATACTGGGGGATTCTTTAGTTATTAGGGAGGTAGGAGTATTTAGGAATAAAGTTACTTAAGAGGTTAGATATAAAATATTATTTTATGTAAGTTTATCCTAGAATTATTATATAGTATAGGCTACTTAGAGGGATTAGTTATAAATGTTTTTATTTTAGATAAAATCCTTAAGAGAAATTAGATCCTCCTGGAAGTTAAACTTAGGAGGATAAAGGTTATTTAGATTAATATATTTCTAAATAGTTTTTATTTTAATATAATATTCAAAAATATTATACTATTAAGACTAATTATAATAATAGTTAAGATAAATAGAGGTATTGAAACCTAATAGTATTATATGGGAAGATATTATAAAAATAATCAGATAATTAACTAGAAAGAAGAAAGGGATAAGAAGAGGATTTATAGATAATATAAACTAAATAAGTATAACTTAAATAATAGATCTCAGAGGGTATTTAGAGCTAGACTTATAAATATAGTAAACTATATTAGTAAGCTTATAGAGATAGATAGGTAAAAGCTTATTTATATAAAAAGCTATCTGCAGAGTAGTATTATCTGATATATAGGTTTATAGGTATATTTTACGTAAGGAGCATCTTGCGTAAGTAAGCTACATGACTCAGGATAGTAGCCTACAGGCCTGAAGCTATTATAATAATATATATTATTAATCTTCTCTATAATCCTCAAAAGTTCTACTTAATTACTATAAAGATATATTATAAAAATAATAATATTTCTTCTTAACTATATATCTTAGTAGAAATATAAAAATACTTCCGCTATAAATATAATAATAGTAATATTAATAAAGCTAGAAATCCCTCTTAAGAAGCTTTACTTACCCTAATCTTATTCCCTATTATTCTTAAAGTTCTAAATACTCTAGAGATACTAAAAGATAATAATATCCTCCCTCCTTATATTAAAAATAATATACTACTACCTTCTAATAAAAATAAATATACTAAATATTAGAAAGTTATAAAGCTATTCCTTAAATTCTTAACAGCTATATTTAACTAAGGAAAGCTCTTTTAATAAGAAAGTACCTAAGAAAACTAATTTATAGCTTTCCTTATAACTAAGAAAGGCACTAACCTAACCTTCTCTTAATTTCTCTACTAAAAAGAAATTATTACTACTTCTAGCTTTCCTTTTAAAAAGTTAATAAAGAAGGAAGTAGAAAGTATTAATAATAATAATATAATTAAAATTATCCAGTATAATTCTATTCTCTATAAAAACTATACTATCTTTAAATCTTAAATTATTAATAAAATTAAGAATAAAAACAGTAACTAAATATATAAAAAGTTAAAACTTATAATCTAAAATCTTAAAGATAATAAGAAACTTATAATTTTTACTTAATCTTCTATAATTTAGAGAAGTAGCTAGAAGTTAATTATAACTATTACGTCTATATTAATTAAAAATAAAAACTTCCTCCTCTAGCTAAAAGATATTATTTAGACTTATATTTAGGCTAAAACTAAACTTTTAAGATATATTATAACTAAGTTACTTACTTACCTTAAAACTTAATATCCTCTAGAATCTATAATAATAATTATTAAGCTACTTTATAACTTAGCTAAAACTGATACCTACTAGTAGGTAATATACTTAAAATATTATAAAAAATAATTATATATAAAGATATTCACCTATAACTTTTACCTCCTTATTTCTTAACCTAATAATAAAGTATTTAGTATAGTTAGTATATAAATTAATAATGTTTTTAGTTTTTCTAATATTATTTTTACTTAATAAAAGAATAAATAATTAGTAAAAGTCTTCCTTATAGTAAAGTCTAAAGTCTTCCTTATAAAGTTAATATTATTAATATTTAATAGTAATATACTTTCCCTCTAAGGTAAAAACCTTCTTTTTAAGTAAACAAACTAAAATTATAAACTTACTATTATTGATATCCTTATAAATTCTAAAATACTTAAGAAAATCTATACTAAATAATATATATATAAAATATATATTACTTTAATTTGCCAGCCTGAGGTATTTTTTAACTTCTTATATATAATATAATAATAATAACCTTTTAGTAATAATATTACTACTCTTAATAAATATATCAAATAATAGATAAAATACTAAGATTAAAAGTTAACCTTTATCCCTCTTAACCTCTCTAAAATATACCTCTATATTTCTATAGATAGCTTCTTTACTAATAACGTTAATCTATTATCTTAGCTAGAATTTACAATAATCTTAAGCTAAAAGATAACTATTAGTAAGAATAAGTTTATAATCTAAAGTAACTTAGTTTATTACTTTTTAACTAAAAGTAAAAAAGTAACTAAAAGTATACTTACTTTAATAATCTATATTATAATTACTAATATAAACCTTATATATACTATTACTATATTTTTATAAAGAATTATAGCTTATTATAACCTTCCTCCTATCTCTATAATTATCTATATTAATTTATACTTATTATATAAATACCTTATAAAACTTAATACTATAAAAAAGAAGAAGCTTATAATTAATATTATAACCTTAAGGTAATTATATAAATATTAAGAACTCTATAAAATATAGTAAATTAACAGTAAGAATAACCTTACTAATATCTTTACTAAAAGATCCCCAAACTATATTTTAGAGAGATTAATTAATATATATAATATAATAATTTATATAGAGAGATAAATTACTTATTTAGAATAGAAAGAGGAAATTCAGAAAATTATTAAGTTAAAAAATAAAGATTATTTAATTAATTTTATCTTATATATAGAGATATAGTATATTACAGTTAAAAAGTAAAAAGGAAGTTTGATAATATTAGTAATATAATAACTATAAGGCTATTAAAGTTCCACAGTATACTAACTATATAGTGTAATCTAGTAGTAGAAACTAGCTACTAGTGATAACTAGCTACTAGTTATTACTACCTACTAGGCAATTAGTAACTAATTACCTAGGGTATCTAGATCTAGCCTATATATAGCCTACAGGCTACACACTATAAATATTAACACCTTAAACCCTATTAGTATACTATACGTAATAATATATATAACGTACCTTCCCCTAGTGAAACCAACATATTTATAGTATTTAAAGTTTAACTAGAGAAGTGTTAGTATATATACTATACTAAAGATATCGCTAAGAGTATACTATAAGTATCCTAAGGGGGCCCTTCTAATATTATTAGTATAAATGCCAGTATCTTACTATTAGAAAGGTTTCTTAAGTTTCAGTATAATAGAAAGAGGTTAGATACCTTAGCGTTTTACCTAAAAAGTTATATTATTAGTATATATACTAGAATTCTATTATTAGAGAGACCTTACAAAGCCTCCAGCATAATACGAAAAAGTTAGATACTTTAGTAATATCTAAAAAATTAATTCTTACCCTAATTAGCTTAATTTACTATTAGAAGCTTTATAGTTTCATTAGCTATAGGATAACTTATTTTAGCTATTATTGTAACTATTATTTTAACTATTTTTAAACTATTATTTTAATTATTTCTTTAAACTATTATTTATCTGTTATTTTATTTTTATTTAAGGCTCCAAATTACTACTAGATAGTTGGCAAAATTATATATTAAAAGCGGCTATATAGCGTTTACAGGCTTTAGGGCCTAAGGCTTTTAAAGGGGGGGATAACTGTAAGGATATATACCCTATAGCCTGTATAGAGAGCCGGGATAGCTAGGATTATGTAACTAATAGAGCCTGAGGCTACTATAAGATAAAAAGCCTCTTATAGTTACTATTAGTTAGCCTACTAAGTTGAAATTTTATAACCTACGGAAACCTACTTTTTACTGTTTACCCTTTCTTTGCCTAGGCTTTTAGCTATACTCTTATAAAGATTTCTGGAGGGTTACTATAATTTACTAATATATTAAACTTAATATTATTACTATATTCTATAGAATTAGAATTAATAAAATAACTTAAAACAAAATAGCTTTTTTGATATATTATAATCTTTTTAAATAGATAGTATATTTCTTTAAACTTACTGGTATTTCTAGTCTATTTTTATAGTATATTAGTAGCTGCCTATAATAATATCTATATAATCTTATTATAATATATATTAATAATATTCTTATTTATATTAATAACTTATAAAAGAGAAGGGGCCGATAGCTTGCTTTCTATTGCGACTATGAGTGAATATATTGCCTCCTGAAGTATTACTTCAGCCCTCCCACCCCCACTAGCTGTACGGTTAAATATCATAACCGGAGGTATAATTTATTAAACTAGTGTAGAAAACTAGTAAATAGGTTAAGGGAAATTAACACTCAATAAATTACAGAAGAATAGGGAGTTCAGAATAATATCTGAAAATAGTATTAATATTAGTAGAAATAGTAATAATAATAGGAAGTTCTAATTCCACTAAAGGTGGGAAACTTCTGGATATATCTATCAAAATAGAGTTTATTTTCAAAAACGTTAAGCTTATATATAATAGATAAATAGAAGCTATTAATATATAGACTACTATATAATCCGTTTATCAAATTTTTTTATATTACAATTTAACTAATTTAGAGTATAATTTATATAGATTATATAATCTAAACTCTAATAATTAATTTACTAGAATAAATAGAATATATAAGGTTATAAGAGTAAAGTAGAATACTTAACTTTTATTTACCTAATATAGGGTATTTAGAATAAAAAAAGTAATAGCAAAATGCTATAAGTCTAATATCCCCCCGTAAGATATATAAAATAAATATCTTTTATAGCTTAAAAGATAGTAAAACCTCTAAAAACCATATAGGACAAATAGAGAAAGTAAAAAGTCAAAAGTGTAAGAAACCTAAAACCATACAAAATATAAAGAAAAATATTTAAAGAAGAAAGAAAATAAAACTCTAAAAAACCTAAAACCTTATATAGGTAAAAAGAAAAAGATTATTCTTCAGAAAATAGATAATTAGTCTTATTTTCTTTATAAGAGAGCGGAATATTATTCTTAAAATTATTCTGTAAAGTTCTCTTAATAATATTATTAAATTTAACTTAACCTAAGGGCTTTATTAAGAAGTTAGTAATATTATTACTTATATTAATATAATAGAGATTTATTCTATTTTGTCTAATAAAATCTCTAATATAATAATAATGAATATTAATATACTTAGCCTTTTTATAGAATTTAGAATTTTCAGTAAGTTTCTTAGCTAATTAATTATTAATAAAGATAATAAGCATATTAGTAGCTCTAAATTCTAAAGAACTTACTAATAAAGCTATAGTTATAAATAAGTACATAGCTTCTTTAGTAGCATCTACTAAAACTATATACTTAGCTTTATAAGTAGATAAAACTACTATTTTTTACTTAGTTAAACTATAGCTAATAATATTATAAACATCCAGGCAAAATATATAAGCTAAAGTGGATTTTTTATTATTAATGTTTCTTACTTAATCTAAGTCTTTAAACCTAAAGAAATTAAAGATATTAATATTATTACAGTTATAAATTAACTTATTATTAGGATTCTTTTTTAAGTAACTTTATATTCTATTAAGAATAATAAAATACTTTTTAGAATAATTTAAAGAAAGTCTAGAGTATGTAGTAACAGCTAAAGTAATATCTAGCCTGGTTTTTAAGGCTAAATATAATAAAGCCTCTACTTCTGTTTAATATTCTAATATTTCTTCCTTAAAAATATTATTTTTATTCTTAAAGAACTTAGATTTATTATCTATGGGTATATTAAAACTATAGAGATCCTCTTTATTAAATTCAGTAAGAATCTTATTAGTATATTTAAACTGATTTATTTCTATAATCTTATTCTTTCTATTAATAACTAAGTTATTACCCAAGAAAGTATTAGGTTCTTTTAGATTTTGGATTTTTATATTCTTTTTAAAATTACTATATATATACTTTACAGTAGTAGAATTATTAGCTTCTAATAGTATATTACTAACATAATATGCTAGAATAGCTAAATATTTACTTTTATCAAAAGTAATATTAAGTATAAAATCTTCTTTATTATTAGGAGATACTTTAAAATTAATCTTATATAAGATATATTTAAGATATAAATATAATAATTTAGAGTTTAATTTTAATCTATATAAAGCCTTATTAAGTAGAAATATAAAAAGACTGATTCTTATAGTTTTTATTAAAAACCAAAGTTTTAGAACATTAATTATAGATATAGCCAGTAGGTAACTTAATATATTTCTTTTTATCTACTTTTATATAAATAAATACAGTGGTAATAATATACTAAATTAAAATCCAGTTATAATAAATAGATATAGTAAGTAAATATCTGTAACTTTCAGGCTTATAAGTAGTACTAAAGGTTTCTAAATAATTAATATCAAAATACTAGTTAAAACCCTAATTAACCTATTTAGCTTTATATATAAAATTACTAGCATTCAGTTTATTATATTTTATTCTGTAAATATATCTATCCCCTAATATATGAATATTATTCTTTTGAATAAAAGATAAAGTAGATAGAGGTATAATAATCCAGACTTCTATAAACTTAATAAACTTAACCTCCTTATTTATAGCTTAAATCCATTCTTACTATTTCAAGAACTTATAGTATTTAAAAAAGTAGCTAGCTTATTAAGAATATTAACAGATAGAATATAAGAGGCAGTATAAAAATTGCTATATTTATTAATAAATAAACTATTACTATAGTTATATTAATTATAGTTAGTATAAAGAAGTAAAGATAGAAAATCTTTAACTGTAAGAAGTATACTTTCTTTATATAAATACTATTTATAGTTCTTTTTAACTTCTGGACTTAAAGAAGGAATCTCTATAAATTTAGTGGACTTTTTAAAATTCTTAATATCTATAACCCTATTGAGATAAATTATAAATAAACTACCTAAATTCTTATTAAGAGAAGAATCTAAGTTTATATTACTATTTTCTACTTTATTAAAAGAAAGTAGAGAATTAGTATCTTTAGTAGTATTATTACTACTAAACTTAACAGTAATAACTGAATTCTCATAAGAATTATTAAATCTAAGTTAGTTAGATTTAGTCTATATATATTACCTAGATTTAGTAATAATAATGTTACTAATAATAGATAAATCTTCTTTCTATTGAGAATTAAACTGGTCTTTAAGAATATTAATATCTCTAGACTAAATAGTATTTTGAGATTTAAAATTCCAAACCAAATAGATATTATAGCTAACAGTAATTATAATATTCTTTCTAGCCGTAAGGTTTAACTTTTTAGAATACTTATTTTTAATTCATAGTAATAGAAACTACCCTAAGCTTTTATATTAGAAATAAAAAGTTTCTTTTTATTCTTTAACTTATATAGAGTTTTGAATCTAATAGAAAAATATAATATTTTATTGTAAATGTAAATTAAAGTAGTAATAGCTAAACTCTAAAGATATAGAAGCAAACTAAAGTTTTAAAGAAGAATTCTAACCTTATTAATGATAGTTTTTATTACTTTCTTAATTAAACTATTAGGTTTATAAGTATAGGGTAGTCTTATATTATAGATAGTATGATTATTTAGATAGATAACTTTTATTCTATTCTTAGAGAATTTAGAGCCACTATTAGTATTAACTTCTTTAACTCTCTTATTATTATTATTATTATTATTTATAATATTATCATACTCTTTAAAAGCTAAAGTTACTTATTCAGAACCTTTAGTTCTTAATAACTTTCCCCAGATATAGTTATTATACTTATTAATAAATAAGATAAAGTATTTATAGTAAGTTTAGGTTTCTGGAGATATAGGTCCATTTAAATTAAAACTAAAATAATTAAGATACTTAAACTTCTGAAAGTTATTAAAGTCTCTTTTAACTTTATTAGTAAACTTACCTTTAAGGTAGACTTTGTAAGTAGGTAGTTTATTACCTTTACTATACTTATAACTTATATTATTTATAATACTATTAAGTAACTTAAGAATATTACTAGTATAACCTATTCGATTATGCTAGAGTTTCAAGTTATTAATATTATTATTGGTAATAGTATTAAGAACTAAGTTTTTACTAATAGGAAGTTAAACGTTATAGAGATTATTAACCTTAATTACTATAAGGAATAAATTATTTCTCTTTATATTAAATAATATAGGTTTATTAAAGAAGATAGATGGGATTTCTATAATATTAAATCTTAATTAACTTAATAAATTAATATCTAACTGTGGTATATAATAGATATTCTTTAAACGATATTTAATATTATTCAAAGTAGTTTTTAAATTACCTTTTGAAAGTTAAAATAGTTTCCTTAATATCACTCCACTTAACAGGTTAAACCCCTTTTACTTTATTAACTAAAAGAGAGTAATCTTTAACTATATAAATAGTAATATTAATATTAATAAAGAAAGAAACAGTATTAATCTTATTATTACAATCAAACCTTTCAGTTTCTTGAATTCTTTTAGAAATTAAAGAACCTAAAGTCTTATTAGTATAAGATTATAAAAGAGGTTAGGTAAAAGTTATATTTTCAAACTTAATATTCTCTTTACTTTCTTCCTTATCTTCTTTGACTTCTTCAACAGTTAAATTAAGTTATATAAGATTTTCAGTTATAGAACTAAAGATCTTTCTAATATTATTATCTATTAAAAGAATATTTATCCCTTTAGATTTATTATTCTTATTCTTTTTCTTCTTCTTCTTCTTCTTCTTCTTTTTAATAGAAGTAGAGAAGAAAAAGCTTTTATTTTCTAAAGCTTTTATCCAGTTAGAGGCTTTTTCAGAATAAAGATCAAAATAGTTCTACTTAGTATAGTTAGCTTTTTTATAGTAATTACAGAAGATATCCTTCTGTTTTTTCTAGGGTTTTCTAACCTTATTAGAAGACTACTTAGTGAATTTATTCTTCAAATCCTTCTTAGTTATAAAATTAACTAAAGAAGTATATATTTTCCTTCTTAATGTATCTAATAGATTAGAAAATAAAGAATCTAACTTATAAGACTTCTTATTAGATTTAAGATTTTAAGTAATAATAGTAATGAACTCCTTATACTTTTTATCTAAACTATTTAGAATATAGGTAATAACCACTTAATTTAGTAATTTAACTTTATTATAGAATAGCTTATTAATAGGTTTTTCAATCTTATTAAGATATTCTTCTATAGACCTAAAATTACTAAAAGTAGCATTAAAAAGTCTTTATAAGTAACAAACTTATATAAAAGACCAGTAGGCTTATAAAGTTTTTTTTTCAATAACTGAAAATATTAAATATATTAGTATTTCCTCAATAACGTTTAAAAGGCTCTCCTTATAGTTTAACTATATATAATTAAGAGCCTTATTATACTTATTAGAGTTACTTTCAGTAATAGGTTTAGTTAAATTTATAAATATATTTTTACTAATAAGTAAAGCTTTTATACAGATAAACTAAATACTATAGTTTTAAGTTTCTTTTAACTTAGGGATAAAGTAGGATTTCGAGTCTTCTATAATCCTTAAAAATAACTTAAATATATAAAGTAGTTATTTAATGAAGACTTAATCTAGATTCTGGTATAGAATTAAGATACTTATAGTTTAACTTTAGTAAGATATTATTAATTAATAAGGTTAACAGATTAATAGCCTTATAGTTAATTTATTAAATTAATATAAAGACTATAATCTATAGAGATTTTAAGTTTAAATTTCATACGAGACCGTTTTTGTTAATAGTTTAGTAGACTATATAATTTAGTTTATAATAGTTTTAGTAGACTAATAGATATTCTAACTTATAGAGGTTTAAGTAGATCTATAGTGGTTTAGTTTATAGAGATTTTAGTAAACTTAAAGAGTTGGTTTATAGAAGGTTTTAGTAACTCTATAGTACTTTCGTTTATAAAGGTTTTAGTAAATCTTAAGAGTTAGTTTATAGAAGGTTTTAGTGGATCTAAAGAGCTAGTTTAGAAAGCATTTTAGTAGGTTTGGATATAAAAGATCTTAGCCTCTGCTACTTAACTGTTTCTTTCCCTAGCCTAATAGTAAGCCTACCGCCCCAACTAGTAAGATTTTCTTATATATTCATCCAATATTAAACTAATTAATTTATATAAAGATTCAGTTAGGTATTAGCTGAAGTTAAAAAAGAAATAGGCTGTAAAGCCTTCTAGAGATAGTTAAGAAAGGTTTTTTAGAGATAAATAAGTAAAGGAAAACTTAAGGTTAGTTAGTATAATTTTTAGTATAACCTAAATAGATATTAGTAAAAATATAAATATTAATATTAATATGGGATAAAGATTAATATATAATAAAGTAATAAGAGTATATAAGTTAGGCTTATAATTTATTAAATTAGTATAGAAAACTAGTAAAGAAATTAATGGAATTTAATACTTAATAAACTACAGAAGAATAGGAAATTCAGAATAATATCTAAAGATAGTATTGATATTAGTAGAAATAGTGATAAAGATAGGAAATTCTAATTCCACTAAAAGTGGGAAACTTCTGAATATATTTATTAAAATAGAGTTTATTTTCAGAAATATTAACCTTATATATAGTGGATAAACGGAAGCTATTAATATACAGACTACTATATAATCTATTTATCAAATCCTCTGATATTTAAGTTTAACTAATTTAGAGTATATTTAAGTAGGTTATATAACCTAAACTCTAATAATTAATTTACTAGACTAAATAGAAAATATAGGGTTAAAAGAGTAAAGTAGAATACTTAATTCTTATTTACCTAATATAGGGTATTTGGAATAGAAAGAGTAATAGTAAAATAGCTATAACTCTAACAAAACCTCTCTCTAAAGGTAAGTTACCCCAATATATTAATAATATATTCTGTAATCTAGATCTTAATATAAAGATTAGAGGGAAGATTATATTCTCTCTACTAAATTACTATAAAAGCCTATTAATATAAGAAATCTCTCTTAGTAATATAATTTTATATTTCTTATAAATTTAATTTCCTTTATAAATCTAAATGATAGTAATATCTATATATTCTATTTAGAACTTTATAGATATAACAATATTTAAATTAATCTATATTATCTATTCCTACTACCTCTTATTATTTTATTATTGAGGAATATTCTATTTCCTCTGGAAGAGGATATTAAAAGCTACTATTAAGATATCCAGCCAATATTTAAGATAAAGGTTATGTTAAAATAACTTCTCTATTCATTAACCTTACCTCTCTATAAATCTTTACTTTTTTATAAAATACTTAAGGTTTTTATAATTAGTAAAAATCTTAAGTTTTCTATTATTCTGCAGCTTTATCTTTTGTATTTATAAATAAGTTAATATTATAAAAAGTTTCTTATTATAAATTGGGTAATTAAACTCCGCGGAAATTATATATTAGAAGTGGAAAGCTACCAGATATCTTACTTTAATTTTATTATCTTCAGCTAATATACCTTCTAAAATATACTCTAAATAGTTTATTTTTACTATTATTAGAATATTAAGGTTAAATATTTATAAACTTAATATTATAGTAAAAAGTTAATCCCAATATAAACAAAGCCTCCTACTATTCTAGTTTCTAGTTAAAGAAAATAAGTTTCTAAGTTAGATAATTCAAAAACTTTATAATAATATTATATTAAAATATAAAATCCTTATAGTAGTTTGCAAACTTAAGAGAACTATAAATATCCTTCAGTTAGCTGGAGGAAAGCTAGTTAGAAATAATCTTTAAATTCTCTAAGTTATAAGAAAAGCCTTTTCTATCTAATATAATAAATCTAATATACTTAATTATAATAATAGAAAACTTATATTTCTTAAAATCTAACTTTATATCTATATTAATCAGGTAGATAAGTATCTAATAAACTTTCTCCTTATATTTCCTTTATAAGTTACGAATTTAAATAAAAATATTATTAATATATACTTTAATAAGGTTATATAGAAACTATTATAGATAAATATTAATATACTATAAAAATATAATGGGAATATTATCAAATTTAAAAGAATATACTATCTATTTAAAGAGGCTATAATATATCTTAAAAGCTATTTTCTCCTTATTTACTTTATTAATTCTCATCTTATAGAATATAGTAATAATATTAAACTTAATACACTAGTAAATTATAGCAACCCTCTAGAGAGTCTTTAATATAAAAGAAGGAAGGTAATAATTCTTCTTTATAATTATATTAAGAACTTTATAATCTATATAAAAGTATATTTCTCTACCTAACTTCCTTATAAAGAAAACTAATTATTGGTAAAGAAGTTACTTACTTTAATAAACTTCTTATTAAGTAAGTTCTCCAGAATCTTCTTAAATACCAGAAGTTTCTTCTATACGATACTATAGAGGAATTCCTATAAATAAGATAGTTTCTACCCCTTAATATTAGAAATTAGTAGAATATAGGAATTTATTTTTAGTTAGCTGGAAGGTAATTTGTATACTAAATTTAGATAGAAAAGATTCAGAACTTTCTTTTAGATACTTGCAGAAATATAATTGCTTAAGTTTATCTTTACCTTTAAAGCTAATACTTTCTTTATATTTATATAATTAATAAATATAACCTAAAAAAAGCTTAGTATATTACTAATAAACTATATAATATATTAGTAGATATATATAAATAGACTAATATTAAGTAGGTAGGCTAACTAAATCTCTTCAAGTTATACTAACTTATTTTAATATTCTAGGTAAGCTATTATACTATTCTTTCTATATAGTATCTATTAGGTTTTAGTATTATAAATAATATAATTAGCTTCTATTTATAACTACCTAAGAAATAGAAGTAGCTGGAGGTTATTTATAATAAATATATAAATTTTCTATATATAGTTACTAACTTTTAGAATTAAAATCGCTACCCTCTGGATATTATTAGGTAATAACCTAATAGTATATTTCCTTATTTATCTTTTTAATTTATTAACTAGCGGAAGATAAAGTTTCTTTATAAGGAAGATATTAATAATAATATAGATATCACACTCTATATTAATAAGTATATAAATAAAATAACTTCTATTGATTTTAGTCTAAATAGTAACTAACTACTAGTTACTTACCTATTTCTTTTTCTATTATTTTCCCTCTTTCATTACTTCCACCTTTATTAGCTTTAAAGTCTTACTTTACTTTAAAGTTACTTTTGTTCTTAATTCTTACTATTATAAAGTGGAGAAATACTATCCTCCTAGTTATTCTTAATATAATCTAAAGTAGCTATAGCCTTTATAATCTTTATACTAACTTTCTTATACTTCTATATTATATAGCTTCTATATATATAGCCTTTTATACTATACCCAAAATATTAGCTAATATTTTAATAGTTCTTAAAATACTTCTTAAAGATAGAAAAGAAGCTACTAAAGCTTTAGTATTATTATTACTTTCTAACTACTTTAGTTATTATAATATTACCCTCTATATTATAAATAGCAGATGTTTAGTAGCAGACCTAATAGTGAACTAATATTCTCTATATATATCTAAGCTTTCAAGCTATATTCTTAACCTTAAATAACTAAAATCTATATTCTATAGACAAATTAACTATAATAAATAGATTCTCAAAATAGAAAAATAAGGTAACCTTCAGTAGGAAATCTAAACTATATTTAGCTATATATATCCTCTAGTATTAGCTAAAGTTTATTCAAATTAAGGTAGAAAGATAATGAGGTATTTATTTTCTTTCTATTTAAGATTTTATAGCTAGATAATAATATAAGGCTAGCTATTTAGATTCAGATAAGTTTTATTTAGGTAACGTAGAAAGTTATCTAGATTATAGAAGTTCTCTAGTCTTTCCACTATATAGAAGGTTTTTACTATTTACTAAAAACTAAAGTTTAAAAAGTAAATTACATATTAGTATTTCTAATTACTATTAAAGAAATAGTAGTTAATTCTAAATTTAGCTTTTATTTATTAGGTTTATATTTAGTATTTCTTCCACTTACCTAAAAACTTTAGAGATAAGGAAAGAAGCTTCCTCTGGCAGTTAGCTACTAATAGAAATATAGTAATATTATTAACCCCAAAAGTCAGTATTATAATAGATATTATTCTGGAGGTTACTAATATACCCTAATATAAGCTAAAGATATTTATTATAGTAGCTACCTGGAGGTTACTATTTACTTTAGTATTTAATCTTACTTATATATATATAAGCTTATTAATTCTTAAGTAGAGAGAATTTAAGATATACTATAACTACTACTAAGGTAGTTTACCTATAAGATTACTATTTATAGAAATATTCTAAAAGATTTTAATATCCTCTATTATTCTTTATATTAGTTAGTTGATTACCTATTATATAGTATTATATTCTAGAAGCTATACTTAACTAAATTATATACTTAACCGGTGGGAAGCTATACTCTACCTAATATTATCTATATAGTAAATAAAACTAAGTTGTAAATATATAAAAAGTTAAACTTAAGTTTATTTAACTAGAAGGTAACGTAAAATACCTTTTATTTAGAATTAAGAAGTAAAAGAAAAGCCTTCATAAATATATAGAAAAGCCTGCCTATATGGTGCTATATAGAGTCTACTGGAATTCCACCCGGGCGAGGGGGTTAGGCTTTAGATACCTAGGTATAGCCCTGGCTGGATATTCGGGCGTAGTCTGTAACACTTCCCTAAAGATTCTATATTAAAGTTATAATAATCTCTATTAGTATCTGGTAGTTTATAAAAACTATAAACCTCTTAAATAAATCTATAAGATAATAATTATAGTAACTTAGATATTTTATAATAATAAGTAACGTTTATTATTTTATTTCCTACCTTTACTTTACCTTAGTAAGTTTCTTTAAGTAGTATATAATAAATTACTATTAAGTTTCTACTATTTATAATAGAATATCTAAAATTACTTTTTATAATATATCTATTTCTACTTTAATTTCTTCAAGGAGGTTGTAGTATTAAAGAATAGTTACTAAATAAAAAGCCTTCTGTAATATTAAGAAGACTACTTATATATTATTAAATTATAAAAATACCTTCTTTTTTATATTTTCTTTTAGAAGTATAGTAAATAATATTATCATCCTAAAGTACTTAATAATAAACTTATAGTAGAAGTTACAGAAGCTTAGAAATATCTAAAGTTTCTTATATATTTCTAGTAGCTTCTATTTAGTAATTACTTATATTCTAGCTGAATCGATCTTGATATCTGTCTAAATTATAATATAGTTTAGGAAACTAATTTTATCTATATAAAACTTATTTTTAGATAACTTTATAACAGAATATATCTTATATAGTTTTATATAAATTTATATTAGAATATTAGTATAATTCAATTTAGGTTTAAGTATATAAACTATAATATTATCTATATATACTATATAGTAGATATTAATGAGCTTAGAAAGCATATAGTTAATATATATCTAAAATATTACCAATATATTTATAAAACTAAATAGTATAACTATATATTTATAATAACTATATCTTATTTTAAATACTATCTTCTAGTAACTCTTAAGCTTAACTTTAATATAATAGTAGATATTCCTAAAATTAATCTTTAAAATCTATATTACTTTATAATCTTTATTTAAAAGTTTGCTAATAAGAGGCAGTAAGTATTAATTCTTAGTTATAACCTTATTAAATTTTCTATAATTAATATAAAAATATACAAAACTATTATTCTTCAATATAAATAGAGTAAATATATCCACTTTACTTATTAATAGCTATATATAACTATTTGCCAGATTCTATATAATATATACTCTTAATTCTTTAAGTTATTACTTACTTAGGAGGTAAATAAAACTATATAATAGTTTCTTACCTAGTTCCAAATTAATAGAGTATTTAGTATTCTTAAATACTAAAATAGCTTTTACTGCTACTTTATTAAATACTTTCTACTTACTTAGTAGTTTCTTAGGGATATCTATAGTTATTATAATTTAATCTAATTTCCCTAATATCTTAATATAAGCCTCTAAGTTAATTTCTACTTTACTGATATAAAGTATATAAGTAATTCTATTATTCTTAATAATCTTTTAGCTAGCTACCTTCAGCTTAGTAATAAATATATATCTATAATATTAGATATTTATGTAGATATTAATTATAATATTTCTCTAACTTATAGAATATTATTATAGTAGAAGGTTTAAGTTACCTTTAGGTTAGTAACTTTCAGTAAGTAGTTAGTATATTTTTTAAGGATGTTCCTTTAAGTTTATAAGGAAGAAGGTTAATTAGTAGACTTTCCCTAAAGCTAATATTAATCTATTAAGTCTTTCTGATATAAATATCTCTATATTAGCTGGTATCAAATATAATATCTTAGCTAGCTGTTTGCTAATAAAATCTATCTATAAGTATAAGTTTATATTTACTACCACTTCTTATTACTTTACTTCTTAGAGAATAATTACTAATTCTTTAGCTATCTTTCTAATAGAAACTAATTTCTTAATTAGTATTTAGTTACTTTTTCTTTATATCTATAGTGGTATCTAAGCTTTCCATCCCATATATAGTTCTAACCGTGAATTATATTCTGGAATAGAATTTATACTAATTCCAGCTTGCAACTAATTTAAATGGTAATAAAATTACCTATTGTTATAGATAATTATGCCCCCAGTTATAATATTTAACTTTATAGTGGAGGAAACCCTTATAGTAATAATTTATGTAGCGAAAGCTTTAGTAAGGCTAAAGCTTAATATATATACCTGAAAGTAACCACTAAGGTTATAGGGTTAATAATTTTTATAAATCTCTTAAAGATAGAATAAAATAAGAAGCCTGCAAAAGCTAAACATTCCATAATTTACTACTTTCCTGTATTCACACTATCCTTAGTATTACCTTTATAGTAAAATTGGAATTTTCCTTTAAATTATATAGCCACCTATAACCAGGGGAATATAATTATGGAAACTAAATATTCTATTATAATTTCTGTAACTATCAATATAAATATCTTCTAGAGGGTCCAGGTAATATTATAAATACTAATATTAACAGACAGACTCTAAATATTCAGAAGAAAATTATTTATCTATTTAATAATATGCTATATCAAGTTTATAATTTTGGAGACTATGTATTAATTAAATAGTATTCTAATATTAATATATTATATTAGTTACTAAATACCTCAAAGTATTATAATATTATAATTACTTAGGTTTTAGATACTATATAGCTATATTAAATATATTTATATTTATACTATTATTATTTATAGGAGAGGCTAATAGCTTACTTTCTATTGCAACTATTAGTGGATATATTACCCCCTGAAGTATAACTTCAGTCTATCTACCCCCCGCTAACTGCTACAGCCAGCCTCAAGTTAATTTCAACCTAAATATCTTGCAGCTATAGCAGCTAGTATATCTACCCCACGTTAACCTTTTTAATAATAAATAACTGATAACTCCTTCTATATTAACTATATATCCTTATATCCTTACGCTATTTATATATAATTAAATATCTTAAGAGATTTAATTACTATTAGTATAGCTACTTTATTTGAATATTCATTATAATCTCGATATTTGCAACCTTAACATCCTCCAGACTATATCCTACTTACCTCCAAGATGAAATTTTACGCCTCTAATATACAGGTTTTCCGCCACTAATATAAACGTTCTCTGCTACTAATATAAGCTAACTTATAATCTCTATATAAGTATAGTAAAACTTAGCTTACTCTTATTAGTAAATAATATTAACATATTAAATATAGTTAATATATATAAATAATACTGGTATAAATATAAATACTTCTAATATAGCTATATAGAATCCAAAATTCCAGTAATTATAATAGTATAATACTTCAGAATATCTAATAACTAGTATAGTATATAAATATTAGAATATTGTCTAATTAATAATTAGTTTCCAAAATTATTAGCTTAATATAGCAAATTATAGAATAGCTAGATAATTTTCTTTTAAATATTTAGAGTCTATCTGTTAATATTAGTATTTATAATATTACTTAGACTCTTTAGAAGATATTAATATCCCCTATTATAGATATTATAAAGAAATATTTGGAATCTATTATTATATTATCTTAGTTGCAGGTAGCTGCATAAATGTAAGGGAAATTCTAGTTCTATTATAATAAATATAAAAAAGTAATAAATTATAGAATATTTAGCTTTCAGCTTTTTATTTTATTCTATCTTCAAGAGGTTTATAAAGGTTCTTAACCCTATAGCCTTAGTGGTTACTTTAAGTTATATATATTAAGCTTTAGCATTACTAAGGCTTTCGCTATATATATTATTACTATAAGGTCTTTCTTTACTATAGAGTTAAATATTATTTAGTTACTTTTACTTTATATCTATGGTGGTATCTAAGCTCTTTACCCTATATATAATTCTAACTATAAATTATATCCTGAAACAGTATTTATATTAATGCTAGCTTGGAACTAATTTAAATAGTAATGAAATTACCTATTATTATGGATAATTATATTTCTGGTTGTAATATTGAACCTTATAATAGAGAAACACCTTATAATAATAATTAGTAAAAGCTTTAGTAAAGCTAAAGCTTAATATATATAGCTAAAAGTAACCACTAAGGTTATAAGGTTAAGAATCTTTATAAACCTCTTAAAGATAGAATAAAATAGAAAACTTATAAAAGCTAAGTATTCTATAATCTATTATTATTCTATATTGTTTATAATAAAACTGAAATTCCCCTTAAATTTATATAGCTATCTGTAACTAGAGAAATATAATAGTGGAAACTATATATTCTTTTATAATTTCTATTACTGGAAATATTAATATCTTCTAGAGAGTTTAAATAATATTATAAATATTAATATTAATAGGTAGACTCTACAAATTCAGAAGAAAATTATCTAGTTATTTTATAATATACTATATTAAGCTAATAATTTCGGAGACTAGTTATTAATTAGATAGTATCCCAATATTAATATACTATATTAGTAACCAGATACCTTAGAGTATTATAGCGTTATAATTAACGAGGTTTCAAATACTATATAGCTGCATTAAATATATCTGTATTTATACTATTATTATTTATATATCGGCCGTACTTAATTAAAGTATCAAGATCGTTCGGTAATAAGAAAGTTAAATATTATGACCGGAAGTATAATTATTTATAATAATAGGTAGTTTTATTACCGTTTAAATTAGTTATAAGTTAGTATTAATATAAATACTATTACTAGGTAAATTCTACAGTTAGAACTATATATAGGGTGAAGAGCTTAAATACTACCATAAATATAAAGTAAAAGTAACTAGTTATTATTATTTATATATTAACTATATTTAATTAAATTATCAAGACTTCTTACTAATAAAAGTAAGCTTAATCTTACTATATTTATATAGAGATTATAGGTTAGCTTATATTAGTGGCGGAAAACTTTTATTTTAATGGCGGAAAACGTTTATATTAGGAGTGTAAAGTTTTATCTTAGAGGTAAGTAGAATATAGTCTAGAGGATATTAAAATTACAAATATTAAGATTATAATAAGTATTTAAATAGAATAACTATAAGTAGCAGTAATTAAATCTCTCAAGATATTTAAATTATATATAGCGTAAGGATGTAAGGATATAAGGATATAAGGTTAATATAGAAGAAGTTATTAGTTATTTATTATCTGCGAAAAGGTTAATATACGGTAGATATACTAGCTGTAACCGTAAGAAGTTTAGCTTCAAATTAACTTAGGGCCGGCTGTAATAGTTAGTGGGGGTGAAAGGGCGAAAGTTAGATTTCAGGGGGTAATATATCCCTTAATAGTCGTAATAGAGAGCAAGCTATCGGCCCCTCCCTTCTTAATTAGAATAGAAATTATTAATTATATTTTTATACCTACTTATTTCCCTCGTTATTCTCTATATAGATATTAGTATTAGTAGCTTATACTAATATCTAGAATCCTATTATACTTCATTCTTAGGTAGCTAATAATATTAAGTTAACTTCCATACCACTATAATATTATATAGCCTTATATTCTATCTTACTATAAATAAAATAAGCTTCTAGAGTCTATAATATAGCTAGAGTATATTGGGTTCTCTATATTAGGGTTAATATAGTGTTTCTTAAATTACCGGTATTAAAGTAATATCTACTAAATATTAAAGGTATGGAGGAGGTAATTTTCCCTAATATTGTTAAGGTTTAGGCTAATTAGAATACTTATATATCTAAATAAGGTTACTTATATTCTCTATCTTTTATTAACTTACTATTATACTGTTACTTAAGCTTCTATAGCCTTTCTACCTCTATTATAATTCTTTAAGTTTTCAGAAGGAAAATCTTAAGTTTCTTTATCTCTCTCTTTAAGCTGGAATATAATTTATAAAAAAAGATTAAAACCTTCCCTTTACTTTACTTAAATTCCAAAATATTTAGATTCTAATAAAATACTAACTATTTAGCATAATATTATATTAGTAACTATGACTTACCTTATTATACTTCTTTAGGTTTCTGTCAGTATAGTTACTTCTATATTTCTAAATTAATATACTATTAGTAAGGAAATATTATAACGTTAGCTTATATAAACTTATCCTCCAGGCTTACCCTATAGTTTCACTATTCTATCTGAAGATACAATATAAATTTTGTAAATACCTATTGGATTTACTAACTTATAATATTATTCAGCTGAATTTAATAGCTATCCTTAATAGCTAGAATTTAGTTATTAACGTATTTAACTGTAAATTCATTCCCTATTATCTTGCAGTTATATAAGTGTAGCTTCTTTCAATTCTTAGGTAATTTAGATACTAATAAGCGTTCGGTAAGTTATTATATAAGTATAGTAATTGAATTCTTATAAGTCCTTTACTATTTTTAGATTTGTATTTAATATATAGGTATTTGCAACTTTATAGTTTTAAGTATTTTACTGATTATATCTATAAGGTTTAACTTAAGTTAAAATAATAATTTTAACTATTTATGAAATATAAAGGTGGATTATTAAGAATATAGTAACCACCTGGCTCTATAGATTACAATTAAAGAAGATATACCTTCTTACTTATATCTGGAAGGTATATACTTTATATCTTACGTTATATTTTATATAAAATTATCCAGTAGATTTACTTCCAGCTTATCTTTAGGTAATTACCAGTAAAAGCTTATATTAACGTTAAATTCTATTTTATCTAAAGGAGGATATAAGATTTCTTCAATATAGAAGATATTCTTCTTAGGGGTAAAAACTTACCTACCATTATTATCTAAATTATTACTATAATACAGTAAAATGCTGGTGGTCTTACTATATATATCTACTAAATTAGATGTTAATTACTAAAGTTTATTAAGATATATATTAACTTTATGCCTATAGGCTGCATATTCTCTATATTATTAGTTATTATTTAATAGTCTTACTTATATTAGTTACTTAAAAGTTAAGTAGAACTAATAAAATTATAAGAGTATAACTAAAAGTCTTAATTAGAAAAGGTTTGGATATATAGGTAGGATCTATATTACTATATAGACTATTACTTAAAGAATCTAAGTTAGAATCCTTCAAGTGAAAATCTTTCTAATACCTAGCTGGTAGGTTGCCAGATATATTACGTAGCGTTAGTTAGTTATATCCTTATATTCTAACAATCCTATTAGCTAGAAAGCTATATTTTATATAATATACTTTTAAGCCTAATGCGTTTAAGTTTATATTAATCTTTAGTGGCTATATATCTCCAAGTAATAATAAGAAGGTAGCGGCACTAAGAGTATTAGAGACACCTAAAAGCTATATTCAGAATTCCCCTCCTTTTAGATTATTTGAATATTTAAAAGGGTTGGGGGAGGCTGTTTTCAGATAGTGGAGGCTATTTAGGATTATTACTTTCATATGAATAATAGGCTCTAAGCTCTGGAGGGCTTAAAAACCCTATTACCCTAACCTATAGGTTAATACCTATAACTTAATACCCTATTACCTTTACTTTAAAATATTTATTTAAATGCTTTTATGTTTAGATAAACTGTTGGAAGAATCTTTATCTAGATATGCGATAACTCTTGCGCCTAGGGAGGTATATAATAAAATATATAACTATATATACTATATAGCTAGGCTGTAGGCTATAGCCTAAAGGCTATATTTTAAGGGTTTAAATATTCCACATATTCCACATTTCAGCTGTAATAATATAAGCTATTTTGCTTTCTTACAAACACTTTGTAAAATGCAAAAAAACCCCTACCAGAGGCCTCCGCTATATTCTTATATATACCTTTTAACTGCTGAAATATTATAACTATATATTATTAGAATGGGTAGGAAAATAGGTATAGTAAAAACCTGTATTTCAGGAGAAACATTATTAGATAAAGGTAGTTTTCTTAACGTGAAGGCTTTATGAAAAAGGTTATAATAATAATAGTAAGATAGAGGAATTCTCGGTAATTATATTAATAGTAGTATTAGTAATATCTTATTATTATTTGTGGAGATACAGAGGGTTCTTTATAGAAAGGTTATTCTGGACCTCCAGCTGTTGCTGTAGGGAATCTCCGGTCGACCTCCGGCAGACCTCCAGCGGACCTCCGGCTGTTGCTACAGCGTATAGACTACTGTAACTATAGCGTGAAGGGCTCTGTAACTATAGCGTACAGGCTATAGCGTAATATATACTATAGTATCTATTATAGCGTATAGGATACTGTAACTATAACGTATAGGCTATAGTGTAGCGTATACTATAGTATTTATTATAGTATATAGATTATTATAACTGCAGCGTATATATTATAGTATAAATAATCTGGAGTAAACTAATAAACTCTTTATATAGTTATTATATTTACTTATAAACTACTGAAGGTCAAAAGAGACAAATTAGTTATATCTGAAGAGTGGTTTCTATATAATTTATTTTTATAGAAATATAAGTATATTATTTATAAATTCTATAAGAATAAATAGAGATAAAGTATTCTTAATATTCTTAGATATTAGAATAAATCTAATATCCCCCTATAGGGTATATTGCTGATATATAGCTTAGTTATAATCTAAAGACTCTAAAAACTTAATATTAAGTTAAAATAGAGAAATACGTCAGAAAATCTAAAACTATAAAGATAAAAAGGAAAGACTTTTAATTAAGATATTCTAGTCTGAAGTTGTAGATAAAATACACTTGAATTTAACTAACTCTAAAGGCTTATTTAAAATATCTGTAATATTATTTTCTGTATTTATATAAAATAGAAAGATCTTTTTATCTCTTAAGAAATCTCTTATATAATGAAATCTTAGATTTATATATTTTGCTATTTTATGAAATTTAGGATTTTCAGCTAGCTTTGTAGCTACTTTATTATTTATAGAAGTCTTAGGTGTTTTAACCTTTAATAAACCTAATTTCAAATTTATAAAGTTATAATTATGAAATAAATATTCAGCTTCTTTACAGACGTCTAATAAAGTTATATATTCTGCTTTATAAGTAGATAAAGCTACTATTATTTATTCAAAGTAGAATAATATATAATATTACTATTATTACCTAAATAGAAAATATAAGTAGAAGTAGATTTTCTGTTATTTAAATTTCTTACCCAGTCTGAATTAATATATTCTATAATTTTTTAATACAAGATATATCCTTATCGTTATAAGTAAATCTATATTCTTTATTATTATTTAATTAACCTTATATATAGTTGAAGGCTAAAAATAATCTTTATTTAGATTATAGGCGAATTCTAAATAGGCTATTACTGTAAAAGTAATATTAGGCTTTATCTTTAAAGCTAAAAATAGTAGAGCTTCTATTTTCTTTTGAAAATCTAATATTTCAGTTTTGGAAGCTTTTTCTTTATTAGGAAGCAATTTTCAATTATCATCTATAGGAGGTTTGAGTTTATAAACAGTTTCTTTATTACTTTTCTTAATTATTTTCTTAGTATATTCATTCTGATTAATACTTACTGTTTTTTCTTTTTGGTTTATAGATAAATTATAACTGAGGTAGGTTGAAGGTTCTCCTAAATTCTGTATTTCTATTTTACTCTTTAAAGAGTTTTAGATATAATTAGCCGTTTTTAAATTATTTGCAGCTAGTAATATATTATCTATATAGTAAGCTAAATAGCTATATAAATATTATTATTAAGTATAAAAATAGCTTCATTATAAGAAGAAATAATAAATCCTATTAAATAAAGAATACTGTTTAAGTAATTATACTAGAGTTTAGGATTATGTTTTAAACTATATAAAGTCTTATTTAATAGACACATAAAGGTATAGTTTTTATTTTTCTCATATATATTTATATTTATATTTGGAATAAATTCCAGAGAGTTACTGTTTAAATTAAAATAAAAGCCAGTTGGTAGATAAATAAATGTAGGTTTATTGATGTTAGTATGGATAAAGGCTGTAGTTATATTATATTAAATTAAAGCCTTACCTAAATAGGTAGATAGAATAATAATATATTTCTAACTTTCAGACTTATAGGTAATATTAAAAGTTTCTAAATAATTAACACCTAAATAATAATTATAGTCTTAAGCTACCTATCTGACTTTATATATAGTTTCTTTATTTATATTATTTATTTTTAGTTGGTCAATCTATCTACTATTTAGTATATTAATATATTTTATATTAATGGCAGATAAAGGTATAATATTCCACCCGTTTATAGCTTTTAGTTATTATATTTCTTTTTATTATAGCTAGAATTTAATTTCTATATTCAGGTGATTTGAATACTTAAATAAAAGAGGTAGGTTCTTTAACCTTATTTACTAATAGAAAATAAGAAGCTTTATTACTTTTACTAGTGTTTATATATAGTTTTATATTACTATTTAAATCAGGATAATCTGAAATAGTTAAGAGGGTGCTCTCTTTCTAGTTTTTATAGTCTTTTTTAGCTTCGTCTGTTAAAGTAGGTAAATTAATATATAGGTTAGTTTTTCTCTGAATATTATTCTTGTTTTCTGTATTTATATCTAATATTATATTTCTTTCAGATAAATTAGTATTTATGCTTTATGGATTTACTTCTGAATTTCTTTCTGTTGTTTTCTAAGCTTCAGTATTTAGATTTAATAAAAAGTTATTATTATTTCAGTATTTAGATCTATATTAGAAGAAATAAAATTACTTGGATTTAAATTAAGATTAATATTAGGTTAACTAAAGTTATTGATATTAGATTCCTTTTCTACGTTAAAAGATAAAGGTAACTTTTTTTCTGAAGTATAAAAAGTATTTTCTAGAGTTTTTATATCTCTTAACTAAATAGACTTTACTTTCTTAAAATCCTAAATCTTATAAGTATTATTTCCGTAAGTTATATTAACTTCTATATAAGCTTTTATATCTAGTTTTTTAGTATTAGGATCTTTATATTTATAATAATAGAAATCTCTCCAAACTTTAATATTATTTATATTAAGCTTTAGTTTATTATTTAACGTATAGGAAGTTTTGAAGTTTATAGAATTATAAGAAGTTTAATTATATATATAAATAGAAGTTATTAAAGTATCTGTCTATAAAAGAAAGGTAAATTTAAATAATTTAGTTACTTCTACTCTATACTTATAGTAGTATTTAAATTTTTCACCTTATATATAATTCTAACTGTAAAATTTACTTAGTAATAATATTTATACTATTACTAACTTATAACTAGTTTAAATAGTAATAAAATTACCTATTATTATAGATAATTATATTTCTAGTTATAATATTTACCTTTATAGTAGAGGAAGACCTTATAGTAATAATTTATATAGTGAGAATTTTAATAAAGCTAAAACTTAATATATATAACTAAAAGTAACTACTAAAGTTATAAAGTTAAGAACTTTTATAAAGTTCTTAAAGATAGAATAAAATAAAAAGTCTGTAAAAGCTAAGTATTCTATAATTTATCGCTCTTCTGTATCCTTTATAATAGAACTGGAATTCCCTTTAAATCTATACATCCATCCATATAAGATATTTAAATTATATATAGACAGCATGAGGGCGTAAAGATATAAGGATATAAGGGCGTGAAGTTAATATAGAAGGAGTTATTAGTTATTTATTATTAAAAAGGTTAATATAGAGTAAGTATACTAGCTACTATAATTATGAGAGGTTTAAGTAGGAATTAACTTAAAGTTAGCTACAGTAGTTAGCAGGAGGGTAGGAAAGCGAAAATTATATTTCAGAGAGTAATATATCTACTAATAGTTATAATAGAGAGTAAGCTATCAGCCCCTCCCGTAAATTTAAATAATAAATTAAAGTTCTAATTTTATTTACTATATTTTATATTACTCTTTTAACTAAGCTATTAGGTTTATAAGTATATAGTAGTTTAATATTATAAATAATATTAGAAAAAGAATAAATATGTTTTATTTTTTTATTAGTGAATTTATTACTACTATCTATATTAAATTCTTTTATTTTTCTTTTATTATTATTATTATTTACTAACTTTCTAAATTTAAAAAAAAGTTTTGAAATTTCTTTAGTAGATTTTAATTTTAATAAGAATCCCTAAGTAAATCTAGTAGATTTATCTATAAATAGAATAAATTTATTATATCTTTTATAAGTTATTAAAGTTATGAATTTACATAAATCTAAATCAATATAATCTAAATATTAAAGTTTCTAAATTTCTTTTTTATATATTTTATTAATGTTATTAGTTTAAACTAGTTGTGAGTCAGTATTGGTATGAATGCTGTTGCTGGGTAAATTTTACAGTTAGGATTATATATAGGGTGAAGAGCTTAGGTACCACTATAGGTATAGAGTAAAAGTAACTAAATTAACGTTATTAGTAAAGTTTCCTTTAATATAAACTTTATAAATAGAATAAGTATCTCTTTTATTTATACTATAAGATAAATTTAATATATTATCTTTTAAACTATTTATAGTTTTTATATAAATATAATCTAAATAGTTATATAAAAGCTGAATATTTTCTAATAATATAAAAGAAAGAATTATATCTTTTTATAGAATAGTGATAAAAAATTTATAGAAGTTATTTTTTTAAATCCTATTAATAAAATAGTATTACTTTCTATATTGTAAAGTATAGGTTATTTCTAAAATATTAATATAATACCTACTAGATTAAGCTTTATTTAAGAAAGTAAATTAATTTCTAATTCTGGAATATAATAAACTTCTTTTAATATAAAAGTTTGGTGTTTTAGAGATAGTTTTAAATTTCCTATAATTCTCACTATAAAGTATATAGTATTTCCCCACTTAATCTATCTTATAACTAGTTTTATATTAAATAAAATAGATTTATTTTTTACTATATAAATTATAGCTATAGTATTTAAGTAAAACCTAATAGTTCTATAATTCTTATTTTTAACCTTATTATTAGAAATTCTAGATATATATTAATTTATTATAAAACTTAGAGTTTTGTTATTATTATTTTGTTTTTTTTAGGGATCTCTGGATTATTTTTACGTTTTTAAAAAGTTGATTTTCTTCTTCAGAAAAAATATCAATATTTATATCTTTAGAAATAAATTCTTCTGTTTCGAGAGATTCTTTAGATATTTAAGATTCTTCTTCTTCTCCTTATTCTTTTTATATTTCTTTAATTCTTTTAGTTTCTTTAGTTATAATATTAACTCTTTCTGAATTTTTGCTTTCTGATTTTTTCTTATTTTTATTTTTGTTTTGTTGCTGGTATATTTTTCTACCAACTTAGAATAGTTTCTGGGTAAAGATATATACAGTTTTCTTTAGTATAATTATTCTTCTTGCAGGTTTTGTAAAAGATTCTTTTTTGTTTTTTTAAGGTTTTTCTTTTTTTCTTTTTTGTAAAAGATAGAGATGTGGTTTATAGGATTAACTAAGAACTAGAGATTTAAATTCTCTTTTTTCTATTAAAGATAAAAATATAACTTAAAGAGTAAATCTAAAACTTAGAGATCTGAATCTTAATATTTTTATGTCTATTTAAGTTAAATAAATTGAATTTATATTCTTTTCTTCTTTATAAAATTGTTTAAAGTTTGAAGTTAAGATTAAAATTAATATGGTTAGTTTTCTGTAAATCGAATAAAAGTAGGAATTTATATAGATAAAAGAAAGAATAATCTCAGAGTAATATAATAAAGAATCTTTAGGTTAAGAAGAGCTGGGCTTAAAACTTATTAGAATAGGTAGGAAAATAAGTATAGTAAAAATCTATATTTCAGAAGAAATATTAATACATAAAAGTAGTTTTATTAATATAAAGGCTTTAAAAAAAGAGATAAAATAATAATAATAAAATATAGGAATTCTTAGTAATTATATTGATAGTATTATTAGTAATATCTAACTGTTATTTATAGAGATATAGAAGGTTCTTTACAGAAGGATTATTCTGGATCTCTAGCTGTTACTATAGCATATAGGCTACTGTAACTATAGCGTATAAGGTTATATAACTATAGCATATAAGATACTGTAACTACAGCATACAGACTATAGTATAATATACGCTATAGTATTTATTATAGTATATAGAATACTGTAACTGTAGTATATATATTATAATATAAATAGTCTAAAATAAACTAGTAAATTCTTTATCTAGTTATTATCTTTACTTCTAAACTACTAAAAGTAAAAAGATAAATATTATATCTATCTGAAAAATAGTATTTATATACTTTATTTATATAAGAATATTAATATATTACTTATATATTCTATAAGAATAAATAGAGATAAAATATTCTTAATATTTTTAGATATTAGAATAAATCTAAGATATATAAAGTTATAATATATAAGTATTTATAATTACTAACTATAATAAGAAGCTTAGTAAGAGTACTTGAAAGTTAAGTATATATCCTTAGGAGATCTTATAGCTTATAGTTTTATATAATTCTTTTAAAGCTGCTAGATTAGTATTTTTCTTATTTAAATTAATATAATAAATTAGTTAAACTGCCTGAAAATATAATAAAACGAGGAATTTCAAGAGAGGCTATTTATACTAGTATTTAAAACCTTTAATAAGGTTTTTAACTACTATTTAGAATTTATAAACTCTAAATTTAATAATAATATAGTTAAAAAAAAACTTAAAGATATCTAAAATACTTAAGATACCTAAAATATCTATAGTTTAAGTTATAAGAGATATCTAAATAGCTTCTAAATAACGCTACTTTTTCTACTATAGAGGTAGAAATTTAATAAGAATAATAAGATTATAAAGAAAGTCTCTTATAAGATATAAATAAAATATTAAAATTCTTTAATAAGCTAACCTATAGATACAGCCCTTAAAGCTGAAGGAATATATTAGAAATAATATATTTAAGTAGTAGAGTTTACACTATTTAAACTTTAAGTACTTATAATATCTCTATAGTCCTTATTTCACTTTAATTAGTTAAACTAAAGCTTTATATTATGTATATAACTATTTTTAGTTATATATAATATACACTAGATTTTACCTTCTAATTATATATAATATATAACTTCAGATCTTCTATCCCTACTAACTACTACAGCTAACCTTAAGTTAATCTAAAACTAAACCTCTTTTAGCTATAACTAGCATATTTACTATATAATAATCTTTTTAATAATAAATAACTAATAACTTCTTCTATATTAACCTTATATCCTTATATTTTTTATACTTTTATACTATATATAATTTAAATATCTCGAGAGATTAAATTACTACTAACTATAGCTACTTTAGTAATACTTATTATAACCTTAATATCTATAACTTTAATATCCTACAGACTATATTTTATCTACCCCTAATAAAGAATCTAATATCTCTAATATAAAAGTTCTCCACTATTAATATAAGTTAACTTATAAGCTCTATATATATATAATAGAATTTAGTTTACCTTTATCAGTAAATAATCTTAATATAATAACTAAATAAAGCTAATATATAAAAGTATTTATAAAGATATAGATACTTCTAATATAGTAGGATAGACTTTAAAGTCTCTATAATTATATTACTATAATACTATAAGGTATTTAGTAACTAATATTATTATAATATATTAATATTAGGATATTATCTTATTAATAACTAGTTTTCAAAATAATTAGCTTAATATAGTAAATTATAGAATAACTATATAATCTTCTTTTAAATATCTATAGGCTGCCTGTTAATTATAGTATTTAGAGTAATTTTAGTAAGACCTAGGTTAATAAACTAATATCTTTAGTTATAATAATTATAGCTGAAGATCTCTTTATTTATTCTATACTTTTTTAGTTATAAGTGGCACTATAGATTTTAAAAGGGATTTGGTTTTATTATAAAGATACAGAAAAATAATATATTATAGAATACTTAGCTTTCAGCCTGTTATTTTATTTTATTATGAAGAGGTTTATAAAGATTCTTAATTCTATAATCTTAATAGTCACCTTTAGCTATATATATTAAATTTAAGCCTTACTAAGATTCCTACTAATTATTATTATAAAGTCTTTCTCCACTATAAGGTTAAATATTATAATTAGAAGTATTATTATCTATAATAATATATAATTTTATTACCGTTTAAAATAATTATAACTTAGTATTAATATAAATACTATTACTAGGTATATTAAATAGTTAGAATTATATAAAGGGTGAAAAGCTTAGATACCACTATAAATATAAAGTAAAAGTAACTAA
This sequence comes from Colletotrichum lindemuthianum, assembly GCA_001693025.2. Taxonomy (NCBI): domain Eukaryota; kingdom Fungi; phylum Ascomycota; class Sordariomycetes; order Glomerellales; family Glomerellaceae; genus Colletotrichum; species Colletotrichum lindemuthianum. The sequence goes on along the minus strand of MASP02000183.1, from coordinate 13,609 downwards.
ATAGTTAATATAGAATTAATATTTATATAAATAGAAATATTCTTAGTATAACTATATAATATCTAAATCTCTAGTAATTAGAATATTATAATATTCTAAGATATTTAGTAATTAGTATATTATATTAATGTTAAAATATAACTTAATAAATAATTAGTTTCTAAGACAAATAACTTAGTATAGTAAACTATAGAATAGCTAGAGAATTATCTTCTAAATATATAGTATCTATTTATAAGAATCAATATTTATACTATTACTTACAATATTTAGAAAATATAAATATTTCAGATTATAGAGCTTATATAAAATTATTTAGAGTTTTCTATTTAAATTTACTAGCTATAAGTAATTTAATAAATTTAAGGATAGTTTAATAATATTCTAAAGAGTATAATAGAGTAATAAGTTAGAGAGTAGCTAATAACTTACTTTCTATTGTAATAATTAGAGGATTTATTGCTTCCTGAAATATAACTTTAGCCTTCCTACCTCCTCCTACTAACTACTGCAGATAATTCTAAGTTAACTTAAGCTTAAACCCCTTACAGCTATAATAGTTAGTATATTCCCTCTATATTAACTTTTTTTATAATAAATAACTAATAAGTTCCTTTATCTTAACCTTATATCCTTATATCCTTATATCCTCACACTCTATATAATCTAAATATCTTAAGAGATTTAAATATTACTAACTATAGCTACTTTATTTAAATACTTATTATAATCTTAATATCCGCAGCCTTAATATCCTCCAGACTATATACTACTTATATTAAGATAAGACTTAATATCCCTAATATAAACGTTTTCTACTTTTAATATAAAAGTTCTTTGCTACTAATATAAGCTAACTTATAATCTCTATCTTAATATAGTAGAACTTAACTTACGTTTATTAGTAAATAATCTTAATATATTAGTTAAATATAGCTATTATATAATTAATATTAGTATAAATATAGATATTTCTTATATAGCTATATATTATCTAAAGTTTTAGTAATTATAATATTATAGTATTTAAAGATATTCAGTAACTAATAAAATATATTAATATTAAAATACTATCTAATTAATAACTAGTTTCTAAGCTTATTAGCTAAATATAATAGATTATATAGTAGTCAGATAATTTTCTTTCAAATATTTAGAGTCTATTTATTAATATTTATATTCATAATATTACTTGAATTCTTTAGGAGATATTAATATCCCTAGTTATAGTAATTATAATATAATATTTAGAATCTACTATTATATTCTTCTGGTTATAGGTAGATATATAGATATAAGGGAAATACCAATTTTATTATAAGGAATATAGAAAAAAAATAGATTATAGAATATTTAGCTTTAAGCTTTTTATTTTATTTAATCTTTAAGAGGTTTATGAAGGTTTTTAATTTTATAACCTTAATAGTTACTTTCAGCTATATATATTAAGTTCTAGCCTCACTAAGATTCTTACTAATTATTACTATAAGGTTTTTCTCTACTATAAAGTTAAATATTATAACTGGGAGTATAATTATCTTTAATAATAAGTAATTCTATTACTATTTAAACTAGTTATAAGTTAGTATTAGTATAAATACTGTTACTAGATATATTATATAGTTAATATTATATATAGAGTAATAAGTTTAGATACTACTTTAAAAATAAAGTAAAAGTAACTAAATAAAAAAAGTAATAAATTATAGAATATTAAACTTTTATAAGTTTTTAATTTTATTCTATTTTTAAGAAGTTTATAAAACTTCTTAATTTTATAATCTTAGTAGCTACTTTTAGCTATATCTATTAAGCTTTAGTTTTACTAAATCTCTTAGTAATTATTATTAGACTTTCTTCTACTATAAGGTTTAATATTATAACTAGAAATATTAATATTTATAATAATAAGTAATTCTATTACTATTAAAATTAGTTATAAATTAGTATTAGTATAAACATTATTATAAAGTATAATTCATAGTTAAGTAGACTACTATCTATTAGAATAAATTTATAGGTGTGTAGTTTCTTTATAGGAAATAACTTCAGCTTCCAGCCTTCTAACTAACTATTATTAACTTAGCTATAATTAGCTAGTTGCTACTAAAACTAACTCCTACTAGTTAACAGTTAAATACTATTTATACTTTAGTTAAATACCAAACTCCACTTTCCCTCCTTTAACATTTACATTAAAGTCAAGCTAATTAGTATTATATATATTATAATATTATTATATTATAAATATATCTAATATAAATATTTAGTTACTTTTACTTTATACTAATAGTAGTATCTAAGCTTTTCACCCTATATATAATTCTAACTATATAATATACCTAGTAATATTATTTATTCTAATACCAACTTATAACTAGTTTAAATAGTAATAAGATTACCTATTATTATAAATAATTATACCCCCAGTTATAATATTGAACTCTATAGAAGCTAATATAAATATAAATATATATTTATAATATATTATATAGAAGAAGCTAATAGCTTACTCTCTATTATAACTATAAGTAAATATTCTACCCCCTAAAATATAATTTTAGCTTTCCTACTTCTACTAACTACTACAGCTAGCTTTAAGTTAATCTAAAGCTAAACTTCTTATAGTTATAGTAGCTAGTATACTTACTCTATATTAATCTTTTTATAGATAATAAATAACTAATAACTTCTTCTATATTAACCTTATATTCTTTTATTCTTATATTATATATAATTTAAATATCTTAAGAGATTTAATTATTACTAATTATAACTACTTTATTTAAATACTTATTATAACCTCTATATTTATAATTATAATATCCTCCAGACTATATTTAACTTACCCCTAAGATAAACTTTTATATCCCTAATATAAAAACTTTCCGCTATTAATATAAACATTTTCCACTACTAATATAAGCTAACTTATAATCTTTATATAAATATAGTAGAACTTAAGCTACTCTTATTAGTAAATAATCTTAATAAATTAAATATAGTTAATATATAAATAATATTAATATAAAGGTAGATATTTTTAATATAGCTTTATAGTATTTAAAACTCTAGGAATTATAATATTATAATACTTTAAGGTATTTAGTAACTAATAATATATATTAATTTAGTTATTTTTACTTTATACCTATAGTGGTATTTAAACTCTTTACCTTATAAATAGTTTTAACTATAAATTATTCTCTAGAATAATATTTATACTAATACTAACTTGTAACTAGTTTAAACGGTAATAAAATTACCTATTATTATAGATAATTATACTTCCAGTTATAATATTTAACTCTATATATATATTATATTAATATTAAGATACTACTTAATTAAAAAGTAGTTTCTAAAATTATTAGCTTAATATAATAAATTATAGAATAGCTAGATAATTTTCTTTTTAATATCTAGAATTTACTTATTAATATTAATACTTATAATATTACTTAGACTTTTCAGAAGATATTAATATCCTCTATTAAAGAAATTATAAAGAGATATTTAGAATCTACTATTATATTACCTTAATTACTAATAACTAAGGGAATATTCAGTTTTATTATAAAATACTAAGGATAGTTTAAAGATAGAAAAGTAATAAATTATAGAATACTTAGCTTTTATAAGCTTTTTATTTTATTCTATCTTTAAGAGGTTTATAAAAGTTCTTAACTTTATAGCTTTAGTAGTTACTTCTAGTTATATATATTAAACTTTAGTTTTACTAAGGTTTTTACTAATTATTACTATAAGGTCTTTCTCTACTATAGAATTAAATATAATAACCAGAGGTATAATTATCTATAATAATAGGTAATTTTATTACTATTTAAACTAGTTATAAGTAAGTATTATTATAAATATTATTACTAAGTAAATATTATAGTTAGAACTATATATAAGGTAAAAAGCTTAGATACTCTTATAGATATAAAGTAAAAGTAATTAAATAATAGATTATATATAATAGTTAACCTATTTAATAGAGTTATTTAACATCTTACTAATATTTACTGTTTCAGTAAATATAGTAGGTTTAAATTCTATAATAGGTAACTGTAACTAGTAATTATAATATACTTTTCAGTTATAAAACTTATTAGATATATTCTAATACCTAAGAATATCAAGAATACTTTATCTTTATTTATTCTTATAGAATTTATAGATAGTATATTAATATTCTTATATAAATATATTATATAAAAAACGCTCTTTAGATATATATAATAGTTATCTTTTTACCGTCAGTAGTTTATAAGTAAGTATAATAACTATATAAAAAGTTTACTAGTTTACTTTAGATTATTTATACTGTAATATATATGCTGTAGTTACAGTACTCTATACGCTATAATAGATACTATAGTATATATTACGCTATAGCCTATACGCTGTAGTTATAAAGCTATATACGCTATAGTTACAGTAGCCTATACGCTGTGGTAACAGCCGAAGGTCCGCCAGAGGTTTACTAGAGGTCCACTAGAGATCCCCTATAGTAATAGCCGGAGGTCCAGAATAACCCTTCTATAAAGAACCCTCTATTTCTCTATAAATAAGAATAAGATATTACTAATAATACTATCAATATAATTACTGAGAATTCCTCTATTTTACTATTATTATTATAGCCTTTTTTATAAAGCTTTTATATTAAGAAAACTACTTTTATCTAATAATGTTTCTCCTGAAATATAGCTTATTTACTATATCTATCTTCCTACCTATTCTAATAAAACTAAGTATAGTAACTACTATTAGATAGTAGTATCTACTAATAGCTATTAATAGCTAGTAACTATTAATAACTAGTAATAAATATAACTAACTAGTAGTAAATATGATATAATAACTAATTATAATTCTTAAAATAGTAATTATAATAAATAAACTTATATCTTCATTTTATATCTTTCTATTTATTAGTTATTATATTAACTAATTATACTTACCGCCTAAGGTTTCCTCTATTTAAATAGTTTCTTAGCTGTAGCTTATTTATAGGATTTATAAGATAAAAGCTAACTGTTAGATATATTTACCTAAATGGAACCCTAAGAGGTATATAATTTAGTAATAGATTAGAGTTCTTTAATATAACTATATTAAATATATAATAGTTTATATATATATTTATCCTTATAATATTTCAAAATCTAATATATTATAACTATAATAGATATATTTAAATTAATAGTTATACTGTTTATAATATAATATCTAATATATTTTTATTTATATATATAAAACTATAATATTAAGATATCATAAAAACAGTATTTATATATATATATTAAAGTTAGAATATAAAAGCTAAGAAGAGTAATTTAAAAAAATATAATCTTGAATTTCTATAGTTTTAATCTTATAAAGATTTATTAAAATATTAGGCTATAGGTATTTACTTTATAGTAATGTTATACCTATAGGCTGAATATTCTATGGAATATTCTACTTCTTTCTTTAACAGATTACTTACCTATACCTAACTTCAGTATACATAATAATATGTAATTACTAATATAAACCTATATTACTGGAATATTCTAATTATTATTAATTAGAATATTCTAGAATTAAAAGTTATACTATAAAATATACTTTATTATCCTTTTTTAGTATATAAGTAGATAAACTAGTAACAACACTCTTTATAAGAATATAACTATAATTAACTCTTTTATATTATATCTCCTTATCCTGAGAATATTTAGTATATATACCTTTAATATAAAGTATCACTTTACTGAATGTAGCTTTATTATCTATCTACCTCGCTATAAAATATAATATATTATAAATAATAGAATTATAATTATATATATTTATATTATAATATAAATATGAAAATTATAATGTAGTTAATAAGTGAGCTGGATAGGTAAGTAAGCTGGATATATAATTATAACTAATATATTTTCTATCTTATAATCTATGTAACATTATAATAAAATAATAATATTATAGAATAAAGAAGCTTAAAAAATCCTAGCCTTTCAGGCTATTAATAGAACTCTAAATTTTAGTATTTAGGCTGCAGCTAAAACTTATTTAATATAATATTTAACCTTAACTATCTAACTGAAAGATATCCTATTAAGATATAATACTGCTTCTAACTTACGGAATTTAACTATATTTAAAGAGAAGAAGCTAGTTAAGTATATTTTTAATTTAAGATTCTCAATTATTTCCTTCCTATATGAATAGTATGGAAAGTATAGCTAAGTAATTACTTACTAACTATAATATACTTTCTGTTAGGAAATATTAGATTTTAAACTTTATTAAGTAATAACTATAACTTTAAATATACTTTTTTTATCAATATAATTATATAAGAATCTAATATAAAGATCTAGAAATAATAAATATATAGTTTTAGCTTATAGTAAATATAATAGAAGGGGCTAATAGCTTACTCTCTATTATAACTATTAGTATATATATTACCTCCTAAAGTGTAATTTTAGCTTTTCTATTCCCCTACTAATTATTATAGCTAGCCTTGAGTAAATTTAAGCTTAAACCTCTTATAGCTATAGTAGCTAGTATATTTACTCTATATTAACCTTTTTAATAATAAATAACTAATAACTTCTTCTATATTAACCTTATATCCTTACGCTCTTAGCTATATATAATTTAAATATCTTAAGAGATATAATTACTGCTAATTACAGCTATTTTATTTAAATATATATTATAACCTTAATATTTATAACTTTAATATCCTCTAGACCCTCCAGATAAAACTTTATATTCTTAATATAAAGGTTTTCTACTATTAAAATAAAGGTTTCTTACTATTAATATAAGCTAACTTATAATCTCTATATAAGTATAGTAAAACTTAGCTTACTTTTATTAGCAAATGATCTTAATATTTTAATTAAATACAGCTAATATATAAGTAATAATAATATAGATATAAATATATTTAATATAGCTATATAATATTTAAAATCCTATTAATTATAACATTATAATACTCTAAAATATTTAGTAACTAATATAATATATTAATATTAGGATATTATCTAATTAATAACTAGTTTCTAAAATTATTAGCTTAATAAAGTATATTATAGAATAGCTAGATAATTTCCTTCTGAATTTCTAAAACTTACCTATTAATATTAGTATTTATAATATTACTTAAGCTTTCTAGAAAATATTAGTATCTCTAATTATAAAAATTATAATAGAATATATAGTTTCTACTATTATATTTCTCTAGTTATAGATAGTTATATAAATTTAAGGGAAATTTCGGTTTTATTATATAAAATATAGAAAAGTAATAAATTATAGAATATTTAGCTTTCGTAAGCTTTCTATTTTATCTTATCTTTAAGAGATTTATAAAGATTCTTAATATTATAATCTTAATAATTACTTTTAACTATATATATTAAACTTTAATTTTATTAAAATCTTTATCATATAGATTATTACTATAAGATCTTCCTCTACTATAAGGTTAAATATTATAACTGGAAGTATAATTACTTATAATAATAAGTAATTTTATTACTATTTAAATTAGTTGCAAACTGGTATTAGTATAAATACTATTCTAGAGTATAATGTATAGTTAGAATTATATATAAAGTAAAAAGCTTAAATATTATTATAAATATAAAGTAAAAGTAACTAAATAGTAAATATAATTATAAAATATAGTATTATAAATTTATATATCTATAACTTTAATAAGATTAGGTTTATAATAAACTAGATTATATTCAGAATAATTATAATAAATACTAAAAAGTATTTAAATATATAAATAATATAGTCTGGTAATTATAAATATATAATAGTTATTTAGGGAATTAGTTTAATAAACTATACTATTATACTATATATTATTATTATAGGGTAATATTATCTTTCTATATAGTATATAGAAATAGATCTTCTATATAACTAAATTATTATAATATCTAAAAATAAATAGATAATAAATAAAAGAAATCTAAATTAACTTCAGTATTTTAATTAGTATATAAAACTATATATAAGTAGTAATTATTACTTTCTTATTATCAATAAATATAATAGTTACTATATTGCTAACTTTAAGATATATTATAAGGAAAATAATATTATTATATTCTATATACTAGCCTATTTATCTTATCTACTTTAGCTTTTAGATATTAGATATTTTAGGTTACTGAAAAAGATATATAGTTAGTAAATTAAGAATACGATATATTAGAGTAATATCTATATTATAAAGAAAGATTTTATCTCTATATTTTATAATATCTTTACGTACGTTTTTATAATTAAAAATATCCAGAACAGTTTTAGAGAGGCTGAACTTATCTCTCTAAATACAGAAAATATATTTTCAAAACTTAATATAAAGTTATATATACTAATACCTCCAGAATTTATCCTAATAATACCCCCTACTTAAATTTCTTAGATTATAAATAAACTAATAGAGGTAACTTCTTAATTTAAACTTATTAAGAATTAAATCTTTTATTCCTAGAATAACTTACTAACTTTTATTATTAAGGTTATTAAGTATTTATGAAAGGGGGTATATAAATTAAAAAATTAGATTATCTTATTAAGATTTAAAAACTAAATTCTTTAGGAAGAAAATAACCTATTTAGCTGATACTAAAACGCTAAAAAGGTTTAGCTTAAATAAAGAAGAAGTTTTACTATATATAAGACTAAGAATCTTTAATTATAAAGAAAAGCTATAACTTAAGTTAAGGAGAAAATGAACTAAAGTAATAATTGCCAGCTAAGAATAGAAACAGGCTAATAGTAATATAGTATCTATAGAAGTATTAGTTATAATATATAAATATATTAATGTACTGAAGAAATATCTAAAGAAGAAGATCTTAACTAGTTTAAATTGAATTAATTTCCCAGATATTATATATTGCTTGGAAATATAATATAGTTGCAGTTAGGTATCTAGCTTGCTTGTCTGTCCAGCTTGCTTATTAACCACATTAAGTTTATTATATTATAAATATAAATATATATATTAGATGAAATCCCTAATATATTATAAATATAATATATATATATATATATATATATATTTGTAATATGTAATATGTAATATAAAATATTATATATATTAGAAATATATTATTAATTATTTCTTATTATTTTGATAGATAGTGTGAAAATGTTAGATATTACTATAAATATTAAGTGAAAGTAATGAAATATATCTATTTAGAGGAGAAGCTAGTAGCTTACTTTGTATTATTAGTATTAATAGATATATTACTATGAAGGGTTGAATCCAAGTTTGTTTAACTGGAAGGTGGCGTAAAATACTATTTATTTAGAACTAAGAAGTAAAAAAGAAGCCTTTATAAGTATATAGAAAAGTCTATATATATAATACTATATTAAGCCTATTAAAGCCTTATTTAGACGAGGAGGTTAGCTTTAGATATCTAGATATAACTTTAGCTGAATATTTAGATATAGTCTATAATATTATCCTCCTTCTCTCTAGCTACCGCCCGGCTGAAGGCTGTAGACTGAGTTACTATTATTTTCTATAGTAAGTCTATATCTCTCCTTATATTACTTTATTTAGTATTATTATATTTATAATAGTATTAACTAGCATCTATATTCAATTTATATATCCTTTCTATATAATAAGAGCCTTTTATTAATATTCTCTCTTTATTTTGTATATTCTTATAGTAAGAATACTTTTAACTAGCTATTTAGCCTTCCTATTATTATCCACTAATAATAGTGGCTGGCTGTTAACTATAACTTATTTAGATAGTAAATTAGTAATAACTCTCCAGAGTATATTTATATAAAATTATAAAGAGATAGACTTTGGAATATTTAGCTTTATAATATATAGTAAGAAAGTCTTCACTATTATATACTTATAGTATAATTAAGTTAACTTCTAACTTAGCTTTAGTAACTTATGGTTAAATATATTTAACTATACCTTATTACTAATCTAATACTAATTTATAGGAAACTGGATTTTTTTTACCTAGGGTTCTAATCTCTACTGAGTGGCAGTTATCTTTATATTAATATATATTATTATTAAATATATTCTTTTAACCAGCTAGTAGGTAGCAGTCTTACTACTACTAAGTAGTTATATATATCTCTTAGTAATTAAAATAAAGTTAATATAATATCTATAATTTATAAAGAAAGATATAATTTCTATTATATTATGCTATTAGTTACGGAAGGCTAGCTATATAATAGGTAGTAGATTACTCTAATTATTCTGGAATTAGCATATAAATACCCTCAAAATTACTTAGATTTTCTAATTATATTATTTTGTAATTCTATTAGTTTATAGGTAATAATAAATACTTAATATATATATAATATCTCTTAGTTTATAGAATCTCTTTTAAAAGTAATTTACCTAATTAAACTTTTCATTACTTATAATAAAGTATAGTATTCTATAAAATCTATAATACTAACTAAGAAACTGCTAAATATATATTTCCGCCTCTATTATATTTATCTCTTTTAATATAGAAATCTTACTTAGTTAATTTATAATAATCTAGAGGTAATAGCTACCTTATTTATTTATAGAAGACAGATTAATAATAATATTTTTTTTTGGTTACTTTTGCTCTGTACCTGTGGTGGTACTTAAGCTCTTCACCCTATATGTGGTTCTAACTGTAAAATTTACCCGGCAACAGCATTCGTGCCAATACTGGCTTACAACTGGTTTAAACGGTAATACAATTACCCATTGTTGTGGACAGAGGAAGAAAATAATAGTTTTTTATTATAATTATATTAAGGATTTTATAATTTATATAAAAGTTTATTCCTCCGCCTAACTTCCTTAATAAGAAAATTAAAATATTAGTAGAGAAGCTACTTATATTAAGAAATTTCTTATTAAGTAAACCCTCCAGAAGTTTCTTATATATTAGAAGTTTCTTTTAGAATATATTATAGAGGAAGTTGTATAGAATGTTTAGTTTCTATTTTTTTTTATTAGGAATTGGTAGAATATAGTAATTTAGTTTTAGTTAACTAAAAAGCAGCTAGTATACTAAATCTAAATAGAATAAATCTGGAAATTTCTTTGAGATACTTATAGAAATATAATTTCTTAGGTTTACCTTTATCCTTAAATTTAATATTTTCTCTATATCTATAAAACTAATAAATAAAACTTAGTATAAGCTTAGTATATTACCAGTATACTATAAAGTATATAAGCAGATAAATATAAATAAATTAATATTAAGTAGGTAGGCTAACTGAATCTCCTTAAGTTATATTAGCTTATCTTAATATTCCAGATAGGTTATTATATTATTCTTTCTATAAGTTATTTATTAAGCTTTAGTATTATAAATAATAAAGTTATTTATTATTTATAGTTACCTAAGATATAGAAGTAACTAGAGGCTGTTTATACTATATATATAAAGTTTTTATATATACCTACTAATATTTAAAGTTAAAATAACTACACCCTAGATATTACTAAGTAATAGCCTAACAGTATATTTTCTTATCTATCTCTTTAACTTATTAATTTGCGAAATATATAGTTTCTTTATAAGGAAAATATCAATAATAGCATAAATATTATAGCCTAAATTAATAAATATATTAATAAATATATTAATAAATATATTAATAAATATATTAATAAAGTAACGTCTATTAATTCTAGTCTGAATAGTAGCTAACTACCAGTTACTTACCTATTTCTTTTTCTATTATGTTTTCTATTTCATTACTTCTACTTCTATTAACTTAAAAGCCTAATTCTACTTTAAAGTTACTTTTTCCCTTAATTCTTACTATTACTAGGTGGAAAAATACTATTACTTTAGTTACTTTTAGTGTAATTAGGAGCGGCTATAGCCTTTATAATTTTTATACTAACTTATTTATATTTCTATATTATATAGTTTCTATATATATAATTCTTCTTACTATATCTAAAATATTAGTGGATATTCTAGTAATTCTTAAAATACCTTTTAGGAATAGAAGAGAAGTTACAAAAGCTTTAATAATATTATTACTTTCTAACTATTTTAGTTATTATAATATTATATTTTATATTATAAATAGTAGGTTTCTAGTGGGATAGCTACTAGTAAACTAATATCTTCTTAATATATTTAAGCTTCTAAGCTATATTCTAAATCTTAAATAACTAGAATTTATATTTTATAGAAAGGTTAACTATAATAAGTAACTTCTTAAAATAGAAAGGTAAAATAGTCTCGAGTAGGAAGATTTATATAATATCCAGCTATATATATCCTCCAGTATTAGCTAAATACTTTTTAAATTAAAATAGAAAGATTATTAAATACTTATTTTCCTTCTATCTGAAACTTTATAACTAGATAATAATATAAAACTAACTATTTAAATTCAGGTAAGCTCTATTTAGGTAACTTATAAAATTATCTAAATTATAGAAGTTTTCTAGCCTTCCTATTATATAGAAGATTTTAATTACCTACTGGAAACTAAAGTTTAAGTAGAAGTAAATTAAGTACTAATATTTCTAATTACTATTAACGAAATAGTAGTTAACTTTAAGCTTAATTTTTATCTATTAGGTTTATACTTAATATTACTTTTATTTACCTAAAAGTTTTAGAAGAAGGAAAAGAAGCTTCCTCTAGTAGTTAGCTACCAGTAGAAATATAGTAATATAATTAATTTGAAAGGCTGGTATTTTAATAAATATTATTCCGGAAGTTACTAAAGTATTTTAATATAAGTTAAAGATATTTATTTTAGTAGCTATCTGGAGGTTACCATCTGCTATAATAGCTTATTTTACTAATCTCTAAATAAGCTTATTAATCTTCTGGTAGAAAAAACTTAAAATATACTGTAACTACTACTAAAGTAGCTTACCTATAAAGTTACTGTCTATAGGGATATTCTGGGGGACTTTAATATTCTCTGTTATTTTCTATATTAGTTAGTTAATTACCTATTATATAATATTATATTCGAGAAGCTCTATTTAACTAAATTATATATTTAAATAATAAAAAGCTGCATTTTATCTAATATTATCTATATAATAAATAAAACTGAATTCTAAATATATTAAAAGCTAAATCTAGACTTATTTAACCGGAAGGTAATATAAACTACTATTTATTTAAAACTAAAAAGTAAAAGATAAACCTTTATAAATATATAGAAAAGTCTGTATATATAATACTATATGGAATCCACCGAAGCTCCACCCGGGCGAGGGGGTTAGCTTTAAATACTTAGGTATAACCTTCGCTAAACATCTGGACGTAGTCTGTAATAATTACCCCCTGAAGTATAAATTCAACCCTCTTACTCCCACTTACTACTATTACTAACTTTAAGTTAATTTAATATTAAATTCCTTATAATTATAACAATTAATATATTTACCCCATATTAACCTTTCTAATAAGAAATAACTAATAACTTCTTATATATTCACTTTATATCCTTATATTCTTCTACTTTTATACTATATTTATATATATATATATATATATATATATATATATATATATATATATATATATAATTTAGAATATAT
>MASP02000182.1:0-76191 GCA_001693025.2 Colletotrichum lindemuthianum | reverse complement strand
TTTTAACTATTTTAACTATTTTAACTATTTTAACTATTTTAACTATTTTAACTATTTTAACTGTTACTTTAACTATTACTTTAACTATTACTTTAACTATTACTTTAGCTATTATTTTAGCTATTATTTTAACTGTTTTTTTAACTATTATTTCAGCTGTTATTTATCTATTACTTTGTCTTATTTAATCCTCAAAACTATTAGTAACCACTCGGCAAAGTTATATATCAAAAGTGGCGATATGGCGTTTACAGACTTTTAGGGCCCAAGGCTTTTGAAGGGGGGGATAACTATAAGGATATATACCCTATAGTCTATATAGAAAGCCGGAATAGCTAGAATTACGTAATTAAAGAAGGTCTAGGGCCACTATAGGGCCACCAGGCTTCTATAAGATAAAATCCTCTTATAGCTACTACCAGTTAGCCTATATAAGTTGAAATCTTATAACCTATGGAGATCTACCTTTGCTACTTTCCCTTTCCTTACCTAGGCTTTTAGCTACACTCTTACACTTTTCCTACCTTATTAGTATTACTAGTTATAATATTACTTTTGGAGAAATAAACTTCTAAATAAATCTAAGTCTCTATGTTATAGTAGATACTGCTTTTATTCATAATTAATCCTTATATACATTAACTAGTAGTTCTATTATTTATTTTACTAGCTTTCTAATTACGTAGAAGTTTATAAATAAAGGGGAGGTTTTCATTTCCTTCTATAAATTATATTCTAGTTTAAAAAGAGAAATAGAAAAGCTCAAGAGTTTCCTTCTAAAAGCTTAAGAATATATAATAAAGGCGGAAAGACTATAGAAGCTTAGGTAATAGTAACAGTATAATGGTAAGTTAATAAGAAATAGAAAATATAAGTAATTCTATTTAGATATATAAGTATTTTAATTAGCCTTAACTTTAAGAATACTGGGGCAGATTACTTTCTCTATATTTTTAATATTTAATAGATGCTATTTTAATATTAATAGTTTAAAGAATATTATATTAACTTTAAATTAGAGAATCTTATAAACTCTAGCTATACTGTAGACTCCAGAAGCCTATTTTATATATAGTAAGATAGAATATAAAGTTATATAATACTATAATAGTATAGAAGCTAACTTAATACTACTAGCTACCTAAAGGTAAAGTATATTAAGGTTTAAGATATTAGTGTAAGCTACTAATACTAGCTTTTATATAGAAAATAACTAGGGAAATAGGTAGGTATACAGATATAACTAATAATTTCTATATTAACTAAGAAGTTAGTTTCTATTACGAAGATAATTAAAAGCTTAATAATTGTTTTCTGAGGAATAGAGGAATAAAAAGTAATAATAAATATAGATTTATACTTATAGATAGATCTTATTAGTAAATAGCTAGCTAAGATATTATACTTAATACTAGCTAATATAGAGATATTAGTATTAGAAGAATTTAATAAATTAGTATTAATTTCAGGAAAAGCCTATCAGTTAACCTTCTTTCTTATAAACTTAAAGGAATACCTCCGGAAAATATGCTAATTATTTACTAAAGCTTACTAGCCTAAAGGTTACTTAAATCTTCCGTTAGGTTAATATTTAATACGTTAGGGGGATATTATAATTAATATCTATATAAATACTTAGTATTATAAGTATATATTTATTACTCAACTAAAAGTATTTACCTAAGAGATTATTAAGAATAGTAGGATTATATATATAATTTATATTAGTAGAATAGAAAATAACTTAGGAATTTATATTAAGATATTAGGGAAATTAAATTAAATTATAGTAACTATAAATATTTCTAATAAACCACTAAGTAAGTAGAAAGTATTTAATAAAGTAATAGTAAAGGCTATTTTAGTACTTAATGATACTGAATATTTTATTAATCTGAAAATAGGTAAGAAACTATTATATAGTCTTATTTACCTTCTAAGTAAGTAATAACGTAAAGAATTAAGAGTATATATTATAGAGAATCTGGTAAATAGTTATATATAGCTATAAATAAGTAAAGTAGATATATTTATTTTATTTATATTAAAGAAGAATAGTGTTGCAGAAAAAGTAGGAAGGGGTAGTTAGTACTGCCTGTTTTAGAGGCTGGGCTGCCTTTAGTGGTCTGTATGTAGCTAAAATGTGGTTTATTTGTAAATGAATGATAATGTGGGAAGGTAAGATCCACGCGTGACTGCAGTTTACAGGATTTATAATAACAGAATATTAATTATATTACGTACGTATATATATATAATTACTACTAAAATAATATATAATAATTACCCCTCTTTTAAAGAGGAAGCTACATCCTTATAGTCCCACTTTCTACTCTGAATTACTATAGTAATATAAGTAACTACTACTGTTACTTATATTTACTATAGTAGCGTTACTAATATAATTATTAGGAGTATTATAGTTACTAGTATATTTATTAGGAATATTATAGTTACTAATGTAATTATCAGGAGTATTATAGTTACTAATATAATCAGTAGGAGTATAATTATTATTATATACCTATTTATTATAAGTAAGCCTCAGGCTATTATTACTATTATTATTATTATTATTATTAGAATTATTATATAGAGAGTAGATACTGTAAGTTATAATATAACTATTATAGCTTCTTATAGAGGTATAAATAATATTATTATTTTATATAGATTATATAGATTATATAGTTAATAATATTATTAAGATAGATATTATAGCTAGCTTTTTTAAATATTATACTTACTAAGGTTAATATACTTACTGTAAATAATATAGTATAATATTATTATCCTACTTAGCTAGGGTCTATATAGCAGATTAGTCTTTATAATTAGGTAGCTGTAATTAATAAAAAGAAAGAGGCTCCTACCTCTCTAAACTGATAGAGGGGGATATTATAAAATATATAATATAGGTAGGTATAACTCTAGAGATACTTAATAGAGTGACTCTTACCTTATAATGTTTTTAGTAAAAGTGATATAATATAACTATAGTAGCTTTATTACTTATAATAGTAAAATATCAATTATACTACTATTTATTACAGACAAAAAAGAAAGAAGTAGTTAATACTATCTGTTTTAGAGTCTAGGCTACTTTTAGTAGTCTATATATAGCTAAAATATAGTTTATTTATAAGTGAATAATAATGTGGGAAGGTAAGACCCACGTGTAACTGCAGTTTACAGGATTAATAATAATAGAACGTCAATTATATTATATACGTATACGTACGTAATTGCCACTAAAATAATATATAATAAATAGCTTCTTATATCTTTATATGAACTATAGGAAACTTAATAAAATTATCATTAAGAATTAATATTTACTACTTCTTATTAGTAAACTTCTAGATAGATTTTATAAAGTAATATAAGTTTCAAAAATTAACCTTAAGGATATTTACCACTATATTAAACTTAAGCTAGAGGATTATTAGAAATAGTATTTAGAATAGGATATAGCTATTATAAATATATAGTTATGCCGTTTGGTTTTATAAATATATTTATAATATTTTAAGTATATATTAACTATTTACTTACTAAACTAATTAATATCTACTATATAGTATATATAGATGATATTATAATATATATAATTAGAATCAAGAAGAATTATATTAATATTTTATTATACTTTCTTACTAAATTATATAGAGTATATTTATTTATAAAGTTTTCTAAATATAAGTTTTATATAGAGAAAATTAGTTTCTTAGGTTATATTATAACTTAGGTGGATACTAAGATAAATTCAGCTAGAGTATAACTAATTAATAAATAAAAGCTACTAGAGATATTTAAGAAGCTTTAGAAATATCTAGATTTTTGTAACTTCTACTGTAAGTTTATTACTAAATACTTTAGGGTAATAATATTATTTACTATATTTCTAAAGGAAGATATAAAGAAGAAGATATTTTTATAGCCTGAGAATATATAAGTGATATTCTTGATATTATAAGATATCTTTTATTTAGTGACTGTTTTCTAATATTAAAATTCTTTTTAGAAAATTAGAATAGAAATAAATATATTGCAAAAAGCTATTTTAGGTATTTAATTATAATTAATAGAGAATTAATAGTAACCTATTACCTATTACTTAAAGAAGCTTAGTAAAGTAAAGTAAAAATAGAAAATAAGGTAGTAGAAACTACTTATTATTATTAAGAATCTAAACTACTGGGAATATTATCTTATAAATATTTTTAAGAAGTTTATAGTTTTTATAAATTACTAGATACTAATAGAAGTTATTATAACCTTAATATAATATCTTTAGAAAAAGCTTGTTTACTAAACTTATAAGTTTTTAGTATTTAATTTTAATTTAGAGTATGAACTTAAGGTAATAAATCTGGTATATAAACTATCTAGATAGCTAAATTATATAAAAGGAAAGATATAATACTATAATATACTGCTAATATTCATAAATAAGCTTTAACTTATAAAGTTACTATTAGTAGATACTTATAAAGTAGTTGCAAAAGCTTAAGGAAGCTTAAAGTTAGTAAAAACCTTTATTTAAAAAATATAAAAGTGGAAAGAATATTTTAGTAAGAAAGTTAGCCTTAGAGGTGAAGGATATTTAACCTCCTGAAGGTAGAATTCTTCTTAGAATACTAGAAATATAGTAATAATTATAGCTATAATTATTTATAGCTAAAATAAGTATAGAGAAATAGAGAATACCTAACAAATACTAGATAGTAAGAAGTTATTAGTAGAAACTAAGGTTATTATTTCAATATAATATATTTTATTTTTAAAAATAAGGAGGTTTATAAAAAATAAAATAGTATACTTTTTGGAGGTATTTAAGAAGTTGGAATAATTTATAAAAGGGATATAAATATAGAATAAAACTTATTAGATATATATAGAGAGGATTTAGAAAATAGCTGGAGGTATATATAGATATTTAGTTAATTTAGAGGAAATACCTTTCTTTAAAGGAGGATTAAGTATATCAAAAATAGAATTTCTAAAGTATAAACTTCTTAATTTATATTATAATAAGTATAAAGTAGAATATAAAGATATAAATAAAATCTATAATTTAGAAAAGATATATTTTTACTAAAGGAATTAAATTATAAGTATATAAGATTATATAATATTATATTAGATTTATATAAGAGTGTAGCTAAAGGGTTAGGTAAGGGAAGGGAAAGTAGTAAAAGGTAGGTTTCTGTAGGTTATAAGATTTTAACTTAATGGGCTAACTGGTGGTAGGTATAAGAGGCTTTTATTCTATAGTGGCTTCAGGTCCTATTAGTTACGTAATTCTAGCTATTCTAGCTTTCTATATAGGCTATGGGGGACTATATTCTTACAATTATTCCCCCCTTTAGAGGCTTTAGCTCCTAAAGTCTGTAAATGCTATATAGCTACGTTTTCTAATATATACCTTTGCCGACCGTTTGCTGGTAGTGCTGAGTTTAAATATAAAATAACAGATAAATAATAGTTAAAATAATAGTTAAGATAACAATTGAAAATAATAGTTTAAATAGCAGTTGTAATAAGAGATTTTATATGATTGTAAGAAGAGATTGAAGCTATAAGTATATTAATCTATAATATTCCTATAGGTATATTAATCTGTAAGGTTAATAATTCCTTAGTGAGGCCTCTCCGTAAGTATATTATCCTATAAGACTTTAGTATATTAACTGGATATTTTAAGGTAATTACCAGAGTGTTTAACCGTTTTGGTATATTAACTGAATATCTTTAGGTAAAAAAAACCTAGGGTGTCTGACTCTTTCTTATATACTGTAAGGTATTCTATAGTAAATTAGGTATATAAGGTTTTCTATAATTAATTAGATTACTAAGGTATAGGCGGACGTTTACTGGTTATTTACCCTTAAAGAAACCACTGCTACTATATATTACCCTAAGGCTTTTTAGTGGTAAGCTTTCGGCAGTAAGATACTTACGGTAAATTCTTATAGGGTAGCTATTCTTCTGGTAGTAGATACAGAATTTATTATAGTAATAATTAGCTGTAATATAGTCTAACTTACTATATATCTTATATATAGATATAGATATAGGTTAGCTTTTAAGGTGAAACCTCTTAACTAAAGTTACCTTATTAGTTACCTTATACTATATTTACATTAAGCTAATAGCAGTATTATAGCTAGTAGCTTTTTAGATAATATTACTTAAAGCTTCTTTATAAAGTTATAATATCTCCCAGAGATACTTAGCTACTAGAGTTTTAGCTTTTAGTAGCTAGTTATTAAACTTTTAATATTATAGATATTTCTATATTCTAGTCTTAAGATAGTAAAAGAAGGTAAATATATAAGGTTAAAATATCTTTAATCTAATAGTTTCTAGGAATCTATAGATTGCTAACTATTTAATATAAAACTTTAGTGGGAATATTTAGTTATTATACTAAAGTATATAAAGTATACTATAAAGGTATAGCTTTTATAGAGTAAGGTTAGTTAATAAGTAGTAAGTAAATACTATAAAGTTAGCTTATAAAGAATTTAGTAAGATATAATAGTAGTTATACTACTAGGTTTATTAGCTATATAATAGTTTAGTTATAACTTACTGAATTCTCTGTATCTCTAAGGCTTCTAACTATAAAGTATAGTTATTTTAGATTACTATTAGCTAATTCTTTATTTTATATAGAATAGTACTTTTATAAAGAAGGTTATAGGGATAGCTAGAAGATCTTAAATAATCTTAATATTTATAGGCTATATATAGGGCTGGTAATAATAGTATTAAGTTTACTATAGGTATACTACTGGAGAGACACTTTATTATAATCTCTATAAAGGATGATTATTATTTAAGAAGGTATATATATATTATTATAGTTACTACAGTATTATTTAAGCTGCTGGCGGCTATATTACTTAAGTTACTAGCAGCTATATTACTTACTTTAGCTGCTTATATTAATATAGCTGGCGTAGGGATTACTATATATTTACCAATTAAGAGTATATTTTTGAAGGCTATATTTTCGGAAGTTATATTTTCGGAAGGTATATTTTCGAAAGGCGTATATTTGGAAGGTATATTGAAATAGGCTATAGCTGAGAGGGCCTATCTGGACTAAAACTAACTAACCACTCCCAGCCATAAAACCTGAGAGAAGTAAAAACAGATAGAAAATATTAGAAAAATATTTTAAAACTATAGAATTGCATTTGCAGATCTACAGTCCAAAAGCTAAGCTAATTTAAATAGTAGGTTTTAGATTCTGGAGAGAAGAAAAATTAATTTTTTCTATCTATCTATAATAAACCT
Source organism: Colletotrichum lindemuthianum (assembly GCA_001693025.2). Classification (NCBI taxonomy): domain Eukaryota; kingdom Fungi; phylum Ascomycota; class Sordariomycetes; order Glomerellales; family Glomerellaceae; genus Colletotrichum; species Colletotrichum lindemuthianum. The sequence goes on along the minus strand of MASP02000182.1, from coordinate 68,883 downwards.
AGCTATTTATACTTATAAGACTATTTATATTATATAAATAAGCTTTTTTATAAGTTAAACCTTATTATAATCCTCCCCTTAAGTTTATTTTAAGCTCCTATATAATAGATTTAACTAAAATTAAAGAAATCTATCTATAATATTATAACTCTCTCTAACTAAAATATAGTAGTTATTAATAATCCTCTTATATATAGTAACTCTCGAGATAATATTAATTATTATAATCTTTTTTTTATTAATTCTATTTAAAATTCTATATAAAGTAAGATTATCCTTCTTAAGCTTTAGGGTGAGAAAAAGAATAATTAGTAGATTCCTAAGGAGTATTCTGTAAAATCCACTACTACTAATTTATATATTAATTTATAAACTAATCTCTTAGATAATATCTAATAGATATAAAATCTATTCTAGCTAAGTAATTAGAGTATAGTAGTAGTAAATATCCTATAGAGATTAATATTTCTAATAGCTAACTAATAACTAATTATATAGATTATATTAGTTATCTGGAAGAACTATATTGCTAGACTCTTACGCTACACCTTAAAGTAGCACTTATAGTTTTATCAGATTTATAAATATCTTTCTTTAGTGTGTAATGAAATTTTAAAGTTATTTATAGTTTAGATATTCTAGGCTTTAGTAGCTAAATATTAAGTAATACTAAAATCCTATTAATTTCTACTATATTTAGAGAATTTAAATATAATATACTAATTATTTTTTTTATAAATTAAGTCTGTAAATTTTTAATAGATATCTAAAAAGTAATTATTATAAAATCTAGTATTAAGTATTTACTATAACTCTAATAATATTATTTTATAGTTACTAGATAGAAAGGTAGATTACTATAAACTATTTAATAGGATCTAAATATTTTACTAATAGTTAACTACTATCTATAAGTAAGAAAGTAATTCCTATTTCTATATTATCAGAAGTTTTTAGTATATTAAAAAATTTCTCTAGAATTAAGAATCTTATTATAAATATAAATTTAAGATTATTCTATAACTCTGAAGCTATATATATATCTATCTAGTTCCTATTTAGTTAAGACTATCTAGATATTAACTCTCAGAATCTAAAGAATATCCTTAGATATACTTATATCTCTATAAAACTCCAGTAAGTTATTAACCTCTTTAATAAAATTATTATTACTATTTAGTTCCTATAGAGAATCTAAATAAAATATAAAGTTACTAAACTAATTTCCAGTAAAATTAACCTAATAGTTTCCACTATAGTAATATAAGAAAACTATAATATTAATATTAAAAAGTTAATATCTCTAGTAATTATTAATATTATATCTAGTGTTGTAAGTATCACTATTAATAAATATATTTATTTATATATTCTAAGGAAACTTATTATTAATATAAAATAGACTAACTAACTTTATTTACAGACTTATTCTAAATAGAGTAATAAGTTTAAAATTATCTAGATATCCCTCTAGTTAAAAAGTTCCCTCTATATTATAAAGTAATATATACTACTTAACGTCTTCCTGTAACTTATTACCTCCTAAGTAATTTAGACCTAAACCTCCTCTATAGTAGTTAATAAAATAATTTACTAGAATTTAACTATCTCTATACTAATCTACAGTAATAAATAGCTTTTACTAGTTTAATATTAACTTTTAACTATATTCTAGAACTAGAAATATTAATCTAAATAGATTTATATGAATAAAATAAGATCTTCCTCTTATTTATAATCTATAGGAACTAGAGTAATCATAAATCAAATTTTAATAATATAAACTCTTCTTCTAATAACTCCTAAGAAGTAGGTAAGTAGAATTCTAAAATAACTTATAAATAATTTATTATTAGGTTATAATATTCTATATATTTATTTTCTTCATAACTGAAAATAATATTATAGAGATTACTATTTCCAGAGTCTGAGAATAATCTCTACTTATTACTAGAGAAATTTCTAAATTATCAGATAATATTATTAAGATATCACTATTAATATCTAGCAGAATATTCAGTTTCTTAAACTTTACCTATTTAACTCCTAAGAATATCTTATAGTTATCTTATATCTTCTTCTATTAGACTACTATATTTATTTTATTATTATCTTTATAATCTCAGAATTATTTAAAAAAGCTAGATTAATTATATACTAAATCCTCCTTAGCTGAAATATTAAAATAAAATTCTTAACTGAAATATAGTTTCTATACTACTCTAATAGTATTATAACCTGCAAATTATTTTAGGATTTATCTAATATTAAAAACAACTTACAACTAATTAAATATTATAAGGGAGGATACTTACTATAAGTAGTTATTTCTAGTATATATAATATATAACTATTAAGTAATTAGATAGAAAAACATTTAATATTATCTTAAAATAGTTAGATCTATAAATATTATTATTATTATATAATATAATTCTCTATTATTATTATACTATCAATTATCTTAATATTAAACTTATTTTGTATCTTAATTAATAATTAGATAGATTTATACTTCATTTTAACTTAATTTATATTATATAATAATAATTTAGAAATAATTCCCTCTTACTTTTTACCTATATAAATAAATATTTTCCTTATAAATTTTATCTAATATTACTAAAAGATAGAAATTATATACTTTAGTATATTCCTAAAGTATCTATTAGTATTTAGTAATCTATTTATCTCTATTAATAGCTTCTCTAAATTTAATGCAAACTAGTAAATTATATAAAACTAAAATATAAATATCTAAGAAACCTTATAATACTAAGAAAGTTAGTCTATCCACTATTTTAATAAATATACTAAGAAGCTATTGTCTTATTATTATACTTCCTACTAATATCTATAAAAATAACTATAAATAGTCAGATTCTATATTAAGTTAAGAATCCAGAAGCTAGTTATTATAAACTCCTAATCTTAAAAATAGAAATTAGTTACTACTATTAAGATATTATCTATATAGTTAGCTATCTTAAGGACTTTTTAGTACTTCTAGTATTTAAATTATAAAATCTAGAGAGATAAATATAATAAAATATTCTTTTATAACCTTACTAACTTATTTAGAGTTATAAAGATTATAAATAACTAACTCTGAAATTAGTTTAATATTTATAGTAAGTAAAGAACTTTCTCTAAAACTATATAGAGAAGTTAGTTTTCTTATAAAATAAATATTATAAAAGAGGAATTTACAGACCTAAGTTATATTATTAAGTTAAAAAATATAAATATAAATATTAAGTTAGTAAGATCTTAAACTTAAGCTGAATAATATATATATAGAGGAAATTCTAAGATCTTTTATTTATAATAGAACTATCTCTTTTTATAAATATAAATCTGAGAATAAGTAAATTATTATAAATATTATTCTATATAAACGTAAATCACTACTTCTATTAAGAATAATAAGTAAATAGTAAGTAAATAATATTATTATTCAGATAAAAATATCTTATTATTATTTAGTAAATATAAAAAGGAAAATTTCTCCTCTAAGTTAATTAATATTTTTCCTCTATTAATCACTCTATAATCCTTATTTTTACTTTCTTTTATCTATAAATATCTCTTCCACTATATTACACTTTAATTACTTTCTTCCTAGAAGAATAATAAATACTCCATAAGTATAATTCCTTAATAAGTCTTATAAAATCTACTTAATCTATAACTTAAATCTCCCCACTCCTTTAGAAATTATTAATAATATACTATAATAAGTTTCAGTTAATCCTTCTAAACTTTCAGTATATATTCCTTCTCTTACTTTACTCTAAATTAATATATAATCTAACTAATTATCCTTAAACCTTAATTAGTCTTATATTCCTTAAAATTAAGATACCTCAGAATAAATACTCTAAAATTACTCTTACTTATTAAGTTTATAACTTTAAACTTCCCCTTAAGATATAAATAAACTTCTAGCAAATCCTTATACAACCTTAAGACTATTAGCTTATTTAAGAACATACCTATAATATATTCATATTTTATTATTAAGTATTTATTTATTCCAGTATTACTTATTAGTCTAGATCTTAAGTTTATAAATTACTTTAATATCTTACTACTATCTATAGTTTCTTTATTTAAGAATATAATAAGTAAAATACTATTCCTTATAGTTATTATAAAAAATATACCTATATAACTTATAATAAATAAAATAGTTTATAAATCTATAATCTATATTTTAAATATATATTATTACCTAGAGGCTCTTATACTAACTACTTCTTTTATGAAACTTAAAATACCTACTCTTTCAATTTTAATATTATCTACTAAAAATTCAGTTTCAACTATTATTATATAAATAAAATATATTATCTTAGTAGTAAATATAATAGCCTCCCTATTCCTAAATCTAAGATCTCTTAAGATTTTAAGAAAACTATTATCAGTAAAGTTAGTTTATTTAACTTTAGTTATTAATATAATATACTTTTCCCTTAATAGAAGAAGTATTTTAATATTCCTAATATCCTCTTTACTTTCTCAGCTTATCTTTTTATATATAACCTACTTATTATATTCAGCTTTCCTATTCTTATTAAGAAATATTAATTTTTAGTTTAAAAGTAATACCTCCTAGTAAGCTAGAAGAAGAAACTTCTTTATTTATATTATTAATTTCTTTAAGGAAAATAAGATAGTTATTATTTATTAGGTTTATAAATATATCTAGTTATTATAAATAGGAAAATAAAATAATAAAAACTAGAAGAAAGAAAAAAAGAAATAAATAAAGAAATTCTTTTAGTAATAAATATATATTATATTTTCATTCTTTAATATAATATCTTTTTCGTAAGTAGAGTTATCTTCCCTCTCTAAAGTTCCAGGTTGTATCTTATTAGCTAGAAGTTTCTATATATCTCTCTTGAGAAAGATAATAAATCTTATAACTAATAGTTTATCTGTAAATAATACTTATTATTATCCTAACTATATTAAGTTTAGAAACCTTAATAGATAGTATTAGGTATTATACTGAGTTTATAAATATACTAATTTAGTAAATATAAATTATTATATTTAGTTTATTTAAAAATATTAAGTTTACCTTATAGTATAAAAAGTAGATGTTTATTATGGTTATTTAGGTTTATTAAAAGTGAAGTATCTTTCTTTTTATACCTCTATTACTTAATTTAATTTATAAATATTTATACTATCTTAGTAGTAAGAAAAGAGAAGATTCAGACTAAAAAAAAGAAATAATCAAATAAGTATAATAACTAAAATATAAGTCTGTAAATATTATCTGAAGTAAAGTTTTTATTATTATTATTATATATATATTATTAAACTATTATATCCTAATACTAGGCTTTTAAGGATGGAGCTATTACTAGGATTTGGATTTTAAACTTAGGATCCTGAAGTATCTTCTCCACTATACACTTAATATTTAATAGGTGTTCCTTTTATTAAGTTGTCAGTCCTACTAAAGTATTATTATTAGTCTCGCCCGGAACTATAGGTTCTTCCTAAAAACCTTAATAGATTAGTAATTTATAGTAATTCTAATATTATCTATTTTCTCCTTCTTTAGAGGTATTTAAAAGTCTAAATATAACTATCCTTATATATTATCTTCTCTAAAAAAGAGGTATTTAAGTTATAATAATCTTCCTTTTACCTAACTATCTTCTCTATATTAGAGGTATTTAAATAGTCTATTTATTTATCTCTTTACTAGTTTTCAGATAAACAGGTTAATCTTACTATACTTATCAGCTTAGTAGAGCCACCTTCTTAATTATTCTATAATTATTATTATAATTATTATTTTCTATTATATCTAGTAAAGTAATTCCTAGTCCACCTATAGACTAAATCTATAAATAACCTACTAATAATAATCTTATAATATAAAATTATAAAAGTTTATTTAGTAAAACTATATAAATACTAATTTCTAAATACTTTCTAAGTTTCTAAAATATCTATTTATTTCAAGAGTATAAATATAATTATTACTTAGTTTTCTTATTTTTAGTATAAATTTATAAATAGCTTTCTTTAGTAATTTTTCCAGTTTTTATATTTACTTATATATCTTTTCTTAATAATAAGATAATATATTATATTTTTATTATATTATATCAATGTTTATTTATTAAAGTAGTATAAAAGTATCTCTCTATTCCAGCTTTAAAAACTAAAAGTAGAACAATCTACCTCTAGACACTATTAAAATAGATTATAATTGAGAGGGCCTATCTAGACTAAAACTAACTAACTACCTCCAGCTATAAAACCTGAGAGAAGTAAAAACAGATAGAAAATATTAGAAAAATATTTTAAAACCATAGAATTATATTCACAGATCTATAGTCTAAAAGCCAAGTTAATTTAAATAGTAAGTCTTAGATTCTGGAGAGAAGAGAAGTTAATTTTTTCTATCTATCTGTAATAAACCTAGCTATTTATACTTATAAGGCTACTTATATTACGTAAATAAGCCTGTTTACAAGCCTAACCCCATTATAATATTCTTAGAGAATATATTTTTAGAAGCTATATCTTCGGAGGCTAAATCTTTAGAAACTATAACTTAAGGTATTATAGTTCTCAATACAGTTACCAAGTAGTTAGCAGGTATTTATTATAAAGCTATTACTAAAACTTTAGTCTTACCTCCTTATAAATTAGAGAGGTAGAAGTTGAAAAATTATAAAAGTATAGCTAAAAGCCTAAATAAGGAAAAAGAAAGTAGTAAAGGGTAGGTTTCTATAAGTTATAAGATTTTAACTTAGTAGGCTAACTAGTAGTAAGTATTATTAAAGTTATAGCTATTTTACTATTACTCTTTTTATTCCAAATACCCTATATTAGGTAAATAAGGATTCAGTTTTCTACTTTACTCTCATAACCCTATATTTTCTATTTATTCTAGTAAATTAATTATTAGAGTTTAAGCTATATAGCCTATAGAAATTATACTCTAAATTAGTTGAACTTTAATATCAGACAATGTGATAAACGGATGATATAATAGCCTATATATTAATAGCTTCCATTTATCTATTCTATTTAAAGGTAACCTTTCTGAAAATAAACTCTATTTTAATAAATATATTCAGAAGCTTCCCACTTTCAGTAGAATTAGAACTTTCTATCTTTATTACTATTTCTACTAATATTAATACTGTTTTTAGATATTATTCTGAATTCTCTATTCTTCTATAATTTATTAAATATTAAATTCCCTTAACCTATTTACTAGTTTTCTATATTAGTTTAATAAATTATAAGTTTAGCTTATATATTTCTATTACTTTCTTATCTACTAATCTTTATCTCCTATTAATATTAATATCTATATCTCTACTAATATGTATTTAGATTATACTAAAAATTATACTAACTAACCTTAAGCCTCCCTTTACTTATCTATCTCTAAAAAGCCTCTCTTAACTATCTCTATAAAGCTTTACAGCCTATTTCTCTTTGAACCTCAGCTAATAACTAACTAAACTTTTATATTAATTAATTAGTTTAATACTAAATAAATCTATAAGAAGATTATACTAGTTAGGATAGTAAATTTACTGCTAAGCTAGAAAAAGAGATAATTAAGTAGCAGAAGCTAAAATCTTTTATATTCAGATCCACTAAAACCTTCTATAAACTAACTTTCTAGATTTACTAAAACCTTCTATAAACTAACTTTCTCAATTCACTAAAACCCTCTATAAACTAAAATACTATAGATTTACTAAAGTCTCTATAAATTAGAATTTTTTTTTAATTTACTAAGACTATTATAAACTATATTATATAGTTACTAACTATTAATAAAAATAGTCTCTTACGAAATTTAAACTCTAGACCTCTACTAATTACAGTTTTTATATTAATTCTTCAAATTAACTATTATGCTATTTATTCGTTAATCTTGCTAATTAACAATATTCTACTGAAGTTAGTCTATAAATATCTTAATTCTATACGAGAATCTAGATTAATTCTTTATTAAATAACTACTTTATATATTTAAGTTATGTTTAAAGATTATAGAAGACTCTAAATTCTACTTTTTCCCTAAGTTAAAAGGAACTTAAAACCATAGTATTTAGTCTATCTAAATAAAGATTTTACTTACTAGCAAATATATTTTTATAGATTTAACTAAACTTGTTACTGAAAGTAATTCTAATAAATATTATAAGGTTTTTAGTTATATATAGTTAAACTGTAAGAATAGCTTTTTAAGAGTTATTAAGAATAATACTAATATATATAATATATTTAATTATTTAAAAAAACTTTATAAGCCTACTAATGTTTCAAATAAGTTTCTTACTTATAAAAAACTTTTAAATATTATTTTTAGTAATTTTAAGATTATAGAAAAGTATCTTAATAAGATAAAAGAACTTATTAATTACTTATTCTATAATAAGGTTAAACTACCAAATTATGTAGTTATTATCTTTATTCTAAATAGTCTAAATAAGAATTATAAGGATTTTATTATCTTTATTACTCAAAATCTTAAATCTAATAAGAATTCTTATAAGTTAGATTCTTTATTCTCTAATTTATTAGATACATTTAGAAGAAATATATATACTTCTTTAGTTAATATTATAACGAAGAAGGATTTTAATAATAAAGTTACTAAGTAGTCTTCTAATAAGGTTAAAAAACCTTAGAAGAAACAGAAGGATATCTTCTATAATTACTGTAAAAAAACTAACTATACTAAAGAAAACTATTTTAATCTTTATCCTGAAAAAGCCTTTAGCTGAATAAAAGCTATAAAAAATAAAGGCTCTTTTTTCTCTACTTCTTTTAATAAGAAAAAGAAGAAAAAGAAAAAGGATAAGAATAATAATAACTCTGAAAAAGTAAATATTCTTTTAATAAATAGAAATAATATTAAAAAGATCTCTAGTTTTATAACTAAAGATCTTATATAATTTAATTTAACTGTTAAAGAAGTTATTAAAGAAGATAAGGAAGAGAGTAAAGAGAATATTATGTTTAAAAATATAACTTTTACCTAACCTCTTTTAAAATCTCATACTAATAAGACTTTAGGTTCTTTAATTTCTAAAAAGATTCAAGATACTATAAGTTTTAGTCATAATAATAAGATTAATACTGTTTCTTTCTTTATTAATACTAATACTACTATTTATTTAGTTACTTTTACTTTATACCTATAGTAGTATCTAAGCTCTTTACCCTATATATAGTTCTAACTGTAAAATCTACCTAGTAATAGTATTTATGCTAATACTAGCTTATAACTAGTTTAAATAGTAATAAAATTACCTATTATTATAGATAATTATACTTCTAGTTATAATATTTAATCTTACAGTAGAGGAAGATCTTATAGTAATAATTTATATAGCGAGAGCCTCAGTGAAGCTAGAGCGTAATATATATAGCTGAAAGTAACTACTAAGATTATAGAGTTAAGAACTTTTATAAACCTCTTAAAGATAGAATAAAATAAAAAGTCTACGAGAGCTAAGTATTCTATAATCTATTACTCTTCTATATTATACCTTTATAATAAACTTGAAACCCCCTTGAAATCTATATAGCTATTTATAACTAGAGAAGTATAGGATAAGTGAAAAAATATCTAGCTATAACTATTATAACTAAAGCTATCAGTTTATTAAACTAAATCTCACTGAAATTATCCTAAATATTATAATTAATAGGTAGCTTATAAATATTTAAAAGAAAATTGTATAGCTATTTTATAATCTACTATATTAAGGTAACTATTTTAGTAACTAATTATTAATTAGATAATATCCTAATATTAATATACTATAATAATACCAATTATTTAATACTTTATAGTATTATAGTAACGTAATTATAGAAATTTTAAAAACTATCTAACTATATTAGAAGTATCTATATCTATATAAATATTATTTATATATTAGCTATATTTAATATATTAAGATTATTTACTAATAAGAGCAGACTGAATCCTACTATACTTACGTGGAGCTTATAAGTAAGCTTATATTAGTAGTGGAGAATTTTTATATTAGAGGCGTAAAGTTTCGTCTTAGGAGTAGGTAGGATATAGTGAGGATATTAAGGTTACGTATATTAAGGTTATAATAAGTATTTAAATAGAGTAGCTATAATTAGTAGTAATTAAATCTCTTAAGATATTTAAATTATATATAGATAGTGTGAGGATATAAGAGTGTAAGGATGTGAGGATATGAGGATATAAGAATATAAGGATATAAAATTAATATAGAAGGAGTTATTAGTTATTTATTATCGAAAAAGTTAATATAGGGTGGGTATACTAGCTGCTGTAGCTGCGAGAGGTTTAGGTTTAGATTAACTTAGGATTAGCTATAGTAGTTAGCGGGGAAGTGGGAGGGCTGAAGTTATATTTCAGAGGGTAATATATCTACTAATAGTCGTAATAGAAAGTAAGCTATCAGCTTCTCCTATACTACTATTTATATAGTTAAATATCACTCTCTTTTAGTTAATAAAATAAAAGTTATTAAACCTATTAAGTGGGGTAATATAAAAGAAATTATTTTAACTTTAAAAGGTAATTTAAAAATTACTTTAAATAATATTAAATATCTTTTAAAGAATATTTATTATATACTATAGTTAATTATTAACTTATTAAGTTAATTAAGACTTAATACTATAGGAATCTTATTTATCTTCTTTAATAAACCTATATTATTTAATATAAAGAGAGATAAGTTATTACTTATAGAAACTAAGGTTAAGAATCTTTATAAGTTTTAACTTCCTATTAGTAAAGATTTAATTCTCAATACTGTTATTAATAATAATATTAATAATTTGAAACTTTAGTATAATTGAATAGTCTATACTAGTAATATTCTTAAGTTACTTACTAGTACTATAAATAATATAAATTATAAGTATAGTAAAGGTAATAAACTACCTATTTGTGGAGCCTACCTTAAGAGTAAGTTTACTCATAAAGTTAATAGAGACTCTAATAACTGTAAAAAGTTTGAGTATCTTAATTATATTAGTTCCAATTTATATAAACCTATTTATCTAGAAACCTATAATTACTATAAATACTTTATCTTATTTATTAATAAGTATAGTAGATTTTTCTGGGGAAAGTTATTAAAAACTAAAAGTTCTAAAAAAGTAACTTCAGCTTTTAAAAAGTTTATTAATATAACTAATAATAATAATAATAATAAGAGAATTAAAGAAGTTAATACTAATAGTAGCTCTAAATTCTCTAATAATAGAATAAAAGTTATCTATCTAAATAATAATATTATCTATAATATAAGACCACCTTACAATTATAAACCTAATAGTTTAATTTAGAAAGTAATTAGAACTATTATTAATAAGGTTAAAATCCTTCTCTATAACTCTAGTTTACCTTTATACCTTTAGGGTTTAACTATTACTACTTCTATCTATATTTATAATAAAATACTATATTCTTCTATTAAATTTAAAACTCTATATAAGTTAAAGAATAAGAAGAAACCTTTTATTTCAAATATAAGGGTTTAGGGTAGGTTCTGTTACTATAAGATTAAGAATAAGTATTCTAAAAAGCTAGACCCTAAGGCTAAAAAGGATACTATAGTTACTTTTAGCTATAATATCTATTTAGTTTAGAATTTCAAATTTCGAAATACTATTTAGTCTTAAGATATTAATATTCTTAAAAATCAGTTTAATTCTTAACAGAAAGAAAATTTATCTATTTTTAGTAATACTATTATTACTAAGTTTAGTTAACCTTTACAGACTAAATCTAACTAACTTAGTTTTAATAATTCTTCTGAGAATCCAGTTATTACTATTAAGTTTAGTAGTAATAATAATACTACTAAAGATACTAATTTTTTACTTCCTCCCGATAAAGTAGAAAATAGTAATATAAACTTAGATTCTTCTTCTAATAAGGATTAAGGTAGTTTATTTATAACTTATCCTAATAGAGTTATAAATATTAAGAACTTTAAAAACTCCACTATATTTACAGAAATTCCTTCTTTAAGTCTAGAAGTTAAAAAGAACTATAAATAGTATTTATATAAAGAGAGTGTATTTCTTACAGTTAAAGATTATTTATCTTTACTTCTTTTTACTAAATATAATTCATATAACTATAATAATAGTTTATTTATTAATAAATATAGCAATTTTCATACTGCCTTATATATATTATCTGTTATTACTCTTAATAAGCTAATTACTTTTTTAAATACTATAAGTTCTCAAAACAGTAAGAACTGAATTTAAGCTAAAAATAAGGAAGTTAGGTTTATTAAGTCTATAGAAGTCTAAACTGTTATATTACTACCTAATTTATCTTTTATTAAAAAGAATAATATTAATATATTAGGAGGTAGATAGATTTACAGAACAAAACCTAATAATCAGGATCCTAGTAATTCTATATTTAAGGCTAAATAGGTTACTTAAAGTTTGAACTAGTACTTCGGTATGAATTATTTAGAAACCTTTAGTATTACCTATAAGCCTGAAAGTTACAGATATTTACTTATTATATCTGTTTATTATAACTGGATTTAAATTCAGTATAATATTGCTACTGTATTTATTTATGTAAAAGTAGAAAAAAAGATATATATTAAGTTACCTACTAGCTATATCTATAATTAAGTTTCTAAAAGTTTAGTTTTTAATACTAACTATAAGAATCAGCGTTTCATATATTTACTTAATAAGGCTTTATATAGGTTACAATAAAGCTTTAGATTATAGTATTTATATCTTAAATCAGTTTTATATAAAATTAGTTTTAAAGTATCTCCTTATAATAAAGAAGTTTTTATACTTAATATTACTCTTAATAAAAGTAACTTTTTAGTAATCCTAGTATATTACGTTGACGATATGCTATTAGAGACTAATAGTTCTACTACTTCTAAGTATATATATAGTAATTTTAAAAAGAATATAAAAATCTAAGATTTGGGAGAACCTAATATTTTCTTAGGTAATAACTTAGTTGGTAACAGAAAGAATAAGGTTATAGAAATAAATTAGTTTACATATACTAATGAAATTCTTACTAGATTTAATAAAAAGGATCTCTATAGTTTTAATATACCTATAGATAATAAATTTAAGTCTTTTAAGAATAAGGATAATATTTCTAAGAAAGAGATATTGGAACATTAAAAAGAAGTAGAGGCTTTATTATATTTAGCCTTAAAAACTAAGCTAGATATTACTCTAGCTATTACTATCTACTCTAGATTTTCTTTAAATCCTTCTAAAGAATATTTTATTACCCTTAATAGAATATAGAGTTACTTGAAAAAGACTCCTAATTATAAGTTAATTTATAACGATAATGATATTACTAATATCTTTAATTTATTTAGGTTTACAGACTTAGATTAGGTAAGAGATATTAATAATAGAAAATCCACTTTAGCTTATATATTTTACCTGGATTTTTATAATATTATTAACTATAGTTTAACTAAGTAAAAAACAGTAGCTTTATCTACTTATAAAGTTAAGTATATAGCTTTAGTAGATACTACTAAAGAAGCTATTTACTTATTTAATAACTATAGTTTTATTAATAAGTTATTGGAATTTAGGGCTTTTAATAAGCCTTTTATCTTTATTAATAATTAATTAGCTAAAAATGCCTGCTAAAAATACTGAATTTTATAAAAAAGCTAAGTATATTAATATTCATTATTATTATATCAGAGATCTTATTAGGGATAATAAGATAAATCTCTATTATATTAATATAAATAATAATATTGCTGATTCCTTAATAAAGCTTTTAGGTTAAGTTAAATTTAATAATATTGTTGAAAGGATCTTACAGAATAATTTTAAAAGTAATATTCTGCCTTTTTATAAAGAAAATAATGTTAATTATCTATTTTCTGAAGAATAATTTTTTCCTTTTTACCTATATAAGACTTTAGGTTTTTCAGACTTTTATGTTCTCCATTTTTCCTATATAGTTTTTAGAGGTTTTACTATTCTTTACTGCCTTTTTAAGTTATAAAAGATATTTATCTTATATACCTTATAGGGGGATATTAGAGTTATAGCTATTTTGCTATTACTTTTTTCATTCTAAATACTCTATATTAGGTAAATAAGAATTAAGTATTCTACTTTACTCTTATAATTCTATATTTTCTCTTTATTCTAGTAAATTCTTTATTAGAGTTTAGGCTATATAGTTTATATAAATTATACTCTAAATTAGTTAAACTTTAATATCAGAAAGTTTAATAAATAGATTATATAGTAGCTTATATATTAACAGCTTCCGTTTATCTATTATATATAAGGTTAACCTTTCTGAAAATAAACTCTATTTTAATAGATATATCCGAAAGCTTCCCACCTTTAGTGGAATTAGAACTTTCTATCTTTGTTACTATTTCTACTAATATTAATACTGTTTTCAGATATTATTCTGAATTCCCTATTCTTCTGTAATTTACTGAGTGTTAAATTCCCTTAACCTATCTACTAGTTTTCTATACTAGTTTAATAAGTATAAGAGGTTTTTATCCTATAGTGGCTTTAGGCTCTATTAATTATATAATTCTAGCTATTCTGGCTCTCCGTATAGGCTATAGGGGATTATATTGTTACAATTTACTAAGATATTTGAATATTATAGTATATATTATATAGGTAGTTGCAGTTTCTGCTAATTTCTATAGTATTATTCTAGAAACTTAATATAAACCTTATTATAAGGTTTCCAGAAAGTATTTAGAGAGAAAGTAGTATATATAATATTATCCTTATAATTATAAATAGGTTTATAAAGTTTATTCTATTTATTCTAATAATAAAGAGAATAATAGCTATAACGCTAGTAGTAATATTTTATAAGAAAGTAGAATACTAATTTAATACTCCAGAAAGTATTATTAGTAATAAAAATAAGCTTCTTACTAGCTAATTTGGGAAGGAATTTATAGTGGAGTATTTTATTAAATAATAGCTATTAGTAGTATATTACCTATAGACTAATAGGTAAACTAAGTAAATATATTAGACCCTAGATTAATATTTTTAGATATTTGCCGGAAGCTTACTTACAGTCTAGATAGTATAACTAAAAGAAGCTGTATTCATATATAATAATAGTAAATATATTACTACTAGCTACTTACTAATAGAAAAGCTATATAGATTTTACTTATAAATAGTTAAATATATAGTAAAAAATAACTTTTGAGTATAGAATTTAGTGGAGTATACTAACTATATCAGCTGGCTATACTAATAAATAGTACTCTAGTGGCAGATAGCTGTCAAAAACTAGGTAAAAATATATAATATAAAGTATAAGTAGCGTAAGTTTCAATACGAAGCTATCGTTAGAGTATTAACAAAGAATTGTAGGTTTAAGTATAGAAAGCTGGTATTAAGATATATTAAGATTTCTATTATTATGAAAATTAGAAAGTAGATATATAAAGTATATTTACTGAAGTAATACTAATAAATATATAATATATTTCCCGTTTTATTCCTTAAACCTTAGATAGACTAGCGAAATAATAGTAATATTAAGGTTATTCTACCTAAGTTAGAGAATAACCCTATAGAGTGGAAAGTTAGGAGATTATTAGTAAGTAAGGAGATAAAGTTTATAAGTATCTTTTTGTAAAATAGGTAGGCTGGCTAGTAGAATATAATATCTGAAAGATTATAGCTAAATTAAGTAATATAAAAGAAATTATTTATAAGTATAAAGAATAGATAATATGCTACTATAGGAAGTAGAATAAATAGAAGTAATTTAGTTACTTTTACTTTATATCTATGGTGGTATTTAAGCTCTTTACCCTATATATAGTTCTAACTATATAATATATCCGGTAACAGTATTTATACTAATGCTAGCTTATAATTAGTTTAAATAGTAATAAAAATACCAATTATTATGGATAATTATACCTCTGGTTATAATATTTAATCTTATAGCAGAGGAAGACCTTATAGTAATAATGTATATAGTAAAAGCCTCAGTAAGGCTAAAGCTTAACATATAGTTAAAAATAACCACTAAGGTTATAGAGTTAAGAATCTGTTTAAATCCCTTAATAATAGAATAAAATAAAAAGTTTGTAAAAGCTAAGCGTTCTATAATCTATTATTCTTCCGTATCTTTATAATAAAATTGAAACTCCCTCGAAATCTATATAGCTACCTGCAACTAGAGAAGTATAGAATAGGTAAAGAGATATCTAGCTATAACTAACTATAATTAACAGGCAGCCTGTAGATATTTGAAAGACAATTATATAGCTATTCTATAATCTGCTGTATTAAGCTAACTATTTTGGAGATTAGTTATTAATTAGATAATATCTTAATATTAATATACTATAATAATATTAGTTATCTAATATTATATAGTATTATAGTAACGTAATTATAAAGATTTTAAAGGCTATCTAGCTATATTAGAAGTGTCTATATTAATATAAGTATTACTTATATATTAACTATATTTAATTAATATATTAAGATTATTTACTAATGAAAGTAGGCTATATTCTATTATACTTATATAAAGCTTATAAGTTAGCTTATATTAGTGGCGGAGAATGTTTTGTAAGAGTGTAGCTAAAAGCCTAAGTAAGGGAAGGATAAACAGTATTAAAAGGTAGGTCTCCGTAGGTTATAAGATTTCAACTTAGTAAGCTAACTGGTGGTAGCTATAAGAAGCTTTTATCCTATAGTAGCCTCAGACCCTATTAGTTACATAATCCTAGCTATTCCGGCTCTCTATATAGACTATAGGGAACTATATCCTTATAATTATTCCCCCCTTTAGAGGCCTTAGCCTCTAAGGCCTATAAATACTATATAGCCGCATATTTTAATATATAACTTCGCTAACCGTTCGCTAGTAGCTTAGAGTTTAGAGATAAAATAATAGATAAATAATAGTTAAAATAATAGTTAAGATAATAATGAAAAATAACAGGTTAAATAGCAGTTAAAATAAGAAACTTTAAATAATTACAAAAAGAGATTAAAGCTATAAGTATATTAACTTATATTATTCCTATAGGTATATTAACCCATAAAATTAATAACCCCTTAGTGAAGCCTTTTTATAAATATATTAACCTATAAGGTTTTAGTATATTAACTAAATATCTTAAGGTAATTACTAAGGTATCTAACTGCTTTAGTATATTAACCAGATATTTTTAGGTGAAAACCTAGAGTATCTAACCCCTTCTTATATACTCTAAGGTATTCTACAGTAGATTAAATATATAAGGCTTCCTATAATTAATTAGACTACTAAGATATAGATAGACGTTTACTAGTTATTTTATTTCCAGAAAGAAGCTATTACTATTACATACTAGTGGTCTTCCAGCCTCAGGCTTAATATAACCTTAAAGCCCTTTTAGTAGTAAACTTTCAGTAGCTAGGTAGTTATAATAAACCCTTATAGAGTAGCTAAGTTTCTAGTAGTATATATAAAACTTATTTCAGTAGTAAGTAACTATTAAATAGTCTAACTTACTATAAACCTTATATATTTAAGCTTTAAGGTGGAGCCTTTTAGTTAGAATTAACTTATTAACTATTTTATAGTATATATATATTAAGCTAGCAGCAGTATTATAGTTAGTAGCTTTTCTAATAATATTACTTAAGATATCCTTATAAAGCTGAAATATCTCCCAGAGATACTTAGCTGCTAAAGCTATAGCTTTTAATAACTAGTTATTAAATTTCTAATATTATAGATATCTTTATATTCTAGTTTTAAGATAGTAGAAGAAAGTAAATATATAAGGTTAAGATATCTCTAATTTAATAGTTTCTAGAAACCTATAAATTACTAACTATTTAGTATAAAATTTCAGTAGGAATATCTAGCTATTATACTAAAGTATATAAAGTATACTATAGAGATATAACTTTTATAGAGTAAGGTTAGTTAATAAATAGTAAGTAAATATTATAGAGTTAACTTATAAAAAATTTAGTAAAATATAATAATAATTATATTATTAGGTTTATAAGTTATATAATAGTTTAGTTATAACTTACTAAATCTTGTATACCTCTAAGGCTTCTAGCTATAAAATATAGCTATTTTAGATTACTATTAGCTAACCCTTAATTTTATATAAAGTAGCTTCTTTATAAAGAAAACTATAGAAGTAGCTAGAAGATCTTAAGTAATCTTAATATTTAGAGGCTATAAATAAGGTTAGTAATAATAGTATTAAGCTTACTATAGGTATACTACTAGAGAGACACTCTACTATAACCTCTATAAAGAAAGGCTATTATTTAAGAAAGTATATAAACGCTATTATAGTTACTGCAGTACTATTTAAGCTACTTACAGTTAGCTTTAATAGTATAGCTACCAATAATATAGTATAGGTAGCTATATTACTTACTTCAGCTGCTTATATTAATATAGCTAGTATAGAAGTTACTATATATTCGCCAGGCAACTTACTAGAGGGCGTATTTTCAGAAGGTATATTTTCAGAGGCTATGTTTTTAGAGGCTAAATTTTCGGAGGCTATAACTTAGGGTATTGTCATTCTTAATATAGTTACTAAGTGGTTAGTAGGTATTTATTATGATGAAGCTATTACTAAAACTCCAGTCTTACCTCCTCAGAGAGGTAGAAGTTAAAAAATTGTAAGAGTGTAGCTAAAAGCTTAGGTAAGGAAAAGGTAAACAGTATTTAAAGGTAGGTTTCCGTAGGTTATAAGATTTCAACTTAGTAGGCTAACTAGTAGTGGCTATAAGAGGCTTTTATCCTATAGTAGCCTTAGGCTCTATTAGTTACGTAATTCTAGCTATTCCAGCTCTCCATATAGGCTATAGGGGACTATATCCTTACATTTTTATATTAAAGACGTAAAGTTTCATCTAAGGGGTGGATAGAATATAGTGAAAATATTAAGGTTGCGGATATTAATATTATAATAAGTATTTAAATAAAGTAGCTATAGTAAGTAGTAATTAAATCTCTTAATATATTTAAATTATATATATCGTAAGAATATAAGGATATAAGGTTAATATAGAGAAAGTTATTTATTATTTATTATTAAAAATGTTGATATAGGGTAGATATACCAGCTACTATAGCTACAAAGAATTTAGCCTCAGATTAACTTAAGATTAGCTATAGCAGTTAGTAGGGATAAAAGGGCTGAAATTATACTTTAGGGAGTAATATATCCACTAATAGTCGCAATAGAAAGTAAGCTTTCAGCCCCTCCCTAAATAAAAGTAATATTAAATTTATAGTAATATTATATCGGGAAGAAGAAAGAGAAAAAGAATCTATTAATTACTTAAATATCTTAAATAGTATTCTAAGTAATATATTTTCAAACTGGAAACTTAATAAATTTTAGTAATAAAATAGCTAGTATATATAGTTTAAAATACTAAATATACTTAAAACTTAGAAGTATTCTTATAAGGATATCTGTAATCTTTCTTTAGAGTAATAGTGGGAATAGTAGCTTACTTAGAAGTAGCTTTCTTAGGAATAGCCTTCTTAGAAGCAGTAGTAGATATTTAGTAAGAGATTACAGAAGATAATAAGGTAATAATAATATTAGATAAATAAGTTTTATATCTCTTTAGAGGGAATTTGCAGTTAAACTTTTTAATATCCTCTTTAATACTTAATATTATAATACTACTAGTATTATTAGTATTAGCAGACTAATATAGAGGGCTTACTATATAGATATTATTAGAAGGGAAATAATTAGATGCAGCTTTCTTAATAGTATAACTAATAAATAACTAATATTCACTGAGAAACTACTGGAAGTAATAATATATAGATATTACTACTAATAGAATAGTAAATAAATACAGATAGATAGGGGAATCTTAAAGGAATTTTAACTACCTTAGATTTACTATAGAATAAATTACGATTATTATTATTATTACTATTATTACTACTATTATTACTATTCTTATTAGTATTCTTATTAAAGTTACTATTAATAAATAGTAAGGTAGAGGAAAATATATAGTAAGAAGTGGTAATATTAAATCTGTAAGAAATAAACTAACTACTTTTAATTATAATAAGGTAATTAGAAGTATATTAGACTGGATTCATACTAAGTAATAGGATCTCTAAATAGGTAGACGTTACGCTATATAACTATTTGAACTTATCTTTCCCCTCACTTAGCTGCTACTTTATATTAGTATTTAAGCTTCGCCGCCCGGAATAATTATTATTCTAAATGTTAGTATTCTCTTATAGGGAACCTAATAGGCTTCTAGTATCTCCCCTCTCTATTATAACCTAATATAATCCCCCCTCTGAGAGATTCTATCTTTAGAACCTAACTACTAAAGTTTAGTATAAAAAAGTAATATTCTATTTCCCCTCTAATATTCCTTATTAGTTAGAATCTAGAAATTTATTCTGAATTAAATATCTTAGCTTTCTGATGTTAAATTCTAGTTAATATTAACCTCCTAAAATATATTCTAATTATAATTATATTTTAATTAACTTAATATCCCCCCTGAGGTAATCTATCTTCCTTAGTTATAAGGATATTAAAAGAATTTCTTCCTCACTCCTAATTATAAAAATTTTATATTTATTATATTTATAATCTCTCCTCTCTTTAGAGATATCTTTCTAAATATCCTCTAGTAACTATTAGCAGGTTTCCTATTTTTTCCTATTTTATAAGATACTATTTTTAGTATCTAAATTTAAATATTATTCACTTTATAATTTTCTCAGCTTTAGAGAATTATATTATCCTCTATACTATTCTTATTATCCTCTCTTAGTAACTTCTAGATAACTTCTTTATTATTAAATTATATACTTTCTATTTTAGTGAAACTTTTAACTACTAATAGCTAAGTGAAAATTATTTTTATTATTTGATTTCTTAACGTTATAGATATAACTACTATTTTTTTTATTAATAACCTTATTTTCAGGATATTAATAATAATAATAATAATAATATAATATCTACTCCTACTACTACTAATACTCTATCTCTATTCCCTCTTTCTATTCTAAAGAAGAAAGTAACTAAGTTTTCTTATACTATTTATAAGTAGCTACTTACTGATAGCTCTAATAATAATAATAACTCTAATCTTATATATCTTATTCCCTATTATTACTACTTCTATCTCTTAACTAGCTAGAATCCCCAGGATCCTATCTTAATATTCTACCTCTACTATAAAACTACTAGTAAATCTCTATAGCTTCTCTATCTTTATTATTCTAACTATCTTAGACATTAGTAATAAATATTTTTATTATATTACTATATATAGTAAGGAGTATATTCTAATATACCTCTATTCTCCTTCTTATAAACTACTTTTATAACTAAAAATTTCTTTCTAATATTTTCTAAGTTACTTATATTACTACCTTCTCTACTTTAGTTCTCTACTATCTTTTTAATAATTTTTAATTAGAATTTAACCTCCTCACTACTATCTATAAAACTGAAGTAATTTTTTATATTTCTAACTTCTAATATCTCCCTACTAATTAGTTTTATAGGAGAAGCTTACTAAGATATAAACTGTAGCTAAGAAAACCCTCTAGACTAAAGTTTTCTATACTAATAAGTTTAATATTAAGTATAAAGTTGAGAATAAGGAGACTAAGTAGCTAACCTATAAATATTAAATTATAGCTACTGAAGTTATAGCTTCTACTACTTTATAATAAAACTACCTCTTAGAGTAAAA
This sequence comes from Colletotrichum lindemuthianum, assembly GCA_001693025.2. NCBI lineage: Eukaryota > Fungi > Ascomycota > Sordariomycetes > Glomerellales > Glomerellaceae > Colletotrichum > Colletotrichum lindemuthianum. The sequence continues at coordinate 47,082 of MASP02000182.1, read as the reverse complement.
CTTCTAAATTATTACTATTTTTTACCTAATATAGGAGATATAGACTTATACTATTAAGGTCCAGACTGCTATCCTTATAAACCTCTAGACTATTTTTCTAAAGTAGTCTTTAATTTATTTTTATATTATTAATATCTTTTTTTTCTCCTAATATTCCTCTAGTAACTTCCTCTCTCTTAATATTCTTATTATAATATACTAGTAACCTTAATTCTTATTTACCCTCCCCTAAGAACTCTAATAAGAAGGATAATAATAATAATAATAATATTAGTAGAAATAATAATAATAATAAAGTTACTTAATTTAGTTTCCCCCCGCTCCCCCCCTAATATTTTATATTTATATTCCCTTTAGAGTTTAGTTACTACTTTTAGGCTTATTTTATTTTTCTCTAGCTTTTAGATTTAATATAAACTTTCCAGCTTTATCTTACTGATAACTTAACTTTACTACTCCTCTTATAATCTACTAATAATACTCTAGATACCTACTTTATATTTAGATCTTAATTCTTTTAAAATATAATATTAAGATTCCTATAAATTTTCCTCTACTTTATATCCCTTCTACTTAACTAAATATTATTAATTCCTTTAAAACTCTTTATAATCTATAATATAGTTAACTTTATATATATTATCTCCTAGATTTTTAATAGAGACTACTTAAAGCTCTAATAGTTCTCCTCTATATTTCTCTAACTAGAATAAGAAGAAAATATTATAAATCTAATATTTTTTTTCAAGGTTAAGTTTAAATACTTATTCCCTATTAACTATCTGTATCACTCTAAATAGCTCTAAATATTTATTAGATAGCTTCTTAGCTAGTTATTTGTACCTAATATTCTTAGTAGATAATAATATATAATTACTAACTTTAAGGTCTAACTACCTCTTTCTCTTATTATACTACTTTATATATCTTTTATTTACCTCCTCTAGTAAGACTCTAAGCTACCTATAATGTAACTAAAAATATCTTACTTTCTCCTCTACTATTAGGATAATCTTAAGTTTAACCTCCTCTAGAATATTATTATAAGATCCTATTAATAAATAGCTTATTAAAGTATCTATTAATATTACTCTAGTAGTATTATAAATAGAGATATTATAGATAAATTCAGCTATAAATAACTATTTTACTTAATTATTCTAGTTAAAATTAATTATTACTCTTAGGAAGTATTCTATATTCTAATTTTAATACTCTATTTAACTATCTATTTAGAAGTAGTATACTATATTTAGTTTCTACTTAATAGCTAGTAAATAAGTAATAAACATCTAAAGTCTATTTATAAATAATAATTCTCAATCTAATATAATAATCTAAAAGATTCTATATTTTAGGAGAATATTATTTACTAGTAAGGCTACTAGTTTATCTACTATTAAGAATTTTCTAGTTAGTAAGTAGAGAGTATATTTAGTAAATTAGTTAATAACTATTAGGATATTATTATAGTTTTTCCCTAAGAACTTTATTAATTTAGATAATTTAGTAATAAAATCTATATTAATATATTACTATAGGCTATTAGGTATTAGTAGAGATATCAGTATATTATATAGAAAGTAATATCTAAGTTTTAATTTTTAGTATACTATATACTAAAATATATATTTTATTACGTCTTTTCTTATTAACTTCTATTAGTATATCTAGCCTAATTTCTTAAGTATCTTAATAACCCCTAGATACCCTCTTAGGGATTTATTATAAAAAGTTATTAGTAGATTAACTTAAAGTTAGTAACTATTTAGAATAATTAGCTTACTTTAGAATCTTACTTCTCCCTTATTATTAAGAGACTATCTACTACCTCTTAGTTATAACCTCTCTCTTCTTCTTATAGTAACTTCTTTCTGTATCTTTCTGATTTTTTTTTTAATATTCCTTCTAGTCTCTCTAGAATAAGATCCTTAGAATTTATTTAAGATTCTTAGCTCTAGAGGAATATTACTACTATTTAGTCTAGAAACTAATTTAGGAAGTCTTTAAAGAAGACTATCTTAATATTCTAAATCTCTCTCTCTATTAGTTAGTCGTTAGATTATCTAGAGAAACTATTAGCTAGATTTTATTTTCTTAGCTAGTAGTTAATAATATAATTAAATAATAATATATCTTATAGAAATTTTACTTATATACTATTTAATTAGGATTTTATAGCTAGATACTAATAACTTAAGTAGTTAGTAATAAAGATAATTTTATATTAAGAATATAAGAAATAATACTTCTATATAAATACTACTTTATAGATAGTTAGTAGTTCTACCTTTAGTATTCTATATTTTAACTTTATTTTCCTTAATTTCTATAAGAAGTATACTAATAGTTACTACCTACCCTCCTCTAGCTAAATTACTACTACCTCTATAGTAAAATCTGAAGTATCTATCTCTATCTAGATTAGTAGGATTAGGTTAAAATAATATAGAATAGAGATTTTAGTGAATTTTTCTTTTAGGTTCTTAAAAGTCTCTATTACCCTAGAGGTTATTATATTTTCTTTTTTTACTTACTTAGTTAGTTAATTAGTAAATTCAGTATTTACTATAAAGTAATTCTAAATAAATTTTCTATAGAATCCTGTAAATTCTAAGAAAATTTAGATCTCTCTAATACTAATAGATACTAACTATTTTTTAATAGCTACTACTTTCTCTTTTTTTATAATGATACTATTAGGGGAGACTATAAAACCTAGAAATTTAATAGTCTATATATAAAACTTATATTTCTCTAGATTAATATAGAGCCCTACGGTAGATAATTAGCTAAGTATTTTTTTTACTACTTCTATATACTCCTCCTTTAGTTTTATGAAAATTAAGATATTATCTAGGTAAATAATATAGGTAATATCTATAAGGCTTATTAGGATATTATTAATATATATCTAGAAAGTTACTAGGATATTAATAAATCTAAATAGTATAACCTGATATTTAAAGTGTCTATACTATATTCTAAATACTATTTTCTACTTATCTCCCTCCTGTATATATACTTAGTAGTATATATCTTTTAGATCCAGCTTAATAAATTATAAAGCTCCCCCTAGTTAGTCTAAAATCTTACTAATAAGAAGTAGAGATATTTAGTTCTTAATAGTAATATTATTAAGCTCTCTATAGTTTATATATAGCCTCAGCTTACTTCCTTTCTTTAGGATAAATAAAATTAGCATTTCTACTGGATTTTAAGATATCCTAATCTATCCTTTTTTTAGTATTAATATTAGATATTATTATAACTCCTCTAGTTTTTTCTCTACAAGAGGGTAGATAGGATCCTATAGAGGCTTCTTACCCTCCTCTAGCTCTATTATATATATGTAAGTATCCTCTTCTGCTAGTATACCTACTTTTTTTATATTAAAAATATAGACTTACTTTCGGTATTCTGGTGGTAACTAGGTGTTTTTATCTTTCTCTTTATTTATATTTCCTCTAGATTACTACTATATAGCCAGCTACTTCCCCTTTATTAATATTAATAGGGTTAAGATTATTAATATATATTTAGATTACTTCTTAGTCTTATTAATTATTTTAGCTTTATATACTAATTTGATATTACTAATAGCTAAGAGATACATTCAGTTTAGAATTTTCTACTTTAAGTTTAGTTTTACTTTTCTACCTTAGGGGATCCTTAGGATAATATTATATTTACTAATTTTACTTACTTAGAATATATAAGATTTTATCTTTATTATACTAAGGTTATCTATAATCTTTATAACTATAATATATATTTTATACTTAGGTATTACTTCCTCCTAGAGATTTGATATTTCTAGCTCTCTACTAACCTCTATAGGTTTAGTATTATATAATATATTCTAATTTAGGATATTTTTATTAGTTTTTAGGTTAATAAGTATTTTTCCCTTTTTTTAACTTTTCTCTATATAGATTAATATTTTAGTTTTGAAGTGTTAGTAGAGCTCTAGATCCTATAGGATTTAAATACTGTTAACTCTAGTTACTACTAAATAATAAAGCTTTTCTATATATCTAGATTCCTTATATATATAGTATATATCTTCTTTATATTAGTAAGATATATAGCTTATCTTACTATAGTTATAGTATTTTAGAAGCCTCCTAGAAATTGTAATTCTAGTCTGTAGAGTATTTTCTTACTTGATTTTAGGTAATATAGTTATAATAGTAGACTGCTTTCTGGACTGGTTCTTACTATTTATCTCTCTAGTAGGGATTATTATTAATATTACTAATAGTCTATAGTTTCTCTACTTTAGTATTCTATAGGTAGGATCCACTAGAATTAACTTACTTATAGATTATTTAATAGTCTCTACTTATTTAGTGGTATAGTTTAGTTTCTAGTAAGTTACTAGGAGGCTTTTAGTTATAATTACTTTCTTTAACTTTAGTAGTAAGTAGTTAATAATATTAATAATATAGAGCTTCTCTAGCTGAGTGTTTAGATATTTAGTCTTAATAGTTTTATAGATATTAATAAACTACTAGTAAGTTTAACTAACTTTCTACTATATAATATCTAACTAGGTAGATATAATAATAGTTTTAGTATTAATATTATTTATATTTAATTTAAGTTACTTCTCTATAACTAACTAGGTAACTTACTTAATATTATTATTATATATAATAGAGATTTACTTAATTTAGTAGTAGGAGGTAATATTTTTAAAATATAAGTCTATATATTAGACTTTATCTTTATCTACTATAAAGTTATCTTCCATTATAGTAAACTATCTTCTGAGTTTAAATAGGAAGTTATTAAAGTTAGACTAGCTGCCCCTCTTATAATAAATAGGAATAAGCTATTTTATTAAGAGGTTTCTTTTCTGCTTTTTAGGCTCCTAAGTAGGAATAGTGAGGCTCCTAGTAGTTTCCTTCTTTATATTTTCTCTTCTTCTTAAAGCTATCAGTTTTTCTAACTTCTACTTTTTTCTTAATTTCGTTATTTCTTCCTTAATTAATTAATTAAGCTCCATTTCAGAAAGGTTACTATTATTCTGAGGAGGCTACTACTCCCTAGGGTTATTAATATTACTATTAGTTATTATAGAGGTTAGTTCTCTATCTATACCTAACTCTCTTAAGCTATTAATAGTATATTACATTTAGGTAATTTATATATATAATATTATTATAATCCTACTAGTTAGTATACCTAAGAGTAGGTAGAAGTTTGAATATATTAAGCTGGATTTATACTAAGTGATAGGATCTCTAAATAGGTAGGTGTTATATTATATAACTATTCGAACTTATCTTTCCCCTTATTTAGCTACTACTTTATATTAGTATTTAAGCCTCGCCGCCCGGAATATTCTCTTATAGGGAACCTAATAGGCCCCCAGTGCCCCCCCTCTCTACTGTAGCCTGACAAAATATTATATATAGAATAGTCAGTAAGATATTAGTGGAAATTATCGTTAAATTAGAATATTACCTTAATAGTATATATTTTAATACCAGGCGGAAGACTAATATTATAGGTTATTAAGGAAAACAGTAAACTTATTATTTAGTATAATAGTAGAATTATTATTTTAGAGATATATAAATTATATAGGAGATATATAGTAAAGTATCTTCGTTTCTATAGTAAGAATATTTATCTATTTAAAGTAATTAGTAGGGAAAATATAGTAAGTATTTAGTATAACTTACTAGAAATACGAAATATAATATTTAGATACTTATAAATATTTAATATCTTCTAGAGGAGAAAATATTTTAAGCTTAACTTTAATTACTTTATATTAGTAATAGAACTTTAAATAATCTTACTTATATACTATCACTTTAACAGGACTTTAGAGAAAGTATAAAGAAGTTTATTTTTATAATTAAATTGCAAGGTCTTTTACTTTAGAAGCTAGTGGAATTAGATAAACTTATTTTATATAGCTTAAATAGTATTATATAGCTAAAAAGAAATCTATATTACGAAATTAGTATAATATTAGTAATAATATAGTAAAGAAATAATTTATATTGTAATATTTCTACTTATTCTTTTTGCAGATAATATACTTTATATTCTAATTACTAATAATATAAAGATATTTCTCTAAATTAAGATAAAGAAATAAGAGATAGCTAAAATATAGTATATAATTGCTAGATTTTAGGTTAAGGAAGCTTTTATTATTAGCCTTAAGGTTATTATAGATATATACCTAGAGGATAGATATAATAATAGTAATATAAGATATTATTATAGAATATATAGTATATAAATAATAAATAGGACAAAGGATAAAAATAGAGAAGAATAATAATAAAATAAGAATAAAGTTATAAGTATCTAGTAAGTAAATATAGAACGATATCTGAAAAATAGAAGTAGTAAAGATAAAGATTAAGAGGTATAGAAAATATATAATAAAGAAGAGAGAAAAGTTACTATAGGTATAATAAAGTAACTTTAAGAAAATTATACTAAACTTCTTATAATAAAATAGTATCTAAAATCTATAAGTAATAACCTATTATAAAGCTAATAGTAAATATTATTATAAAGAAATGGAAGAAATAAATAAAGTATCTATAATAATAGTATTATAAAAATTACATTACTATTTAAGAATATAGAATTAGTTCTTAAACTGATATTCTGGTAATAAAAGTAGGTTAAAGACTCTTAATAATGATAATAAGTATTAGTATTATAGTTACTATATAATTGGTAATACTAGTAAAGTCTGATAATTAGAAGATAAGGTAGAGTATATAACTATAGCCTTATGAATTAAGGCTTTAGGAGGGAAAGATAGTAATAAGGATATAACTAACTAATACTATATAGTATATCTAGTAATCTACTAGTTAGGTATTAGAAAGGTTTTTACTTAAAGGATTCTAACTTAGATTCTTTAAGTAATAATCTATATAGTAATATAGATTCTATCTATATATCTATATCTTTTCTGGTTAAGATCTTTAGTTATACTCTTCTACTTCTTTACTAATAATATTAGTCTATTATCTTAACTGGAATCAATAATAACTTGAGATTCAGAGATAGCTACTAATAAAGCTAAGTTTATAATTTAAGGTAATTTAATATATTACTATTTAACTAAAAGTAAAAAAGTAATTAGGACTATACTTACCTTAGAGATTAATATTTAAGTTACTATTACAGATTTTATATATATTATTAATATATTTCTATAAAGGATTATAGCTTATTACAATTGTTACTTTACTTTTATAATTATCTATATTACTTTATAACTATTATATATATAATGTAGCTAATAAGTAAGTAGGTTAGGTAAGTAATTAAGCTACCTAACTATAATCACTATACTAATAGAACTTAAAAGTAGTATTAAAACTATTAGATTACTTAAAACTACTTAGAATTCTATTCTTCTAATATTTCTCTATTTACTAAATATATTTATATATTATAATTGGTATCTCTATAGATATTATATTACTATTAGCCTATTTTAATTCTCTATTAGTAACCACTACGTTAGTATATACTCTTCTTAATTTAAACTGTAATCTCTCTTTATAATTAAATATTCTTAGCTTTAGCTATAGTAAGATTTTCTTCTTATCTAATATATATTTTCTTAGCTTTCCAGTATTAACTAAATAGACTATTCTTCTCTTAAAGGATTTTATTCTTAAACTTTAATAAAGTAATTTTATATATAAACTTATATATTCTCTGGATAGGCTAATAGCTTGCTTTCTATTGTAACTATTAGTGGATTTATTACCTCCTAAAGTATAACTATAGCCTTTTTACTTCCACTAACTGCTATAGCTAACCCTAAGTTAATTTAAAGCTAAATCTCTTGCAGCTATAATAGCTAATATATCCACCCTATATTAATCTTTTTGATAATAAATAACTAATAACGTCTTCTATATTAGCCTTACACTCTTATATCCTTATACTATCTATATATAATTTAAATATCTTAAGAAATCTAATTACTGCTTAACTATAGCTACTTTATTTAAATACTTATTATAACCTTAATTTCCGCAATCTTAATATTTTCACCCCCCAGATAAAGCTTTATATTCCTAATATTAAAACTCTCTGCTATTAATATAAACATTCTCTACCACCAATATAAGCTAACTTATAAGCTTTATATAAGTATAGTGAAATTTAGCCTACTTTTATTAGCAGATAATCTTAATATATTAATTAAATATAGCTAATATATAAATAATATTTATATAGATATTAATACTTCTAATATAGCTAAATAGCTTTTAAAACCTCTGTAGTAATATTATTATTATATTATAAGGTATTTGGTAATTAATATTACTATAGTATATTAATATTTAAATATCTAATTAATACCTAATTTCCAAAATAGTTAGCTTAATATAGTAGATTATAGAATAACTATATAATTTTCTTTTAAATATCTACAGGCTGCTTGTTAATTATGGTATTTGGAATAATTTCAGTAAGGTTTAGTTTAATAAACTAATAGCTTTAGTTATAATAATTATAGCTAAATATCTCTTTATTTATTTTATACTTTTTTAGTTACAGGTAGCTGTATAGATTTTAAGAAAATATTGATTTTATTATAAAGATATAGAAAAGTAATAAATTATAAAATACTTAACTTTCGCAGGCTTTTTATTTTCTATTATCTTGAATAGATTTATAAAGATTCTTAACCTTTCAACCTTAATGGTTACTTTCACTTATATATATTAAGCTTTAGCCTTACTAAAGTTCTTATTATATAGATTATTACTATAAGAGTTTCTTCTACTATAAAGTTAAATATTATAACTGGAAGTATAATTATCTATAATAATAGGTAATTCTATTACTATTTAAACTAGTTATAAGCTAGTATTAGTATAAATACTATTGCTGGATATATTAGATAGTTAGAATTATATATAGAGTGAAAAGCTTAGATGCTACCATCAGTAAAAAGTAAAAGTAACTAAATATATTCTCTTTAATAAACACTTTATCTTAGTTATATTAAAAGTCTCTAACTATTTAAATTATATTGCCTCTTAGGATTCTATTTAGGTAGTTGTATCCGACAGTCGGCTCTTACCTTATAAACTCTATAGATAAGCTGAAGCTAAGAAACTATTTAAATAGAGGAAAACTTAAGTAGTAAATATAGTTAGTTAATATAATAGCTAATAAATAAGGAAGATATATTTATTATAAAGGGAAAGTATAAGCTTATATTTATTATAGTTACTTCTTTTAAGAATTATAATTAGTTATTATATAATACTTACTGCTAGCTGGTTATATTTATTACTAGCTGTTATAGTTACTAGCTATTAATAGCTATTAGTAGATACTGCTAGCTGGTAGTAGTTACCACGCTTAGTTTCGCAACTGGAAGGTATACTATAACCACTAGTTGCGGTTACCTGTCGCAGGATTCGAACCTACTATATTTACTTAATAAATACTTTATAACTTTAATAATTAAAGTTAGTAAGTTATTATAATACTAAAAGATTTAATTCTTATTAAATTTTAAATAAAAAGATACCTCTATTCGGTTATTTAATATTTAGGAAATATAAGGTAGTAGTATTATTAAAATAAATCCCGGGAATATTAAAATATATACCTTGATGTTAAGTTTTAAAAGTATACTTTTAGTATTTAAAGAAATACTTCCAGCCTCTTATAAGTCTTTCTGAATATTTATAACTATAAAAACACATATAAAAGCCTTATCTAATATAGAAAAAAGTCTTTCTTTATAATATTAATATTACTGTAATATATCTTATTCTTAATTTATTAACTATATATTCTTTTTAGTAATTCAAAATATCTAATATCAACAAGCTAAAGTAGATAAAATAAACAGGTAAGTATATAAAGAATCATAATAATATTTTCCTTATAACATATCTTAAAGTTAGCAGTATAGTAACTTTTATACCTATTAATAATAAAGAGGTAATAACTGCTACTTAAATGCAGTTTTATATACTATTTAAAATACTAAAGTTAATTTAAACCTCTTATTTATTATCTATCTATCTTTAGATATTATAATAACCTAACTATATAGAAAGCCTATTTCTATATATTAAATAGAAAGATAATATTAGCCTATAATAATAGTATATAATGGAATACTATAATCTAACAAACTAATAGCCTAAATTACTATAATCTATTAATAATTACAAGACTATATTATTTTTATATTTAAATACCTCTGTATACTTATAATAACTATTCCAGATGTAATCTAGCTTATTAGAAACCTGGTCTTATTAAAATTATAAATATCTAAGTCTATAATACTATAATTTGCAACCATATTTACTATAAGCTAAAATTATATATTTATTATATCTGAATCTTTATATTAAGCCCTATTATAATTATAGTTATAAAAAAGTATATTTAAAGCTATAATTAGTATTTAGTAAAGTTTAAGGTTCAGTATTTCCTAATAGAAGGTATATTATAGTTAGTAAGTAGTTAATTAGCTATATCTTCCACACTATTAATATAGAAAAGAAATAATCGGAAATCTAGATTAAGAATATACTTAACTAGCTTCTCCTCCTTAAGCTCTATTAAATTCCACAAGTTAGATATTATTTAGTTACTTTTGCTTTATATCTGTAGTAGTACCTAAGCTCTTTACCCTATATATAGTTCTAACTGTAAAATTTACCTAGTAACAGTATTTATACTAATACTAACTTATAACTAGTTTAAATAGTAATAAAATTACCTATTATTACAGATAATTATACTTCCAGTTATAATATTTAACGTTATAGTAGAGAAAAACCTTATAGTAATAATTAGTAAGAGACCCAGTAAGGCTAAAGTTTAATATATATAGCTAAAAGTAACCACTAAGGTTATAAGGTTAAGAATCTTTATAAACCTCTTAAAGATAGGATAAAATAAAAGGTTAAAAGCTAAGTATTCTATAATCTACTATTTTTTTATATCTTTATAATAAAATTAAAATTCTCTCGAAATCTATATAGCTATTTATAACTAGGGGAATATAATAGTGGAAACTAAATATTTTATTATAACTTCTATAGCTAGAAGTATTAATATCTTCTAGAGAGCTTAAGTAATATTATAAATACTAATATTAATAAATAGACTCTGGAAATTCAGAAGAAAATTATCTAGTTATTCTATAATATATTATATTAAACTAATAATTTTAGAGATTAGTTATTAATAAGATAGTATCTTAATATTAATATACTATATTAGTTACTAGATATTTTAGAATATTATAATATTATAATCAATATGGTTTTAAATACTATATTGCTATATTAAATATATTTATATTTATAATATTATTATTTATATATTAGCTGTATTTAATTAAAATAATAAGATTATTTACTAATAACAGCAGACTGAGTTTTATTATACTTATATAGAAATTATAAGTCAGCTTATATTGATAGTGGAAAACTTTTATTTTAATAATAGAAAACTTTTATATTAAGAGCGTAAAGTTTCATCTTAGGGGTAAGTAGAATATAGTAAGGATATTAAAGTTGCAAATGTAGAAATTATAATAAATATTTAAATAAAGTAATTATAGTTAGCAGTAATTAAATCTCTTAGGATATTTGAATTATATATAGTATAAGGATGTAAGGATATGAGGGAAGAGTGTAAAGTTAATACAGAAGAAGTTATTAGTTATTTATTATCTGCGAAAAGGTTAATATAAGGTAAATATATTAGCTGCTGTAGCTGCGAGGGATTTAGCTTCAGATTAACTTAAAGCTAGCTGTAGTAGTTAGTGGGGGGAGTAGAAAGGCTGAAGTTATACTTCAGGGGGTAATATATTTACTAATAGTTATAATAGAGAGTAAGCTATTAGCTTCTTCCGTTAGATATTATATTATATTATAATAATATTTCTTTTAACTATTATAATAAAGTAATATAACTAACTATATAGATTTTAGCTATAAACTAAATACTTAACTTTAGATTTTTCTTTATAACTTAAATAGTAAGATTTAATTAAGTATCTTTATTTTACCTTTATATTATTATATTTCGAGAAAATCGTATCGTAATAATATATATCCCAAGTTTGTGGCTTGGTGGCCCACTTGCCCATCTAGCCTATTTGGTTATTAACTATATTACCTTATAAAGCTTAATATTATAAAGGAAATAAACTTATAATTAATATTATAGCCTTAAGGTATTTATATAAATCTTAACAACTTTATAAGATATAGTATATTAATAGTAAGAATAATCTTACTAATATTATTACTAAAAGGTCTCTAAATTATACTCTAGAGAGATTTATTAATATGAATAATATAATAGTTTATATAGAGTAGTAAATTACCTATTAAATATAAAAGGAGAGAATTTAGAAGGTTATTTAGATAAAAGATAAAGATTAGTTAATTAATTTTATTTTATATATAGAAATATAGTATATTATAGTTATAGAGTAAAAATGAAGCATATAAATATTAGTAATATAATAACTATAATACTATAAGAATCTTATAATATATTATCTATATAATATAGTCTAGTGTGGGAAACTACTACTATTAGTAATAACTAGCAACTAATTACTACCAGCTACTAGGTAATTAGTAACTAATTACCTAGAGTATCTAGATTTTACCTATATATAGCCGATAGACTATATACTATAAATATTAATACTGTTGGTTTCACTAGGGGAAGGTATATCGTATACGTTATTATATACAGTATGCCGATAGGGTTCAAGATGTTAATATTTATAGTGTGTAGCCTATAGGGCTACGCATATAGATCTAGAGGCTATAAGTATAGCCTATGCAGACTATATAGCCTAACTATCTACCTAACGTAGCTATAGTATAGTAGGCTATAAAGTATAGCTTACGAAGTAGCTAGTTAGCTATACCAGTTAAACTAATACTAGCAACCTTTTGTTTATACTATAGCAATATTGAGGTCTATATATAAAATATCTGAATATCTATATACTAAATATCCTCTTTTTAGATAGCTTCCTTTTGTCTCTGAAAATATTACCTATCCACCCCTCTATATAATTATAGTGGTTATGATAATTACTAGAATCTTTTTAAATGAATATTGGAAATCAAGGAAGTATAGGGCCCTATTTAAGGTGTTTACTTTTAGTAAAGAAGGCTATTTTTAATCCATATATAGTTAATATTTCTTATAGTAGCTAGAGGTAATATAAAGCTATAAGGCTGTAAAACTATAAGGTTATAAAGTAATAAAGCTAAAACTATAAAAGTATTTAGAGAGGTTTATAATATTACCTTAAGAGGGTAGTAATATTATATACCCTCTTGCAGTTTCTACTAGAGACTATATAAGGACTATAGGCTACACTACCTAAAGTAGTTAGTAGTAATACTATATAGCTTTTTAGTAGTTCCTAAAGTTATTATTAGAAACTGTAAGAAAATGTAGATTTATAATATTACCTTAAGAGGTTAGTAATATTATATAGCCTTCTGGTAGTCTCTGAGATTATTATTAGAAACTACGTAAGAACTATAAGCTATACCACCTTAAAAGCAAAAGTAGTATTACTATAAACTTTACCTTAAGAGAGTGGTAAGGTTATATACTTTCTAGTAGTCTCTGAGGTTATTACTAGAGACTATATAAGAAAGCGTAAGTTTATAATATTACTTTAAGAGGTTAGTAATATTATATAGCTCTCTAGTAGTCTCTAAGGTTACTAAAGACTATATAAGGAGATATTTATTATATAATTCTCGGAAAGCCTCTAAGAGTAATATGTAAAAGTTATAGGAAAGGGTTTTTATTATATATATCTTAGGAAGCCTCTAAAAGTAATATATAGAGGCTGTAGGAGAAAGCTTTTATTATATAAGTATTATCTTTAGGAAGCCTCCAAAAGTAGTATATAGAGGCTATAGGAGAAGGTTTTTATTTTATATAGCTTTCAGGAAGCTTCTAAAAGAGGTGGAGGCTATAGAAGAGGGTTTTTATTATATAGAGTATAGCCCTCAGGAAGCCTCTGAAAGTAATATATAGAGACTATAGAAGAAAGCTTTTATTTTATATAGCTTTCAGGAAGCTTTAAAAGCTATAGAAGAGGGTATTTACTATACCCTCAAGCTTCTAAAGTAATAGGGAGGCTATAGGAAAGTAAAGCCTTACCTTGAGAAATTAGTAATAGCCTTATATATATTTACTAAATACACCTAACGTAAAATACACCTGGGATATTACTACAGATATCTTAAATATAGATAGATATCTAGCTACTAGAATTTAAATATATTAGTATATTATTAAGTAGATATTACCTTACTTTAAGTTAGGCGAGAAATTATTATTAAAAATATCTAAATAGATTAGGAGATTAGTAGCTTTACTTTAAGTTAAATCTAATAATCTCTATTACTATTTCTATCTGAATAATTCTTACTAATCTATAAATAACCTTATAGCTTAAAGTGTGCAGCTTGGGGCTAATAAGGTTAACTACTAATTAGTATTAGTTTCACTAGGGGAAGATATATTATATATATTATTATATATAGTATGCTAATAGGGTTAAAGATGTTAATATTTGTGGTGTATAGGTTATGGGGCTATGCATATAGATCTAGGGGCTATAGGTATAGCTCGTGCGGGCTATATGGCTCAACTATCTATCCAACGTGGCTATAGTATAGTGGGCGACAAGGTGTGGCCCACAAGGTAGCTAGTTAGCCATACCAGTTGAACCAACAAATACCTTTAACCCTATACCAGCATACTATCTATTACAATATATATAATATACCTTTCTCTAGTGAAATTAACAGTTATAGTAGAAGCAGTTATTAGTTATTGATTATATAAAGATTAACGTTAAGTAAGAGACTAATTAGAATAACTAGTAGTATAATAAAGCTAAAGTTATACTTTATATACTATAATATATATCAATTAATATTAATAGATAGTAAGCTATAGACTTTTCTTAAAAATAGTTATAAGTACTATAGATATCAAAACTAATTAGGTATTCTATATTTTTGAAGTAGAATTCTCTTTACTAGATAAATATTATATTAACTATGAAACTTTATATTTAAACTTTTTTAAGTTAAATATTTATATAATAGAAAGTATTATTAATAATACTTTTATTAAACATGATAATCTTAATACTTTACTTCAATTTTACCTTTTTTTTAAACTAATATACTATATTACTAAACCATAAAAGTAAGTCTAAAAACCTAGAATAACTTATCTTTCTATATATTATATATTTAGTAAAGTATTTAATCCTCAGATGTTTTAGTTTTAATTATTAGCTAAAAAGCTTCTATATTCTCTATATTTCAGTAGTGGACGCTCATTACTACAGTTCCGGAAGCCATCAGTGCAACGGACTGTATATCCAACCAAGTCAACAATTTGTTCTTTATATTCACATCTTGACCTCAACACCAAGCGAGACAGCATCCGTTGGACAACGCAGATCAAGAATCGCCTGTAATCTGACGAAACCCCCCCCCCCAACCGGCCGGTCCTGATTCCACATTTGGCCTCACTGAGACGTACCAAGACCATGCCCTCTGATCCAATTCCAAGGGCGTCAAGTATTGTGCCCAGCTCTCGAAGAGCAAGTCGAGGGCCCCGAGAAGGCATCCGAGATTCTGCAGCCTCTCGCCCTCGAAATTGACCTTGTTGGGCTTTCCGAGGTCGAGCTTTGGTTGACTTGCCGCTGCGAAGCTAATGAGCAAGTACGTCCTGGCAGATTCTGGCCGGTGGACAGGTGCTCCGATCACTGGGCTAAATCCATCACTGGTGCTCGTCCTGTTCCCATTCCACGGAGACGACGTACGCGGTATCCCAAGACCCCAAAGAGCAGCGCTGTTACTTGCCAAATGAACATGCGTAACCCTTAGCCGTTCTGAAAGCGCTTCGGCAACAACGCTCCTCATCATCTTCCACCGGTCAGGCCCCAGCATTTCGCCGCCAAACCACCTGGTGATCAGTATCAGTACACCCGTTACGCCGGCCTCTCTCATGAGTCGGAGTACGAATTCACCACACCCAGTCTCCCCGTCGTCATCGCAGGCTTCTCGGTCAATGCCTACCCCGTCTTCTGATTTGTCGTCCTTTACTCGGTAACCCCACGCGTTGTGGGTGGCCTTCTGCAGGCTCGGCTCGGAAGATAGTAGCTGGCGTAGAAGTGACGATGCTTGTGACGGATGGTCCAAAGTAGCCACTCGCGCAACGAACGTCGACGACTAGCGGTCCACAGAGACGGCTTGGAAGCCGCAGACGCAGGTTTGCTGTCTGCAGCGTCTTCAGATTTCTCAAGTTCGCCTTGCTCACTTGTGGCTTCCTGGAGTCCGTAGTCGCCCCGCTTCAAGACGCGGATGCTCCGTCCCATGATCGCCACACTGGGTTGCCCCTGGCTCCAAGCGTCTTCTTCAATGGTGGCCTTTGCCAGTCCAATGTTGGCGGCCTTGGACCTTGCAATCTCGCTGACCAACGCTTGGGCTAAACTGAGACGACTTGACAGGGGCTGACCAGGCATAGTGTAGCGCAGGAGTTGAAGAGCATCAAAGGCGCTCGCTTGGTGTAAATCACGATCTGGCCGATGGCTTCCTCATCTAGGACAGCAGGTAAAGTCAAGGCTTCTTCCAAGCCTTCCCTCTTAGATTCTCTGAGCTCACTGTCAGGCGAATGGGCTTGCTTGAATCGCTTGCCCTCAGGTGCATTCGGCAGTACTTCGCCAGGTCCTTTCCCGCACATGTTCCGTGCTTGAGACTTGCATGTTCGCTGTATAGAACAAGCTCGTTTGGTACCTCCTAAGGCCTTTTCAATTACACCAAGTTGAGCATCGGCGATTTGCTGTACACTGCAGGCAAGCCGTTAGAAATGTACCACCGTAAGCATGATGGCTGTGGGGATGCGGTGGTACCTCCGAAGATTCACGGACTGCAAAGCTCTAACCTGTCTCATGGCTGTCGTTATGGGCACCTTGTGAGCCGTCAAGACACGGAGGAGGTCCTCCAGATCTTGCTGTTTTGCCATCCGGGACTCGATTGCGACCGTTGCGAATCATCGAACAGAGGTTGTCAAGATCGTACTTTCACCGCTGAGGTCGGGAGCTGCAGTCTGACTAACGGCAATCAAATGGGTTTCACGTGACCCGGTTGGAATAGAAACAAAGAACACCTCCGAATGTACGTATACCAGCACAGGACTGGACAGTACAAGGCAAAACCACTTATGGCACTACTAACAACATCAATATCTGATCACAGACGACGGCGGACGTCATTAATGACGATGGACGACCACGACAATGACAGCAATACTAATTATAGATACCAAGGGTTGATCTTGCCAAAGGATTAGACGTGACGCGCACCCAGCTGAGTTGAAAAGGTGCTTGCAATGAAGCACCCAGCTCAGTCGCTCGCTTCCCTCAACGTTGTGCGTTGTTGAGCCAGTGGTCGCGCTGCAACATAGACATGGACTGGCGACTGCCAAGGCTTTACAATGCTCCCTGTGCTCTCACACAACGCCTGGTACCGCCACTCACGGCCCGCATATCCTTCCCGCGAATGATTCATACAGCAAAAGTACGCCCCGCGCCAAGTTTTGATGTGAACCCACTGCAGTTTCTCTTTCACATACACTCTCGCATGCGGATAACAGCAGTCTTGCCATGGTTTCGATGGCGGTATGACTTCGGTTTAAACTCCTCCGTCACAGCACTAGCCTCAAGCTCGCTGCAGCACTGCGTGAAAACGTTCAATAACCTTACACTGTGTTAGCAGGTACGTGCTATATGTGAGTAAACAGTCGGATGGAACCCAGGGCCCCAGGTTTACTCACCTCTGGGTTTGACTTTACAAACGGAAGGTCGAAGAACATATATTTTTCGTTCTTTAGCAACTCCACAATGGTAATCATGAGTCCCCAAGGCTGGGGCCAGTAGCCAATGAGTCGCTCCCATAAGACACGGGTTATTTGTTGTCGAATATCCGCCTCCTCAGGATCCTTCAAACCTTGACCAAAAGCATCGAGCAGAACACGGCTGAAGTAGCTGGTGTGCGCGCTTGGGAAGCGCAGCTGATTGACGATGCTAACAACCAAGTAATAACGGGCTTCAGGGGGTAGCTCGCGGAGCAGCAGAGATAACGTAGCTGCGTCTGATGACGCAGGATTGAACACATCAGTTCCCTTATGTGCAGCATGTCTCACGGCGTGATTGCCAACGTGTTGAGTCACAGCCTCGATGATGTCGAGGTTAGCATTGATGGGCACGAAACCGAAACCAGTCTCGGTCCGCCGGGCCTCGATAATGGCGCGGGTAATGTGCGCCAGCGTGTCTTCCGATGGTCCGTTGAGTAGTGCATGGTCAAGCACATCGAGGAGGCCCAAGTCCCTCAGCTCTGAGGCAGATTCGTCAACCTTGTCAGACTGCTCGCGAGCCTCATCTACCCGCTCAGCCGGCAAGCCGGGCAATGGGGGATCTGGTATCTTTGACTGTGCGATTGGGTTGACCGCCAAAATCGAGTTCAGCAGTTGCTTGCAGTGAGGCGGGATGCTAGTAGCAAGCTGATGTGAATGAGCAGCGAGATATTCCGAGTAGTCATGCTGAAGAATCACGAGCAACTTCAAAGTTGCACGATAAACCTCCCGTGCCACGTTGGACGGCTCCAGTACCTTAAGTTGCTCTCCTACGTGCTCAAGAAGCAGTTGAAGAAGCCTCGTAATAGCCGCCCATCCGGCGCGTTCCTTTAGTATGTTAGGTAGGAAAACGCGGTGTTGGAGCAGCGATAACCACCCGAACACGAAGCCCGGAAGGTAACGAGGTCCGAGGTCCGCTAGCCTGACCGCAAAACTGAGGAATAGTTCAGATCTCTCCGCTTCGGGCAGCATCTCTGCCATGGAGTTCACCTCGTATAGCAGCACCGACAAGAGACGGTGGAAAACTCTCTGGTTGAAATGCTCGCCACGCTTAACATGGTGATGATTGAGGACGAGGACAATCAGCGCGAGGATCGAATCCAAGTATGCCGTTTTACCATCCGCTGACATTAGTTCAGGCTCGCCGTGAAGTCGAATGAAGACGCTGATAATCTTGGCCAAGGCGTCCGCAGCTAGGAAAGCTTCTGACAAAGTCGCAGTGGAATGAACCAGCTGATCAAACCGGTCGACCGACATATCCGTGGCGATTCGAATAAAGAGAAAAAGATCGTCCTTGCTTGTGACAATGCCTCGAACCTGCATTTGCCTCACGAACACAACGATTGAATTGTCCGAAGCGTTTTTGTTGTTGCAAAGATGCATCCACTCGTCAAAGACGTACTCCATCTGATCTTGTTGCGCCGCGAGGTCGCTGTCCAGTCGCGCGTTCAGGGCCAGCGCCTGACCTGAGAGTTTCGCTTTCAGTCGCCGACCTACTTCCGAATCGAGTCCGTCCCTAAGCCAGGCCCAGGCAGCCTCGAGCGTTTGGACAAAGTCGCCGTATAGAACCAAGGGACGGTTGCCTAGCAAGGTCAGGTCTACCATTGATTCAAGGAACTCCAACGAGCCCTCTTTCCTCTGTTGTAACGCTTTCGCCATCGAAATGTCGATGTTTCTCCAGTCAAGAAGGTCGGTACGTAGAAGAGCAGCAAGCAGAGGGAGTTGTAAGAATTCGCTACCAGACTGCTGGCGAAACAGTGCCGTAACGCGGTTGTTGAGGCTAGGACTGGAAATCTTCCGAAGCGCCTCCAGAGTATGGACCAGACTCTCCAAGAAAAGATTATCATCGACTTGAAGGAAGATAAGCTGAATGATCTGGTGCGCTGTAAATATGGCAAACTCTTCAGAGGTCTGAGAAGCTTTGATAACGTGCTGTACCAATGCGTCGACAACATCGAGGACTGGATGGGGCCGGGGTAATTCCGCGAAATGCTCTTCCCGGGCTTCGGTAGCCACGCGCTGCAGCTCCACAAGCAGCTTTTGCACGCGTTCCACCAGAGCTCGAGAGTCCATTTGGAATGCCTGAGTTCGTGCACTCGCCATGGCGCCACTGTGTACGGGGGCGTACTGTTGCATCTGCGAACCCAGATGTTGAACTGCTGGGGCTTCCACACCAGCGCCGAGACTCGCAACGGCGGGATATTGATCCTGAAGAACCTCATTCGCGAGCGAACGAGTGGCGTCAGAGGCTGAAGGGACATGCGACGGAGTTGTAGAAGTCACTGTCCGAGGTTGACGTGCGAAATCCTCGTAGATGGCCATTTGCTCCGGATTTAGGCCGCCGACATTGGGTGATAGCTTGAATGGATTGGGGATAGTCCAAGCCCAACGATTAAGAGAAGAGTCCATGTAGGGGGTATTGGGGTGCTGCTGCCTGTGACGACGGCGAGCCTCCATCTCGGGCTCGATCAGATCTTCGATTTCGGGAACTGCTCTCTCCTCAGCCTGCTTCTCGATGATGTTGCAGGCGAGGTCGAGATTGGAATTGACACACATGATTATGGTACCTTCAGGCAACCCTTGGGGCAAATCATTGGACAAGTTCCGCATATAGTTGGTAAAGTTGGCTCTCAGGGGCTCTTTCGAGGTCACCAATGCAAGACTACCAGCCGTCGCCTTGACCATATTGATGGCTGAGGTCCTGACTCTCAATTCGTCTGGCTCGGTGACAAAATCCTTGTGTATCATCTGCTGCGTCGAGATGGCCGCAATGGTAACTGAGCGGTCGACAACGGGCTGTATGATATCCTGCAAGGCCCGCGTCAGAGCACTGCGCACAATTTCATGGAGTCGCGTCGCCGTGACAACCATCTCGTTTGTGGGCGGAACGTTGATCACTGGTCCAAGATCAGGTACGGAGGCAGCGGCTACTTGGGGCGACAGACCCGCCGTGATACCGGCAGGTATGCCATTGAGGGACATGCTCTCGAACGTGTCGAGGGCATCTTGTGCTAGAGTATCCTGTGGTCCCTCGGTAGCTGTGCGGTTGAGAATCTCACCAGAAGGCTCGATGCTCTTGTGATCAAGATTAAGACCCTTGCATAAGACCTCTATCTCGAACTTGAGGTTGAGCTTGAGTTCTGCGTTATGATACAGGTCGATGAGCAGGTGAACAATGTCCATCAGCCATGGATTTGGCGGTCGAAAGACAGTCGAGTTGACCCCCTGGATCAAGACCTTGCAGACGAAAGGTATAACAACGATGAGTCTCTTCGTATCGTGTGCTTCGATGATAAGTTGTTTGAAGGCGATATTCTTGTGTTTGATTGGTTTATCCCTTGCAAGAGTGAGGAGTCCTAGCCAGCCGCCAAGGTTCTTGAGGTGTGATCGTTCCGTCGAGTTCTGCAAGGTGGCCTCGGAGTTGAGCATGCGAGCGACACTCACGTAAGTTTCCCTTAAGACCTCGCCCCACAAGATCTTGTCCTCAAACAGCTTAACTAACTCAAGGTAGACCTGGTGATAATTGGGTTGCATCTTTGCTCTCTCTTCCACGAGATGGCTTGCAAACCATTGCTGGTGGCGCTTGTCGAGAATCTCGCGAAGTTCCTGGCACATTGTCTGGAGGGTTGTTTCCGTCAGATTGTTCAAGACGAACTGGATTTTGCCCTGAGTATCATTCGAAGGCTCTTCGAAGCCGACTTCGGGTGTCTGCTCCGTCGCGCTTATGGCACTAAACGGGGCAGGCTGGCGCTCTGACATCCTCGTTTCGACGACGTTGCCGTTAATGAGAGTGTCGGCCCCGAAAGTGGGCCCCTGAGAGGGTGGCCTGATGCCATTAAGGGATCGAACCAGATCATCTTCATGATCTCGAACAACCTCCTCAGCCTTTTTCCAAGCTTCGGTGCCCTGCAAGCCTGGTATTTGCAATAGCTGCCGGCAAAAGCCTGGCCACTCTCTAAAGCGAGAAAAGAGTTGCATCAAGGCCTGCAAACCAAACTTGTACATTGAATCGTCAGGGAGGTAATCTCTTACCGCTTCCAAGATCATGCCTAGTCCGATTTTCAGAGGTAGATCTGAGATTAGCTTGTGGGAAATGATCCCTCCGAAAAGCACTGCTGTCGTCGCAAGCGCCTCCAAGGGATAATCGACGTAATGGGCGTACTCATCGAATAGACCATGAATCATGCACGCGAACACATCTTGATCAAGGGGATCGCGTGAGCGTTTGTATCGTTCCAGGATCTCGACAATGTTGCGAACTTGGATCTCATCGCCGTACATTTTCTTGTAATGCTCCTCCATTCTACTGTTGGCCGCGGTCGGTAGAGCATTCCCGTCTTTGCCATTGGCATCGATGATGTCGTCCAAGCCCTCGCCATAGTTGATTAACCTCGGATACACAGTAATGCAGGATCTCTGCACCATGATCAAGTCTTGATGAGGGGTTTTTGGCAAAAAGTCCTCAAGAATTTGAAGGAAACCGCTCACGGTTCGAACTTGCAGTGTTGTACTGGTGTTGACCGGCGGCTGTCCCTCGGGTGGGCGCTGATACTGAAGCTCGAGATTTGCTTTGATGAGCAGAAACTGTAGCAGTGATCCTGCAATTTCGTTGCTTCGTTCCGCGTTAAGACGAGCCCATTCAATGAGGTCAAGATGTCCTTCGGCGTGCGCATAAGCTGCCAGATCCAGTCCAAAGCCATTGGGTAGAAAGACTAACTCGTCTAACCACTTGTGATGGAGAGCATGCTCGAAGATGAGAGGCAAATCGGTGGGCTTGATTGCATGCGCGTCAATCAGACGTTGGATGACCCATTCCTTGTCCTTCTTCCAAAGGCTATCGAGGACGAAATCGTACTCCGATGACCGCTTGTAGAGGAAACTTTCGAAGAGCGAGTTCAGGGTGTCTACAGCCATTGTCGGCCAGGGCTTGGGCACACCGAAGGCCGAGACGACAAAAATGTCCAGGTTAGGCACGACCACCTCTTGGAAGAGACGTTTAGCCTCAGCGCTCTGTGAAGCGTGCACAGAATGCAGCGCAACATGAAAAACAGCAGACAAGGCCTCAACCGAAACTAACGCGTGCTTGACAGCAAAAGTCGCTCTTCGTTGCACCCCTGGCGGCGACTCAGCATACGTCTCCAACGTAAGAGTTGGTACAAGACCAGGTATGGAACTCGCGTCCAATTGGTCAGGCTGAAGCGATGCGAAGGCGCATATGAACGACAGTTGGGTCTCTGGGTGCTCCCAATTGCCACCCCAGAGTTTCTGGACGTCGAAAGTCGAGTCTGTCTGGGCAATCGGTAGAAGAGCGTCATAGAGCCGTAGAAACTGCCGTGAAGAGATTCTAGCTGATCTATGATCGAAGTACGACAACACATCCTGCCAGCTGAATGATGGGGGAAGCACCTGCCGGAGTGCTGCGGCAAGAACCGAGGGGTCATACTGCAGCGTCTGGCTTATTGTGCAGTATGTCAGAGCAATAGAAACCTGCTCTTCGCTGAGCTGCACATTTTGTGGCCGGTTCTGCAGATGAGATATGCACGCTTCCTTGTCACGAGTGAACTCACTCCCCGTTCTCTGAATGTAGGCAGCCAGTGCATTGGGGGGTTTATCGGCAAGCACTCTGACCAGGTCAAGCGCGGCAAGAACCTCTGAGGGGGGTGGGGCTTGAGTATCATGCCATCTCGCCTGCACCTTGTAGGCCAGCTCGGCCTTGGCTGCGGCATTCAGATTCGGTGGCTGGTATTGGATGAATCGGTCGACAACAGTAGCGATAAAAGAGTCAGTCATGGCTGCATGTTCCTCGCAGTTGCTTTGTTTGAGAATGTTAATAAATGTGGGGAAGTTTGTCGACAGTATCGCATCGGCTGACGCGGAAGGTTAGCTTAGAGACAATAAGAGCCAAGGAAGAATCCAGTCACCTTTGGTCTTCAGATCTACTCTGGAGCCCATTTTGAAAGCCAAAGCTAGAATCGTCTTTTCGAAAGCGTCTAGCTTGAAGGCTTCCATGAATGTCGACATGTCAAAGTCGCGGAATATTTCATCGGACCCCGTTTCGATGGACTCGGCAATCTTGTTCCCTTGATGGATGTCCGATGAGAGCTTCTTCAGTTCGGTGATGAGAAGGTGAAAATTTCCGTTGGCTCCAGGTCGTGGCTGGCCGTGGAATATGTGCCCTGCGTGAGCCACGACGAGGCGCGTGAAATACTTCGCGAAAACCTCCATGCCGTGATCATTGATGAGCTGCAATCCGCGAAGAGCGTCCGTGATCAGCGAGTTTTCCAAGTCACGAGGCGACGTGCAGGGATACAACATGTGAAGTGATCCGAAACTGAGGCAAAACAAGCTCAAAATACAGATCGTAGTGACGTAGCGTGGTAGGGACGATATTGGTGCGTACCTTCTGTATCTGTTCTCCTTGAGTCTCCCACTTGACACCTTCCTTGTCCTCCTTGATGGCACCGAGGAGTAGGTACACCTGAGCAACAGCAATCTTGACCACAGAATTGTGTCCGGTCGAGCTGACAGTAGCAGAGACGGCGTCAGCACTCAGGGGAGCTGCTGCCGATGAATGGTGCGAGTGCCCACCTCCTACTTGCAGTGCCAGTGATAGATGTGGAGAAGTTGTTCCAGATCTTGGAGGTGGGACCATGGAATTGTATGGCCAAATGGGTTGAGTTGCGAAGACGTCCGCCTCGGCGAATGTTGTGAATTATTTCTCCGCTGAGCCCTTTCCTTAATCGTCGCCGAAGAGGACAACCTAGTCGAACTCAGCTTCGTAAGCTGGAGAAAAGTGGCAAGCTGTGGAGCGGGCTGCAATGGCGGCGGCTCTTCAAGCTGCGAATAACGGTGATCGAGGAAACACGGGGGAAGGTTTTGATGTAAAGTCGAGTGTTGATGTGTCCTTCAGCCCGTTTGGGTCGGGTTTCGTCGCGATAGAGAGATTGCAGCGGTCAGAGGAGGGGAGGGGGGTTCTTGGCCGAGATGCCAGGACACGTCAAAAAAGAGCGCAAACGTGGTGCTGTTTGCTCAACTGCCACGAACGACGGCGGTGCAACAGTCTGAAAGTAGCCCGGGAGTTGCTGGAGGATAGGATCTGATGGTACGGGATGGGGGAAGGGAGGGCGAGTCCGTAATAACGTGCGACTGCGACCGTGTAGGCCAACTCTGGTAGGGAACACAATCCGGGTGCTGGGTAGAGAAACACCAGAGTATATTAGACATGTCAGATTGAGAGACACGTGCCTCGGGTATATACCTCACGGGGCTAAGTTAATACGCTCCCACGAGATACTTAGTACTCCTATAGCCTTCAATACTATTTTTACACTAGATAGTAGTAATATAGTTGAATTCTATACTTAAAAGTCTTATATATAATACTGTTGGTTTAACTATTTGGTTTAACCGTTATAGCCACTGGGTCACCTTATAGCCCACCATACTATAGCTATATTAGGTAAATAGTTAGCCTGTATAGCCGTATAGGCTACATAGCTATACAGCCATAGCCTTATTACTACGTATATAGCCTCCACGTTATATAACATAACTTAGGAATAATAATAATAATTTACTAAAGAGATTAGTTTGTATCTATATAGTGAAGACTATATATAGCGTGTGATTATTCCTAAAGGGTAAACTAATATTCATTAGTGGTTAATCTAACCGTTATACTATTATATTACAGATTAGGAAGATTTATTATATTTGATGAAGTAATTATAAATTCTATACCTAATATCTATATAAGGTAAAAGATTATAGTAGTTATTTATTACTTAAATACTTTCGATTCTTTCCACCCTAAATTTCACGAGAAGCCTCCAAATTAGTATATTAATCTCTTGGGAGGATTATTATCAAGACGTTTAAATCAAACTCCTTATTTTAGTTAAATTAAAGTATTTCCTGCAGTCTTACTGAGAAGTTTAAATTAATATCCCCTATATTACTTAGTGGAGTGTATTTAGTAAATATAGTAACTTTTTAAGCTTTATAATTCTTTCTATTTAAATATTAAAGTTTATATAAAGGGCTGAACCTAGGCTTATTTAACCGGAAGGTAACGCAAAATACTGTTTATTTAGAACTAGAAAGTAAAAGAAAAGCTTGTATAAATACCTGAAAAGATCTGTATTTATATTACTATATAGAGTCTACTGAGGCTCCACTGAGTGAGGAGGTTAACTTAAGATATCTTAATATAATTCTAGCTGGATATCTAGATATAATTTATAATATTATCTTTCTTTTCTCTAGCTACTATCCAGCTGGAAGCTATAAACTAAATTATTAGTATTCTTTATAATAAGTTTATATTTCTTCTAATATTATTTTAATATTATTATATACTTTTTAATATTAACTAGTTTCTATATTAAACTTATATATTCTTTCTACTTAAAAAATGCCTCCTAATAATATTCTCTTTCTATTTAATATATTCCTATAGTAACAATATTCTTAACTAGCTATTTAGCTTTCCTATTATTATCTACTAATAGAAATAGCTAATTATTAATAACTAGATACCTAGGTAGGAAATTAGTAGTAACCCTCTGGAGAATATTAATATAAAACTATAGATAAATAAACTTCAGTATATTTAACTTAATAATATATAACAATAAGATTTATATTATTATATACTTATAATATAACTAAATTAGCTTCTAGCTTAACCATAATATCTTATAGTTAGAGATATTTAACTATATCTTATTACTAACCTAATAGTAATTTATAAGAAATTAGATTTTATTCACCTAAACCTATAACTTCTACTAAATAGCTACTATATTGACATAAATATATATTATTACTAAATCTATTCTTTTAACTAACTGATAGATAATCTTTTTACTACCATTAAATAGTAATACTAACTTCTTAGCTACTAAAATAAAATTAATATAATATTTATAATTTATAAATAAAGATATACGTTTTATAATATTATACTTTCAATTATAAAAAGCTAGTTATATAATAAGTATTAGGTTACCCCAATCATTCTGTAATTAGTATATAAATATCCTTAACACTACGTAAATCTTCTAATTATATTACTTTATAATATTATTAGTCTGTAGGTAATATCTAGTATTTTATAGATATATAATATCTATTCCTTTATCGAACTTCTTCCAGTAGTAACTTATCTAGTTAGATTCTCTATTACTTATAATAAAGTATAATATTCTATGGAATCTATAGTAATAACTAAGAATCCACTAAATATATACTTCTATCTCTATTATATTTATCTTCTTTAGTAAAGGAACTTTACCTAATCAATTTAAATAAATTCAAAGGTAATAACTACCTTATCTTTTTATGGAAAATAGGTTAATAATGAAATTTATTAATAAATAAGAATATATCTAGTTAGATACCGGTAGAAACTTTAGGAATTTCTTCTCAGCTTACCTCTAGATATAAATATCTCTATATATATCATAGTTATATATAAATTAGTAAAAACTTTATAACTATTTAGGCTAGTTAAATTAATAACTTATAATCTTCAGTATATTATTATATTCTAAGTAGCCTGCAGGAAAGAAGTTATATAACTTCTATATTAATTTAATTTCAAGTTTATTAAGGAAATTATTATTCTTCTTACTATCTTGTATTTGAAATCTCTCTCTAAAGGTAAGTTATTTCAGTATATTACTAATATACTTAGTGATTTAAATCTTGTTATAAGTATTAGGGGAAAGATTATATTTCCCCTATTAAATTACGAAAAAGATTTATTAATATAAGAAGTTTCTTTTAGTAATATAATTTTATATTTCTTATAAATTCAGTTCTTTCTTAAAAGTCTATACCCTGGTGATATTTATATATTCTACCTAAGGTTCTGCAGGAAGAATAGTATTTAAAATAAATTATATTATTTATTTTTATTATTTATTATTTTATACTTTAAGGATATTTCATTTTCTTCTAAAAAGCATATTAGAGGCTACTATCTAAATACTTAATTGATATTCAAGATAAAGGTTATATTAGGATTACTTCTCTACCTACTAATTGTACCTTTCTATAAGCTACTGCTTCTTTATAAAATACTCAAGATTCTTATAGTTAGTAAGAATCTTAAACTTTCCGGTGCTTTATAGCTTTATTCTTTATACGTATAAGTAAGCTAATATTATAAGAAGTTTCTTCTTATAAATTAAACAGTTACATTTTATAGACGTTAGTTATTGAAAGTAGAAGGCTACTAAATATCTTATTTTAACCTTATTATTCTAAATTGATATATCTTTCAGGGTAAATTCGGAATAATTAGTTTCTATAATTATGAAGATATTAAGGTTAAATATCTATAGAATTAATTCTATAGTAAAAAGTAATTTCAATATAAGAAAAACCTCTAACTATTTTAGTTTCCAGTTAAAGAAATTAACTTTTAAGTTATATAA
This sequence comes from Colletotrichum lindemuthianum, assembly GCA_001693025.2. Lineage (NCBI taxonomy): Eukaryota > Fungi > Ascomycota > Sordariomycetes > Glomerellales > Glomerellaceae > Colletotrichum > Colletotrichum lindemuthianum. The sequence continues at coordinate 18,664 of MASP02000182.1, read as the reverse complement.
TTTAGAGACTTTATAATAATATTATACTACAATATAAAGACTTTATAGTAATTTGCAAATTTTAGAAAACTATAGATACTATTTAGTAGGCTGGAGGAAAATTAGTAAGTAATAATATTAGGGATAGATTGGTAACTAAGTGATAGATCTATATAGGGGGCGACAAACGTAGAGGTGCGGTTATTAATATATTCGAATCTGACCTGTCTACCTAGGATCCCAGCTATTATAGCCTAAATACCCCTCTTTATATATAACTAAGTAGTAGCTATAGATAGCCTAACTGGAAGCTACTGATGCATCCTAACATATTCCTCCCCTTATAGACTATATCCTTATAGTCTTATAGCTTAAAATGAAGCTATTCCCAGATCTAACCCTATAGTATACCTCCTGGCCCTCCTACTAGCCCTCTACTACCTCCTATATATATTAACCAGACCCTCAGTATCCTTATTAAACCTCTATCCCTATAGCAGGAAGAGTAATACTATTTGCAAAGTCTCTCAAAGCCTCTTATATACTACTAACCTCTCGTATATCGCTAACCTCTTATTACCGTAACCTCCTATATGCTACTAACTTTTTATATATTACTAGCCTCTCATTTATATAGCCTCTTATATACCGCTAGCCTCTCATTAATATAGCCTCTTATATACCGCTAGCCTCTCATTAATATAGCCTCTTATTAATATAACCTCTCATATACTACTAGCCTCTCATTAATATAGCCTCTTATATGCCGCTAGCCTCTTATTAATATAGCCTCTCGTTAATATAACCTCTCGTATGCCGCTAGCCTCTCATTAGTGTGGCCTCTCATTAACATAACCTCTCGTACGCCACTGACTCTCTGCTGATCTTTACATAAGGCTTAAAGCCATGCCGTACGCTACTGCCGTTGCTACTGCCATAGCCGCAGCTATACTAATGCCTCTGCTGTAGCTATACTAATAGCCTTCCGTTAATTTATACGTAAGGCTTAAAGCTATAATACATACTATTACCACTATTATTAGCCCTCTAATACCCCTCTTTGAAAGCTTATAAGCCTCCATATAAAAATTATAGAGTCTGCAGTTTCTCTACAGTATATTAGCAGTATAGCTACTATATAGCTGCCTTAGCTATTATACTATAAATAACACTCAGGATCTACAGTTTCTCTATAGTATATTAGCAGTATAGCTACTATATAGCTACCTTAGCTATTATACTATAAATAATATAATATTTATATTTATAGTATTTATAGCTTTGTAGCCTTCTGGCAGCTATTTATCTCCCCCCTTAGTAGCTATATTTTTATAGCTATAAAGTCCTTATAGTTATAAAGCCTATTTAGCCTCAAAGCCCTTAAGCCCTCAAAACTATATCTTAAAACCTTCAGCCTGGGAAACTAAAAAACTTTAAACTATATTTAAACCTAAAGGCTAGCCCCCAGCTAACCTCCAAGCCCTTATATCTATATAGTAAATATCCTTATAAGCTAAGTAAAGTTTCTCTCTACCTCCACAAAAAAATTAAGAAAGCTTCCTTATACTTCCCAGTATTACTATTACTAATAATATCACTAGAGGCATTCCTAATACCCCTATAATAAACTGCTTATTATTATAACCAAATAGGTTATATAATATATACTCCTAATTACCTTAAAGTAGCTACCTCAAAGTAGCTACCTTAAAAACCTTGAAATTCTCAAAAAACCTCTATTTACCTAGTAGCCTCCCATATAGTAACCTTCTTATATAATAGTTCTCTTATATAGTAACCTTCTTATATAGTAGCTTTCTTATATAATAACCCTCTTATATAGTAGCCTTCTTATATCGTAACCTCTTATATAGTAGTATTAATACCCCTTTAGTAGCCTCTTATTTTTTTAATAACCTTAATTAGTAGTAGCTTTATAAATACTATATATTTAAAATCTCTATACCTGCTGTACTAACGCTAATACCTTTCTGGTTACTTTTTATAGTAACCCTCTTATGGTAACCTCTAGTAGTTATCTTTTATAGTAGCCCTCTAATATAGTAGCTATCTTATATAGTAGCCTTCTTATATAGTAGCCTTATTAATACTATACTTATTATATCTTCGTAACTACTATACTGGCATCTTATATACTTATCTGAAATCTCTATATATACCATACTAGTGTCCCTCTTATAGCCTCCTATTTTTTTATAGCCTTAATATAGTAACCTTAATATAGTAGCCTCTTATTACTGCTTTATATATTAAAATCTTCGCTTTACTATATGCATGCTAGTGCCTCTCCAGTAGCCTTATATTTTTTTGATAGCCTTAATAGATAGCCTTACTGCAGTAGCCCCCTCTTATAGTAAATTTATTAAAATTATATATTTAAAATCTCTATATTTATAGATACGCCAGTATATTATAGCCTCTCTAGCAGCCTCTTATGTTTTTAATAGCTTTAATATTAATATCTCTATAATATAACCCTCTCGCTTAGTAGCTTTATTAATACTATATATATTATCTCTCTATAATTACTATATTAGTATTAGTATCCCCTATATAACCTACCGGTTAGAACTCCTATAAATAGGTAGAGATTTAAATATATTAGGAATAGATTAGTAACTAAGTAATAAATCTATATAGGGGGCGATAAATATAGGGATGCAGTTATTAATATATTCGAATCCAACCTATCTACCTGGAATTCCAGCTATCGTAGCCTAAATACCCCTCTTTACATATAACTAAGCAGTAGCTATGGGTAGCCTAACTGGAGGCCACTGGCACACCCTGACAAATAACCTCTAACTTCTCTAAATTATAAGAAAAGCTTTTTTCAGTAAATATAATACATTTAATATACTTACTTATAATTATAGGGAACTTATACTTCTTAGAGTTTAAATTTAGATTTATATTAATAAGATAGCTAAATATCTAGTAAATTATTTCCTTATATATTTTCTATATACTACTAATATTAATAAAGATATTATTAATATATACTATAATAAAGTTATTTAGAAACTATTATAGCCAGCTATTTATATACTATTAGAATATAATGGAAATATTAGTAAGTCTAAAGGAATATCTTATCTATTCCAAGAAACTATAATATATCTAAAAGATTATCTTTTCTCAATTTACTTTATTAATTCTCATCTTATAGAATATAGTAATACTATTAAGTTCAGTATATTAGTAAACTATAATAATACTCCAGAGAAGCTCTAATTTAAGAGAAAGAAAGTAATAGTTCTTCTTTATAATTATATCAAAAACTTTATAATTTATATTGAAGTATATTTCTCTATCTAGCTTTCTTATAAAAAAATAAGAATATTAATAGAGAAGTTACGTATTCTAATAAATTCCTTATTAAGTAAATTCTCTAGGGGTTTCCTGAAATATTATAAGCTTTTTTTTGTAATATATTATAGAGGAGTTTCTTTAGAAAATCTAGCTTCTCTTTCCTATTATTATAAATTAGTAAAATATAGTAATTTATTTCTAGTTAACTGGAAAGTAGCTAATATATTAAATTTAGATAGAAGAAATCTGGAAATTTCCTTATAATACTTATAAAAATATAATTTCGTAAATTTACAAAATTAATACTTTCTTAATACTTACTAGACTAATATATATAATCTAATAGAAACTTAATATCTTACTAATATAATATTTAGTTACTTTTACTTTATACCGGTAGTGGTATCTAAGCTTTTTACTCTATATATAATTCTAACTATATAATATATCCGGCAATAGCATTTATACTAATACTAGCTTACAACTAGTTTAAACGGTAATAAAATTCCCTATTATTATAGATAATTATACTCCTAATTATAATATTTAACCCTATGATAGAGGAAGACTTTATAATAATAATTTATATAATAAAAACCTCAGTAAAGCTAAAGCTTAATATATATAGCTGAAAGTAGCTACTAAGGTTATAAAGTTAAGAATCTTTATAAATCTTTTAAAGATAGAATAAAATAAAGAGCTAAAAGCTAAGTATTCTATAATTTATCGCTTTTCTATATCTTTATAATAAAATTAAAATTCCTTTAAAATCTATATAGTTACCTATAACTAAAGAAATATAAGATTAAATAAAGAAATATCCAGCTATAACTATTATAACTAAGGCTATCATTTCATTAAACTAAGTCTTACTGAAATTATTCTAAATACTATAATTAACAGGCAGCCTATAGATATTTAAAAGAAAATTATATAGCTATTTTATAATCTGCTGCATTAAGCTAAGTATTTTGGAAACTAGTTATTAATTAGATAATATCCTAATATTAATTTATTATAGCAATATTAGTTACTAAATAACTTATAGTATTATAGTAATACAATTACAGAGATTTTAAAAGCTATTTAACTATATTAGAAATATTTATATTTATATAAGTACTATTTATATATTGGCTGTACTTAATATATTAAGACTATTTGCTAATAAAAGTAGGCCAAATTCCACTATACTTATATAAAGCTTATAAGTTAGCTTATATTAATAATAGAGAACTTTGATATAAATAGCGAAGAACTTTTATATTAGGGATATAAAGCTTTATCTTGGGGGTAAGAATATTAAGGTTACGGAAATTAAGATTATAATAAGTATTTAAATAAAGTAGCTGTAGTTAGCAGTAATTAAATCTCTTAAGATATTCAAATTATATATAAATAACGTAGGGATATAAGGGTATAAGGTTAATATAAAAGAAGTTATTAGTTATTTATTATCTGCAAAAAGGTTAATATAGGGTAAATATATTAGCTACTATAGCCGTAAGAGGTTTAGCTTTAAATTAACTTAGGGCTGGCTGCAGCAGTTAGTGGAGGTGGAAAGACTAAAGTCATACTTTAGGAGGGAATATATCCACTAATAGTTATAATAGAGAGTAAGCTATCGGCCTCTCCCTACTAATATACTATATAATATATTAATAAATAAAATATAAATTAGTTAGTATTTAGTAGGTAGACTAACTGGATCTTCTTAAGTTATATTAGCTTATTTTAATACTTTAGGTAAGCTATTATATTATTCTTTCTATAGATTATCCACTAGATTCCAATATTATAAATAATATAGTTATCTTCTATTTATAGTTGCCTATGATATAAAAGTAACTGAAAGCTTTCTATAATATAAATATAGATTTTCTTTTTATAGGTACTAACCTTCCATATTAAAATAGCTACGTTCTGGATATTACTAAATAATAACCTAGTTGTATATTTCCTTATTTATCTCTTTTACTTATTAATTAGTAGAAGGTAAAGTTTCTTTATAAGAAAGATGTTAATAATAATATAGATATTATAGTTTATATTAATAAGTATATTAATAAAGTAATATTCATTAATTCTAGCCTAAATAGTAGCTAATTATTAGTTACTTATTTAATTCTTTACTTATTATTCTCCCTATTTTATTACTTCCACCTTAATTAGCTTTAGAGTTTAACTTTACTTTAAAGTTAGGTTTTTCCTAAGTTCTTATTATTGCTAAATAGAATAACATTATCCTCCTGGTTATTCTTAATATAATTTAAAGTAGCTGTAGCTTTTATAACCTTTATACTAACTTTTCTATATTATTATATTATATAGGTTCTGTAGATATAGGTTTTCCTTCTATATTTATAATATTAGTAGATATGCTGGTGGTTTTTAGAATACTTCTTAGAGGTAGAGAATAAGCTACTAAAGCTTTAATATTATTATTACTTTCTAACTACCTTAATTATGATAATATTACCCTCTATATTATTAATAATAGGTTTCTGGTAGAGTAGCTAGTAGTAAACTAATATTTCTTTTATATACTTTAGCTTTTAAGCTATATTCTGAATTTTAGATAATTAAAGTCTATATTCTATAGGAAAATCTACTATAATAAGTAACTTATTAAGGTGGGAAAATAGGGTAGTTTCAAGTAGGAAAGTCTGGATTATATTTAGCTATATATATTCTTTAATATTAGCTAAAGTTCTTTTATATTAGAATAGAAAGATAGTTAGATACTTGTTTTCCTTTTATCTGAGGTTCTATAGTTGGGTAATAATATAAGGCTGGTTATTTAAATTTAGGTAAATTTTACTTAGGTAAGTTATAAAATTATCTTAATTATAGAAGTTTTCTGGTTTCTTTATCATATAGAAGGTTTTAACTATCTATTAGAAACTAAAGTTTAAGGAAAAGTAAAATAGATATTAGTATTTCTAATTACTATTCAAGAAATAGTAGTTAATTCTAAACTTAGCTTTCATTTATGAGGTTTATATTTAGTATCTCTTCTATTTATGTAAAAACGTTAGAGTTAGGAAAAGAAACTTCCTCCGGTAGTTAGCTATTAGTGGAGTTATAGTAATATTAATTAACCCTAAGTGCTGGTATTTAAATAAACATTATTCTGGAGGTTACTAAAATATCCTAATATAAGCTAAAGATATTTACTATAGTAGCCACCTGGAGGTTACTATTTACTATAGTATCTTATTTTACTAATTTATTTATAAGTTTATTAATTTTCTAATAGAAATAGCTTAAGATATACTGTAATTACTACTAAAGTAATTTACTTATAAAGTTACTACCTATAGAAATACTCTGGGGGATATTAATATTCTTTATTACTTTTTATATTAATTAGTTAGTTACCTATTATACAATATTATACTCTAGAAGCTTTACTTAACTAAATTATATATCTAACTAATATAAAGCTATACTTTACTTAATATTATTTATATAGTAAATAAAACTTAATTCTAAATATAAAAGGGCTGAATCTAAGCTTATTTAACCGGAAGGTGGCGTAAAATACTATTTATTTAAAATAAAGAAGTAAAAGAGAAGCCTTTATAAATATCTGGAAAAGTCTATATATATAATACCATACAAAATCTACCGAAGCCCCACCACGCAAGGGGGTTAGCTTTAGATACCTAGGTATAACCCTGGCTGAATATTTAGATATAGCCTGTAATAGTTTATAGCATCTTTAGTTTCCTCCAAATACCTTATAGTCTTACTAAAAGCCTTTAAATTATATATTAATCTCTTAAGGAGGCTACTATTAAGAAGTTTAAATTAATATTCCTTACTTTAGTTAAATTAAGATACTTCCTAAGGCTACTACTAAGAAGTTTAAATAAATATTCCTCAAAATAGTTAAATAGAGTATATTTAGTAAATATATTTAAAAGCCTTTATAGCCTCTTAAAATCTCTTAATACCCTCTATATATATAATTTAGATAATAGCCCTCTCCTATAGCCTTTATAGCTTTAAGAAAGTTATATAATAATAATTCTCTCTTATAGCCTTTATGGCTTTAAGAAGGCCAGATAATAAAAGCTTTCTCTTATAGTCTCTAAAAGTAATAATTTTAGAGACTACTAGAAAGTATATAATATTACTAACCTCTCAAGATAATTACCTCCTTATAACCTTTTAGCCTTATAGTATTATAGCTCTATAGACTTATGGCTATATAGTATTATAGCCATATAACCATATAGCCCTTATAGCTTTATAGCTATATATCGTTATAGCTATATAGCTGTATGACCTTAAGTTTTAAATAAAGTTCTATATTCCTCCAATATCTAATAATTACTTAAAGAGGTTCCAGCAATTAATATAATTACTACAATTATATAGAGAAATAGAAAGATAATAGGTTTAGTAGCAAAAGAAGTGTTAGTTTTACTAGGGGAAGGCATATTATATATATTATAGCATATAGTATACCAATAGGGTTAGAGATATTAATATTAATAATATATAGCCTATAGGCTATATTTAGGTTAAATCTAAATATTCTAGGTAATTAGTTACTAATTACCTGGTGGCTGGTAATAACTGGTAGCTAGTTATCTATAGTAGCAGTAGTTTCTACTACTAAATTATACTATATAGATAGTATATTATAACGTTCTAATAGCCTTATTACTACTATATTACTAATATTAGTAAACTTCCTTTTTACCTTATAACTATAATATACTATATTCTTCTATATAAAATAAACTTAATTAAATAATTTATATTCTTTAATAAGGGAGGGGCCGATAGCTTACTCTCTATTGTAACTATTAGTGGATATATTACCTCCTAAAGTATAATTTTAACTTTTCCACCCCCCCACTAACTACTATAGCTAACCCTAAGTTAATTTAAGTCTAAATTCCTTATGGCTATAGTAGGTAGTATACCTATTCTATATTAACCTTTTTGCAGATAATAAATAACTAATAACTTCTTCCGTATTAATCTTACATTCTTACGTACTCACGCTATATATAATTTAAATATCTTAAGAAATTCGATTACTACTAACTATAGCTACTCTATTTAAATACTTATTATAATCTCTATATCCGTAACCTTAATATCCTTATAATAAACTATATTCTACTTACCTCTAAGATAAAACTTTCTATTCCTAATACAAAAGCTTTTTACTACTAATATAAAAGTTCTCTACTACTAATATAAGCTAATTTATAATCTTTATATAAGTATAGTGGAACTTAGCCTGCTTTTATTAGTAAACGATCTTAATATACTAAGTATATTAATATATAAATAATATTAACATAAATGCAGACACTTTTAGTGTAGCTATATAATATCTAAAACTCTAGCGATTATAATATTATAATACTCTAAGGTATCTGGAAACTAATATAGTATATTAATATTAGAATACTATCTAATTAATAACTAGTTTCCGAAATTATTAGCTTAATATAGTAGATTATAAAATAGCTAGATAATTTCCTTCTAAATATCTGGAGTCTATTCATTAATGTTAATATTTATAATATTACTTAGATTCTTTAGAAGATATTAATATTCCCTATTATAAAGATTATAAAGAAATATTTAGAACCTAGTATTATATTACCCTAGTTGCGAGTGGCTATATAGATTTAAGAGGAATTTCAGTTTTATTATAAAAAATACGGAAGAGCGATAAATTATAGAATATTTAGCTTTCGCAGGCTTTTTATTTTATTCTATCTTTAAGAGATTTATAAAGATTCTTAACTTTATAATTTTAATGGTTAGTTTTAGTTATATATATTAAGCTTTAGTTTTACTAAGACTTTCGCTAATTATTACTATAAGGTCTTCCACTACTTTAAAGTTAAATCTTATAACTAGGAATATAATTATCTATCATAATAGGTAATTTTATTACCGTTTAAACCAGTTATAAGCTAGCATCAGTATAAATACTATTGCGAGGCAAATTCTATAGTTAGAACTATATATAGGGTGAAAGGCTTAAAAACCACTATAGGTATAAAGTAAATATAACTAAATATTCTTTAATAAAATAACCTTCTAAATTTCCTTCTTTTATTTTAAGTAAGTAACTTATTTCTCTATATAAATTATTATATTATTTATATTAATAAACCTATGTAGACTATAGTTTACAGACTATTTAGTAAAAGTATTAGTAAGATTATTCACACTATTAATTTACTATACCTTATAAAGTTCCTAATATTAATATAATTACCTTAAGGCTATAGAACTAATTATAAGTATCTTCTCTTTTAAAATACTAAGCTTTATAAACTATATATATAATAAAAATAAATTAATATAGATAATTGTAGGAATAAAAGAAAGATTGTAATAAGTAATAATTTATTATATAAAGATAGTAATAATATATATAAAGTCTATATTAGTAATTATAATATAAATCTTTAAGGTAAGTATATTTCGAATTACGTTTTTACTTTTAGTTACAAAATAATAGATTAAATTACCTTAAAGTATAAACTTACCTTTATTTATAGCTACATTCTAGCCTAAAACTATTAAAAATTCCAGTTAAAATAATAGGTAAATATTATTAGTAAAGAAACTATCTATAAAGATATAGAAGTATATTTTAGAGAGATTAAGAGGGATAAAAATTAACTTTCAATCTAAGTATTCTATTTACTATTCAATATATATCTTAAAAGTAGTAATATTATTACTAAAAGGTTATTATTATAATATTATATATAAGAGGTTAGAAAATATCTCAGACTGGCAGATTAAAGTAATATTATATATATATATATATATATACATATATATTATTAAATATATATTCTTTTAAGTATCTTACGATTTATAAAGATATTAATAATAGTAAGTTTATAATTTTAGTTCTTTTACTTAAAAAGAAGGTTCTTACTCTAGAGGTAGAATATATTATTATTAAATATTAATAATATTAACTTCATAAGGAAAATCTTTGACTTTACTATAAAGAAGGCTTTTACTAATTATTTATTCTCTTATTAAGTAAAAATAGTACCAGAAACACCAAGAATATTACTAGTTTATACACTAATTACGCTAAATACCGTATTATTAGATAAATAAATAAGGAGGTAAAAACTGTAAATAAGTATCTTTATATATAAGTCTCTTTTGTAATATTTTAAGTATATTACCTATTAGGGGATATTAGCTTCAGTTTAGCTATAAAGTAATTCAATAAATATAATTATACATTCTGGAGGATATTAATCTTTAAGATCAATAGGCAACTTAGCTATAATATATTTTATGAATTTAATCTCAGCCTAAATATAAATATAAATAATATCTTTTAGCTAAAGAAGAAAAACTTCTTCTTTGATTAATATAGAGATAATAACTATAATTCATCTGTAGCTGCTCCTTTAAATTATAAAAGATTAAGTAAAAATTATAAGCTTTCTATTATTTCAAAGACCTTAAATTATAAGCCTTAATTCCTTATATATTTAGTTACTATTTCTATTTTTAAATATATCAGTAATTTAGACTTAAAGATAATATAGTCTTTATAGAGAATAGAATTATACTAAATAATCTTAGCTATATTATTATTATTAATATTTTCCACTTTCTCTTATATTAACGTTTTAAAAGGAAAGTTTAAATTAAAAATAGTTTCTTTTTAGTAGAGAAATGTAGAGAAAGTTAAGTTCGCCTCTTTCTTAACTATAATGAAGACTATTAATTAATCTTCCTAATTATCTTTCAATTTAAAAAGATTAGTTTAGTTAAATAAGGCTTTTAAGAATCTAAGGAAATAATCTTCTTATTCTCAAATACTTAATATATTTATTCTTATTAGAGAGTAGCAGTATATCACTTTTAATGTAAGGGAAGAAAATATTTTTATCTTCTGGTACCTCTAAAGTATTAAGAGATTTAAGAATAATAGGAAATAAAACTAAGGTAGGTAAAGCTTCTTAAGGAAAATCTCCAGGCGTATTAATATTACTATTATTATACCTATAGTTTAAGTATTCTTACTTTTCTACTAAATTATCTAGTTAAAGAAAAATATTATTATTTTTATAATATATCTTTCTAGTAGTTAAGTAGAACTCTTAGGAACTATAAGGAAGATTAATAATATTTATCTTACTATAGATAGTAAGTATATAAAAGGAATCTTACTATTATTTCTTCTCTTACTAAATATATATAAGAAAATATAGTGAAAAGCTTTTAACTTAAAATATATTAGGTTTATTATAAATAGATATAATATTCTTAACTATCTAATTTCAATATTTATAATAAATAACTTTCGTGATTTTTTAAACTATCTGTATTTATAAAACTATATCCAGAACGAAAATAGAATACTTAGTAAGCTGAGGGTAGACTCTTCAAATAAGAAATATAAATATAAAATTCTTTAGACTAATAATATTATTTATTAACTTATAAGTATTTTAGAGGTAATACTACTAAGATAATAATAAATATTCTTAATAGTAGACTTTTTATATATAATAGAGGAGGATATAGTAATATTTTATCTTACCTATACTATCATATATCTTAATAGATATAATTCTAATGGTTAAGCTTATTATTTTAGCTTCTAAGTAAAAATCATTAGATTGGAAGTTTATTTCAATATTAGTAGAAAAACAATTAGGTAAACCTAAGTAAGTATTAATTTAGTATATCTCAAAAGCTTTCTATCTTAATCTTACTGAAATATGAAGTAGAAGTTAAGTAATATTAAAAGCTATAGCTATACTAATAATATAAAGAATAAGGTAGTTACCCTTAAGATAGAAAATATTAATAATAACTTTAAAGTTAAAGTTAAAGTCAATATCATTACGGAGGGTAAATTTAAATTAAGAGGAAGTAGCACTATATATCTACTATTACTAATAGTATTTTTCAAAAGCTTTAAAGGTTTCTTAATTAACTAGATATCCAGCTTTATAGAGAATTTCTTAAAAGTGTATAATAGATAAACATCTAAAGTAATAATAAAGTCTCCGGATCTTAATCTCTATTAGATATAAGGAAGTAAATTAAATATCTTCTCCTTATTCAATAATATCCATAAATATTTCCATTTATAAATAATAGAAATACTCTTCTTATTTGAATATAACTAATAATAAATATTATTAAAAGTAATATTAAGGTAATTTATATTAGTAAGATATACTAGAAACGGGGTTTTACAAGGACTTATATAGAACATTATTATACTAAGTGGTATAAGTATATTAACTATATCTATTATATTTATAAAATTACCTTCTCCAACATGATTAAATATTAATCTTCCTCTGGAAGTTTTTAAGAGAATAGATAAAAGAAAAGTTTGTTTTAGAGTGTGAAATTGGAAGTAGTTAGCTATAAATTAGTTAGTGGTATTTAAATTAGATATTTCGTTTTCTAAATATAAATAGTATTCTTTAAGAATGAATATAAATACTAAGGTGGCAATCTCCTTAATTATATTATTTTCTTTTGTTAAGATATAAGTTACCACTTAAGTCTGAAGAATTCTTATAACTATTTAATTATCCAGAAGTATAAATTATTCTTTAAAGTAAGAAATTATGAAGTTACTCCAATAGTTACTTAGAGAACTGAATATCTTAGGTTAAATTCAAGTTTATAATTCTGGAGGTAATATACTTTTATATTATTTTTAATAGTAGTTTTATAAGTATCTTTGGGGCTATTATTTAACTTTTTTTTAAAATTATATAAGAAAGTGATAGTAGGTAGGTAGTACTATATTTACTAAATAGAAGTTAAATCTATATTAATTATAGAAGTTTCTTCTCTTTTTAAGAAAGTTTCTTATTAATTAGTAATTAGGTTTACTATATATATTATATTTCTTATTAAATTAGCTATATAGAGAAATTAGAGTTAAGTAACATCCTCCTTTAAATATTACCTAAAAGTATTCTTAATTACTATATTTATATTTCCAGTAAAAGCTTTAAGGTAAGTTATATATCCAGTTAGTTTGGTATTAATTGATACTAATTAATTAGGATCTCTCAGAAGTATCAGTATTATTAAGTATATATGAAGATATTTTGAAAAGAAAACTTATAATAATACTAATAGTAAATTATAGCTAGTTATAGACTTTCTGGTATACTACTAAAAAGCTGAAAAGAGCTAATTAATACTTTAATATTTCTTAATATATATTTAAGAGGTAGTTTTAGAAGATAAAATCTGTATACTACTTAAGAGGAAACATTCTCTAAATATATTTTCACTTAACAAAGAGAATCTCCAGTATCTTCTTTTTTATTCTATTTAGATTATTAGTAATAATACTTCTAGATATTATATTATACTAGTTAGTAAGATAAATCTATAGATCTTTATTACTCTTAAGGTGGTTTTTGATATAGAAAGCTATATAATAAACTATTATAAATTATAGAAAGTTGCTAAGGTAATTAAGGTAATATTTAGGAGCCTGATTATTTAAGATTATTAAGAAGACTTTAGTCTATATATAATTGGGTATTTCTAATTTAAAGTAGCAGTTGCAAAAAACATAAATTTTCAATTTAAACGTATTATAGAGGACTTCTCTATATTTTATCTTACAACTATATGTTTTCGTGAAACTAATTATATTTTTAGCTATAGATATATTAATAGAAAGCGATTTTACCTCTTAGTAATTATTTATGGGCTTCATATATAGAGAGAAGCTATGGAAGGTGAAATAGAAGGTTTACACTATTAGGTTTAGTTATAAGAAGATTATTAATTTTATTAATCTTAAAGATCTTTTAAAGTAAGTTATCCTTATTATTAAGGAATTATATCTATTGCTAATAATAGCAAAAGAATTATAAATCTCTCTGTTTATTAGAATACCTCTTGAAACTAGTTTCTTAAGGTAGCTGTATAAATATTAAGCTTTATAAGGTTTTAATAAGTCACCTTTTATTATTACTTCTAGAAAGTAAAATATATCTACTAGGTAAAGATAATATCTTTAAGAAAATCTAATTAGTTATTAATAAGTATCTTAAAACCCCATAATTATATTACTATGCTTTAAACTTCTTTCTTAGTTTATAAAATAAACTTAGTTTTCTTTATTAGATTTATAAGAACCTAGTAGATTTACTTACCTTTTATATTAACCTTAATATTATAAATAAGAAGAGTATTCTATAAATATTAAGGTATTTATCTATCGATAATAGTTTATATCTTCTTCAGCTACTTTTTAAAGTTATTATTAAAGAAACTTAGAAGGGTTCTACTAAAAAGGTAATTATATATATATTACTATAATCTATATAATCTGGTTATTAACTCAGTTAGAATTATTGTTATAGTAAAATTAAAGTCTTTTTATTTACCAAAAACCTTATCATTAAGAAGAAACTTTAGTTTTATTAATATTCTTATCTTTAAAAAGATTATTTTACTTATTATATTAAGGTTTTCAAAATATCACTTAAGGAGTTCCACTAATTTAAAGGTTTTACTTCTTATTTCCTAACTATAGGCAAATTATAAGAAAATATAAATTAAAAGAGGAAAGAAGAGAAAAACAGAAAACCTTATTTCTACTATTTTCTGTTTCTATTTATTAGTAGTATATGGGTAAAATTTAATTTCAGAGAGAGAAAATATCTACTAGTTAAATAAACAAATAGAGGAAAGAAGGTAGCAAAATAAAGAAAATAAGAAAAGAAATATAAGGAAATTTAGAAACTTAAAATACTGTAAGTTTCTTTATTATAAAAGTCTTATTAGTTTTATAATAAAGATATATACTAAATATACTTATATAAGATGAAATTAGAATTTCTTCTATAAGTTAATGTTAAGTATAAATAGATATCTAGCTACCAGAATTAAGATATATTAATATAATTATTAATAAGATATTATCTTACCTTACGTTAGATATAAAGTTATTATAAAAAGTATCTAAATAAATAAAGAGGTTAGTAATCTTACCTTACGCTAAGTTTAATAACTTCTAATATTATTTCTACCTAAATAAACCATACTAATTTATAGTAAGTAGTAATAGTAAGGTTAACTATTAATTAATATTAGTTTCACTAAAGAAAGATATATTATATATATTATAATATATAGTATATTAATAATATAAAGATATTAATATATATAGTATATAGCTTATAGATTATCTATAAGCTAAATGTAAATATTCTAGGTAATTAGTTACTAATTATCTGGCGGCTGATAATAACTAATAGCTAGTTATTTCTAGTGGCGGTGGTCTCCGCCACAGGTTATATTATATAGGCGGAATACTATAGAGCTCTCATAGCCTTATAGCTATTATGTTACCAATCAGGAGGATATTAAAAAGATAGTTTTTTAGTAGTTAGCTATTTAGCCTTTTTTATATTTAGATAATATTACTATAATATAAATAAAAGTTACTAGTATTAGTTTAACTATTTAGTTTAACTATTATAGCTATTAGGACTATCTTATAGCTAACTACACTATAGCTATATTGGGTAAATAGTTAGCCTATATAGCTATATAGGTTATATAGCTATATAGCTAAAGCCTTATTACTATATATGTAGCCTCCACGTTATATAATATAACTTGGGAATGATAATAGTCATTTACTAAAGAGACCAATTTGGATCTATATAGCAAAAGCTATATGCCGTAAGTAACTACCTCTGACGAATAAACTAAAAACTACTTCTTATATTGTATAAAAAACTTATATAAAGCTTAAAAGAGTAATATTTATATTTTCTAGAAAGGCAATTTCAAGTTACTTAAAGACTTAAGCTTTCCAAATTAACTAAATTGAACTTTATATTAACTTTATACTTTCTAGAATTCAAGAAATCTTGAACATTAAAATATATTTATTCTAAGTATATTTACTACTTAATATAAGAAGCTTATTGTTAAACTAACTATTCTTCTAATTTCTAATTAGTTTATAAAAATGTATATTATCAAAATAACCTTCCTTTCAACTTAAATAATACCTCCTTAGATTAGAAAACATGAAAATATAATTATTTAAGCAAGAGGTGAGTTTAATAGATTATTAAATTTAACTACTTATTTATTGAGACTATATCATAGGCTAGATCCTATGAGAACTAGCTAGAGCTAGTGAAGTTATTCTGCTACTCCTAACTACAGTAAACATATTTTATAGATATTCTATAGCCTCTCTGAAGACTCTTCTCTTTTAGCTTAGATTTTGTTAATTAGAATATCTCTATATTTAACTATATAGGTTATATTCTTTATATATCTAAGCTTTCTATTCTTTATATATCTTATTATGTATTATATTATATAAAAGATATTTATAATAAGAATAGCCTAGCCATAAAGTATATTACGGTGTTTATAAGTATAATAATATAATAAAACTAATATCTTATTATCTCAGTAGATATAATTTTCTAACTATTAGTTTACCTGAATATTATATATATAAGTATATCTATTATAAATGTTGAAACTCTATTAAAATTAGCTTTAGTAGCTGACTTAGTTATCTCTATATAATATTAATCTATAATTAACCCTAAATAGTTATCAGGAAGCTACAGTAAGTACATAGCCTAAGTATAATAGATCTATAATACGCTTATTACTAAAAATATATTTATTATAAATCACTAAGAAACCTATCATTTTATTGACTTACTTCTTAATATATAATCCTAGTTACCTATTAGAAAGTTCTATAGAAATAGTAACCCTAAAGATATATATAACTTAAATAACTTTCTTTCATGTCTAAATTAAATTTAAAGAAAACTAAATATAGTAAATTAAACATTAGTATAACTTCTAAATAAGTATAGTTTGTTACTTTTACTTTGTATTTACAGTGAAATATCTAACCTCTTTACTTTATATTTAATCCTGACTGTAAAATATATTTAGTAGCAGTATTAATACTAATACAAGCTTATAATTAGTTTAAAAAGTAAGGAGAATATCTATAATTATAAATAATTATACCCATAGATTCTAATACTTGACTTTATAGTAGTAGAAGACTTTATATTAATAATTTATATAGTAAAAGCTTTAGTAAGACTAAAGTTTAATATATATAGCTAAACGTAACTATAAAGATTATAGAATTCAGCATGTTTATAAACTTATTGAAAGTAGAATAAAATAGAATGCTTACAAAACCTGAATATTCTATTATCTACAATTCTTCTATATCTAAACTATTCTTGATGTTTTATAATACAACTAAAGTTTCCCTTAAATCTATATACTTACTTCAGACTAGGGAAATAAAATAGTAAATACTACATATTCTAATATAACTCTTACAACTAGATATAGTAATATCCCCTAAAGAACCTAAATATTATTCTAAGTACTAATATTGATGGATAGACTCTATATATTAAGAATATAATTATCTAACTATCCTGTAATCTCTATATTAAGCTAATAATTAAAATATTAAATGTCAATCAAACAGCATATAAATATTAATATATGATATTAGTTACTGGATACTTTAAAATATTATCATATTATAGTTACTAAGATTTTAGATATTATATAGCGATACTGAAGATATCTATATCTATATTAATATTACCTATATATTAGCTATATTTAATTTGAATACTAATATTATTTACTAATATAAGTAAACTAAACTTTAGTATACTTATATAAAGATTATAAGTTAGCTTATATTAATAGTAGAGAATATCTATATTAGTAGTTAAAAGCCTTTATATTTATAATATTAAGTCTTTTCTTAGAGATAAGTAGACTATAGCTTAGAGAATCGTAAAGCTATATATATTTAGGTTATAATAAGAATTAAAATAATGTAGCTATAATCAGTAGTAGTTAAATCTCTTAGAATATCTAAATTATATATATTTAGTTACTTTTGCTTTCTATTTATAGTGATATTTAAGCTCTTCACCCTATATATAGTTCTAACTGTAAATTCTACCCAGTAACAGTATTTATACTAAAATTAGCTTATAATCAATTTAAACGGTAATAGAATTATTTATTATTATGGATAAATATACCCCCGGTTATAATATTCAACCTTATAATAGAGGAAGACCTTATAGTAATAATCTATATAGTGAGAGCTTTAGTAAGGCTAGAGTTTAATATATATAGCTGAAAGTAACCACTAAGGTTGTAGGGTTAAGAACCTTTATAAACCTCTTAAAGATAGAATAAAACAAAAAGCCTGCGAGAGTTAAGTATTCTAAATTATATATATATATATATATATATATATATATATATATATATATATATATATATATATATA